>CM074510.1:15319885-15595185 GCA_037389245.1 Oryzias sinensis
ATATATATATATATATATATATAATTTTTTTAACCAGATTTGATTTTTGTATTACTAGCCACAAATGTCTTTTTTGTGGGTTATTATAAACCAAATGCAATACCCTAAAATAGTCAAACTTATTAAAATAAATATCCAAAAATAATAATTTCACTTTCAAGGAAATGGTTGTGTTAATGTAATACCTCCATTTGTCATGTAGGGGTCACAGTTGGGGCTGTGGTATAGGGGGCTTTGGAAAGATCGTTCATCAAAAACGGGTGTCACATGGCAGTCTGGGGATAGGGCGGCCCTCAGCTCCGGGTCAATCTGTTCCTCGTGACCGTCATAGGAGCTGTGAAGTCCTACAAAAAGACCAAAAGAGTTTTTCTGTTGATTCTTTTTCGGAATAATATATTCAAAACTGATGTTCAATGTCTAATTATGAGACTGACTGTATTATTCTGAGAATATATCGCACATTTGACCAGAGGTGTGACTCAGAGTGTTTTCGGACTGGACACATTTTATCTTGGATTAAGCTTATATATACCTCACTGTCTGTTATGATGCTCACTAATGATATTTACTTGAGATCTTTCAGGCAACACTGAGGGACTTGTCAGGTTTGTCCCCTTAGACCACTTTATTTATTCTGGCTAATGAACCATTGGCGATAGCCGTTAGGAATGACCCTGCATGACCCTGAATCCATGGCATTCCAAGGTGGGATATAGATCATAAACTGCCCCTTTATGCAGATGACCTTCTGCTGTTTATATCTAGACACTGAATAAACTATCCCTCATACTCTTTATCTTTTAGATAAATTTGGGAAGGTGTCAGGTTACAAATTAAACCAACATAAAAGTGAGTTGTTGCCAATCAATCTGTCTGAATCTACTTTGAAGGAAATGCATGTTCCTTTTAAGATTGCAAACCACAACTTTGTTTATCTCAGAATAACTGTGACAAGGGACTTTGGTAGCTTTTAGGGAAAACTTAAATTAAAGTCGAAAACACAACAGGAGTTAATAAAACGGTTTCCTCTAGACTTTTCACTAGTTGGGAGGATAAATGCAGTTAAAATGTCGAGTACCATACTGCCTATATTTCTGTATTTAATTCAGTGCCTCCCGGTACACATTCTTGATGCGTACTTTAAGTAACTTGATTCTATATTTTATCAATTATATGGAAAGGTAACCAAAAACACGTATTTGAAAATAATATTTGCAGAGAACAAAACATTATTATTATTATTGGGCTGCTAATTTATGTTGCATGTCTTTTTGGACACACCACTTTAACAACACTGGCCCTCCATGGATGGAAAAATTGTTCTACAGACCTCTATCATTGTCAAATGTAATGGGTGCACCACTTCCATTATCTGAACCCCTGACTCATAATCCTGTTGTGTGTGACTCAATTAAAATAATTAATCAATTTAGGAAACACTATGGGTAATTAGGAATAAGTGACTACTCCAATAGCATCAAGTCCTTTTTTTTCCACCCTCTGTCAGATTCCACTTTGAAAGGATGGCCCCCATAGCAGGTCGGAAGTGTTCCAACGATTTATTTACTTAAAACCAATTTACATCTTTTCAACAACTGTCTAATACAGTGTTTTTCAACATTTTTTGAGCCACGACATACGTTAACCTTGAAAACTCATAGTCTGTATTGATCTACAGCCCCTCCGCAATCTCACATGCATTTTTGTGATAACTGTGGCAGAAAAAGCTAGAAGTTGCAGCTGTTTTTTTCTAAAATATGTAATAAAAGTTAGGTTAGAAGATTTAAAAACGGTTTGATGCATGTTCATTGTGGCTTCAAGACGTTTAACAATGAGACGCTGTCACTTTAACCCAACGCATCATGGGAGATGTAGTGCAAATATCCGCCGAACGCAGATAGACTCGCTTCTCTTAGCTTCATTGTTTTGTTCACGTTCCACGGTCTGAAACCGGATCCCGTGGAAATCTACACCGCTAAAGACGAAATTTAGCTGGTATTTTTGTTAGAACTGAGCGACTTTATGAGCAGAATGAAAACAAGGAAGTGAAGACTTTAACCACTTCTGATTGGTCAGACTGATGACGTGTGATTAGGCCTCCAAGAATGATTGGTGGAGACAGTTAAAGGGGCGGGACTTTTCCGAAAACATCTGAAACTACGGCCAAATCGCAGTACCGTCATTCTTATCAAAATGTCTTTAATAGAATCAAATAAACACAAAGAAAAAAGTATTTTATGATCTTTCATATTCCTAACTACTCTGTGTTTTGTCACGGCCTGTTTGGATGAACACAACGCTGATTTCCTGGAGATGGAAAATGTTTTTAGATCAGTTAATGAGCGCAATTTCCCCAGCACACCTGACCATCTCCCACGGCACACTAGTGTGCTGCGGCACACTGGTTGAAAAACACTGGTCTAATAGGTATGATCTGCCAGCCCCACACTTCTTTAGATTTTTACAGGTGCGTCATTTCATTAAGACCTCCACTTGAGGTTTTCCAAACAACCACCCCCACTCAAGAGTGTCTTGGATGACATCCTTTCATTCGATCCATCTTAAAAGAAGTCCATCAAGAAAATGCTTAACGTGTTTCTGTATATATATATACCAGTATATATATATATATCTCCACGCAAACCATTAGAACACCTTGGAAAAAAGGTCTGTGTCTCATTAAGCGGCACGTGCCTGGCCCTGCTGTGAAGCCATCCCAAAAGCTAACATGTCGTTTCTTAGCAGAATTATCTTAAAAACATTGACATAACACTACAACGACAGAACAGGAAACTTATTGAAATGTGATTGGAGGAATGCAGGCTGAGAAGAACAACATTTAACGTGATACACATTGCTCTCACTGTTTTCCCGACACTTATCAGTGTATCCTCACAGCTGTCATCTTGCCAGTTTTTGTTTTGTAGCATGCTTCAGCTGGACCAAAGTAGCAGGTAAAACGTGTTGACCCCGACATAGGCCGCCTTTACAATGCAGGTCTTGATGCTCATATCCGATTTTCTGACTATATCCGATTTTTTTGACGACCCGCTTACATCATCTTTTAAAAGTGACCCGTATCTGATTTTTGCATTTACACTATACAATGCTGAAACTATCAAACATAGACGTTCTGAGGACTACGTAGCAGTATTTCCGCCTTCCACTGACCTCTTTCGGACTTTTGTGTGACTGCGGTTGTCATGGAGGCAAGGCGGCGACGGAAGGAGGCGTTGCCTTGGGCGCTCCTGAGGGGATGCACGGGGGAGGAAAAGGGAGGGCTGCTCGGCTCTCTCTGAGTTTTGAATGAGGAAGTGTTTGCAGACATGCTGTACGAACAGTTTGATCCAAGTGTTAAACTTTTCTTGCGCGATGACTTCTCTTTCCGACCGTGGTCAGAAACACACGGGAGATTTCCTCGGGGTTCTCTTTTCCGTTCTGAACCCTCAGCCTCCAGAGTGGGCTAAGAAAGACTCCAAAACTTTTGGGCGAGACACCTTATTTTTAATTTACGGTTCTCCGACAGTCCCCCGTTCCGCGCTCACCCCCCCCCCCTCTCCTTACACACACACACACGCAAGCACGCGTGGGCGCGCTCACACACACACATGGTCCCCATCATACACGCCCCCCAAAGAAATAAACGGCTTCTAGCCTGTTCCATAGCAACGGTGTCCCGCTTCATTAGTTACCGTTTGCGTCCGGACCGGACATAACAGCGGTTTTCAACTACGGTCTGAAGCCTGAGGCTAAAAGGTAACACGCTGACAGCAAAATCAGCGCACAAATGCACCTTAATAAGTCATGTGATCTCAGTTGGTGGTGTCCTGAATTGACGTCACTGACGTACGACTCGCATTTACTGGGGAATATCCGATTTGTGTGCTTACATGGCACACGCAATTGCACGTATCCGATTCGTTTCCAATTTATTTCCACATATGAGAGAGGCCTGAGAAAAATGGAATCCATGCGCTTTTGTCCTGCTTACACGTTCACCGGTCATATCCGATCTGTGCCACGTGAGAGGAAAAAAATTGGGTCATTTGAACCATGCAGTGTAAAGGCGGCCATAGATACAGACGTTCAAAATTGGTGAGCGAAATATAAAGGTCAAATGGGTGAACTATGTATACAAGGATTGTAAAGCACAGGGCTGTCATAATGTCTGCCTCTAGTTGCTTTAGCCATCCCCCATAATTCCTGACCAATGAGTGAAGATTAGTCACATGGTTTTGTTTACAAGTTGTGGCCTGGAACAGGAAAGTCCACTTGACAGCAGTCTGAATACAGACCTAATGCAATGTTCATGACTTCGATACAGACCAAATGAAGCAGATTTTTTAAAACAGTTAAATAGTATTAATACACCCTAATCCTTAGGTGCAACTTATTTGTGATTTATAAATATAGGATAATATATTTTTTATTTTCTGGTTGTCCTTTAGCGGCTGTTTCCTACTAACAACTGCCAGAGGATACTTTAAGTTTGTGGATGAGTTGTTGCAACTGATAGCAGCGCAGAAGAAGAAAACAACTGTTTGATTGTTCTCCTCCTGAATTTTATTTATCCTTTTTTTGCATAAAAATATATTATTATTATTTTAAATGTTCCCTTCCTCTGACTAATCTAGCACAGCAGGTAATATCGGGTTACAGAGACACAGAAGTACCACTGAAACCGCAGTCATTCAGAAGCTGGCTGCTGCAGAAGTTAAAAATTGCTGTAAATAAAATAAAGAAAAAGACTGAATGATCTAATGTACCCAGACATGGAAATGTGCTTATCGCTGCTTTTGTAGAGCTCTTCAAAATAAATAAATCTGATCTCTTAACGACATCTTTTTCAGCTGTGAATTGTAAATGAGATATACTGTCAATGAAGCGATGCGGCCAAAAACTTGACTGTAGCTCTTCCCACATGTGATGGGAGCGTCTAGTTTACGAACACATTTTTGGACAAGCGTCGACCAGCAATTTGACATGCATCAAAAGAGGCAGCTGGCGCCAGCTTAGTGACCTTGTGGTAGAGTGTCCACCCTGATACTGGAAGGTCATGAGTTGAAATCCAAGCCGACTTTTAACAAAGACAAATACTAAAAATGGGACCCAGTGCTTCCCTGTTTGACACTCAGCATAAAAGAGTTGGATTGGGGGTTAAACCACCAAATGGTTCCTGAGCACAGCTGTGTCAGGAGCTCACCACTTCCCCAGGGGATGGGTCAAATGTGGAGAACAAATTTCACACACCTAGGGACTTTAAGCTGGAAGACAAAACATTCTGTATTTATTTATTTATTGCAATGGTATTCTTTCTCCTTAAGATAATTTGGCTATATTTACTGTCACAAGTTCCAAACCCCACACTCCTTTTTTAGGCGGCATAAAAATGTACCGGTTTCTCTTCTTTTTTTTTATATTGAAAACTCGTGAAATGCTCATCAGGCAGCTCTGCATGATGGCAGCTGACTAGGTGTCATCAGCACAAGTAATAGTCTAATATTGCAGATCCATCCATTGCTTATCTCCTTTGTAATCTGGGATTATGCCGGATCTGCAGGATAACTGAGAATAAAGAGGAGGTAATAGACCACTTAGCAGCGTTGCAGCAGAAATACAGGAAGCTTTTCATTTATCTCACTGACTCTGCCTCCTGTGAGAAACCAAAGTTTCTTTTTAAACAAAATGCAGTACAACATGTACATGAATGCACAAACAGGATGCATAGTCCATAGCAGCATAGTAAAGCCTTCCAGTGCTTTTAGATTGGCTTTGACAGAACCACCCCTATATGGGTCAGTGGGAGCGGCTTAGCAAAATGGCAGAGGGCAGAATGGATGGGCAAATCTGTGTCACTGCAGCATCAGCAGAGCTGCTCCTGCAGCTAAAGCGATTCAAAGAGGAGGAGCAGTTATAAATCTGGCTTAATCCTTGTAGAAGTGCCTTTTAAAACATGACCAGACCTTTGGAGACAAAGTTAAAAGCACCAAGTTCAAAGAGAATGTAAATAGGCTTCTGTTTCTTGGGAAACTTAGTCTGGAGACGCTTCATAGGCGTTTATAAGCCATTCTCAGTAAAAACAAACCTGGTAGCAGCAAGGCAGAAATAATCTGCTATCTCATTTCTCAAGTCTTCATCTAACCCTATCCTTTTGCCAGCAAAACATGTCTCTGAGAAGAGCAGCCGAACTCGTGTTTGCGAGCAGTGGAGGGTGCTTTGATACGGTGTGAGCACCAGAGGAGGCTTTGGACTGTAGTCTGTCCTCTTCGTGAGCGAGCTGCCGGACAGGGGAGAACCTTGTCTCCCAGGAGAACTGTGTCTCCAAGGGACTTTGGGACCGTTTGTGAGCCAAGACTAAAGCACAGGTCCCACAGATTTGAAAAACTATATGCGAACATTCACTTAATAATATTTATAACAACAATAAAAGCACGTTTAGAAGATCATCTCACTTTTTGCTGCAGCTGTGTTTATAACAGAACTCGCTATTTCTTCTTCTACGGCTGTTTCAGGTATTTTAGATAGTTTGGGGCATATCAAAATTATTTATTCCAATCAAAAAAGTGGCATATGTAAATGTTTGTTATAATTGGATTAAGTTTTTCTGGGCCCCTGTACGTAGTTAAATTCTAATCCGATCTTTGATCCAATCAAAGACATTTTGCACATCCAACCGCAGCTAGTGTGATTAGACATTATCTAATTACAATATCCAGCCTGCAGGCCTTGTGTGTTTGTTTAATGTGGCCTGGACTGTTGACCCAAACCACTTTAAGTCCTCCACATTCCTCACTTCTGTTCCCTAAAACTAACTGTTCCACCTGAGTCCCCCTCATTTACACACAACTACTCACAAAAAATCATGACATTTAAATTTTAAATTATGAACAACAGTAAGTACTAAGTAGAGGTGCTAAGCTGCATGACCTGCTGAAACATAATGTTCCTCAGTGACATGGAAACCAAACTGGGTCCAGTTTATACTTGAACAAACACTAAGTGTAAGCTGCAACTTTCACTTTCACTTTGATTTTGTGTTCTTGACACCACAGCAAAAGGTAACTGTTGCCACAAAAAATAATGAATCTAGTTGTCTGATTTCATTAACTCTAATTTTCTTTTCACATTTATTTCTAAAAAGGTTTTGTGTCTTTTAAAGTGTCATTCTTGCATACTGTAATTGTGCTTTTGTACATGTTTTCTGAAGTTCAAATTGTTTTTTTTAATTTTTATCTTTTTTAACGCTTGTGCTATCTTAGATGACCCCACCCTTGCATTGATGTGTTCTCCCTACCATGAAAAAGGTGGATAAAGGTGGAAAGATTTCATGTAATCCATGGACACCAGTAAAGTTCATAAATCATTGAAGAAAAAAGATTGAGCGCACTGTCTAGTGGGTCTAGATGACCCGACTCCAAATGGTAAAGTGCCTAGAATAGCACAAGGATTACAAGCATTCCCAGTTGTCTTTTAATTATTTTTTTAGGCCAAATTTAAAAATCTGTATTGTTTTCTCTGACTTAGTTTCTGCAGAGCAGCAGGAGTTCATCAGAAATTAGCTTCTGAGTTGTGGGTGTAAACCCACCTTCACTGCCCATCATTCATCTCTTTACAGTCTCTCCCAATAGCTTACAGCCTCTCACAGCCCCAACTTAACATCATCAGTGCAACAAAATGGTGAGCAATATTGGATCTATTCAGCTCTACAGTTTGAGCCAAATGTCAGCACAGACAAGGAAGAAAAAGACGTACATGAAACTGGTCGTCTGCAACTGTATCAGAGTAGAAGGGAGCAGGGAGCTTCTACGTCACAGCTACAAGCTATTCAAGAGTATTTTTTGTATGCTCCTGATTCACAACGATTTGAATAAAGAGACTTTCAGAAATGCCATTTAAAGCATACTTGTCTTTATCCTCTATTATGAGACCAAAGCCCAAAGAAGATATAAAAAACATCAAAAACGGGAGTTTAGTTGGAGTGGTCTTTAAACTGTTTTGTTTCAAATTTTAGTTCAATGGTCACATTCTTCTTTAGTTTTGGATCGGTTGATTTTTGTAGTTTTTGAAAATAGGCTCCGTTTCCCTACATTGAAAGTTTTTTTTTGGCTGCAGCAATTTTTAAAAGTGTTCAAAAAAGGTTTAGGTGTTGCTATTTTTGTATCGATGCTCTGTTGTGATATAACATGGAGCTGATTTCTCCGTTATAGTGGCTATAACATTTTTTTTTTTTTTTTTGCTTTCTCTTTTGATTTTTTAAATTGTCTTTGTTTGGAATAATCATTTAACCTTTAAAGTTTTAGTTTTAGTTTTATTGTGTTGGAACTTTGTTGGGTTATGCAGATGCGCAACTGTAGAAAAGCTCCAGTAAATACACAAAAACAGCTGTTAGAAAAATGCAAAGCAGCAACTCAAAAACAACCCAAGCAGATGTTTTAGCACTCTGGAGATGTTTGTAAAAAAATGAATCCTGTTAAAGCTGCATCAAACAGTATTTCCTAACTGTGCCTTTCAAACAAGTCAAATAAGCAGCCCTTTTACATTTCCTGCACTGCTGTAACAAACTGCTCTGTCACTCCAGACTTCCTTCTACAATAACACAGTTCCTCTCTGAGCATCCTGTCAGAAGCTTTCTCCAGATCTACAAAGACACAGTGTAGCTCTCTCTGACCTTGTCTGTACATCTTTATCAACATCCTCAAAGCAACTATTGCATCTGTGGGGCTCTTTCTTGGCATGAAACCAAACTGCTGCTTACAAATGTTCTCTTCTGCTCTCAGTCTGGCTTCAACTTCTCTTTTCCATAACTTCCTTGCATGGCTCGTCAGCTTTATTCCTCTGTAGTTGCCAAAACTCAGCCCCTTATTCTTAGAAATGGGCACCATCACACATCTCCATTCTTTAGGCATCTTCTCACCACCAAAGATCCTGTTTAACAACCCAGTCAAAAACTCTAGGAGAGATGGAAGCTATACCTCCACCGATCAGGACCAAGTGCCTTTCAACTCTTCCTCTCCTTCAGTGCCACCCTCACTTCACCCATACTAATCATTGTTACTTCATGCTCCACAACGGTCACCTTCACTTTTCTTTGATCTCTCTCATTTTCTTTATTCATTAACTCTTATGTAACTCTTTCCATCTTTCCATTACACTACTGATATCTGTCAATACATTTGTGGAAAATTATATAATAGATCTTATCAACTCTGGCAGGAATAAAGTAACAGATTATTATATTAACATAATTTATTGTATGAGTCTACACCCTTCCACAGTTAAACCTTGTAGAATCACAGCTCAAAGTGCTACTCTCATAGACAATATTTTCACAAATAATACTGAAAATAACCATGTCAGCGGACTAATAGCATGCAACATAACTGATCACTTACCAGTTTTTACATTGTTTTATTTCAATTAAAGATTAAAGAAAGTATCAGAGGATAAACTTCATTTAAAAAAATATTGGGGGGGAAAACTGTAGAATCAGTTAATTATGATTTATCCATTCAAAACTGGAACTCTGTGTACAGAGAGAAAGATGTGGATAATGCACGTAAAAACTTTGTAGAAAAATGTAACTCATTATATAACCAGAATTGTCCAATTCATCGATTTAAGAAAAAATGTGCCAAATGTTCCTGCTTAACTGTTGAACTACAAAATGAAAATGAAAAAAAGATAAAACTATGCAAATCTTTCACAAGATTAAAGAACATCTGAAAATGAGCATAGATATAAGGCATAAGTTAACTGAAATAATACACCAAACCAAAAAATATATTACAGTAATTAATTAAAGGAAAATAAAATACTAAACAAGTATGGGAAATATTGAATACTATTACAAACAATAGGGAACATTTTTTTTAAAATTGGTATTGTTCGCTAAAAACACCAGTATATTCTTTTCGAGCAACGCTTGCGATAAGCTGATTAATGTGATAAATATTAAGTTAAATAAGTTTAAAAAAGTGGATGAATTACAACAAATTATCTCTTAATGTAAACTAAATGTAATGTTTTTTGGGAATTCTGTCTGGAATAAAAATTCATGAAACTACAATTGAGAGGGTAACAAAGATTAAATATAGGAATAATTAAGGACAGTTTATTTTGTTGGAAACCAAACAGACATACGCAAACTAAGGTACCCAAAAATATTTCAAATATCAAAGAATTTAAACATATACTTAAATATAATTCTAGATATCAATTATATTGTGCTTTAGTTTTACCATATATTACTTACAACATATAAATTTGTGGTGTCACAACACTCCTGGTAAAATAGGCTACAATAATATCATTTTTGATTTCCGCAACTTTGTATGCAAAGACAAAGCAAATACTGAATCAGTTAACAAGGTGACATATTTTGTGACCAAGTTGAACTGTATTGTATTTTTTCAATATTTGTCTTGTAATGGAAACCCCTTGATTAGTAAATTGGACTTTATACGAACCTATGAGGCTGTCGGGGCGTGGCAGTGCACTTCTCTGGTACAAGCCGTATGGATCAGTCCCATAAGCCAGGGACTGGCTCTGCCTGGGTAAAGTGGAGCCGTAGTGCTGTGGAACAGCAGTCATTCCTGAACGTAGCGGTGACCCTGTTGAAACCCTTCCCTCGATCAAGGACATTGTGGAGCCCAGTCGTCCTCCACCTACCCCGCTCCCCAAAACCTGGATGGCATCACTTGGTGAGGTTGGCGACAGGCATGATGGTGGCATGGTTGTGCCAGGGAAGACAGCAGCTAGTGATTTGGGCTCAGACAGGATGGGAGAGTCATATGTACTCCCTTGGGATGTTCGCATGGAGATGCGAGAAGGGGAAACTGTTCCGCAG
Source organism: Oryzias sinensis (assembly GCA_037389245.1). Classification (NCBI taxonomy): domain Eukaryota; kingdom Metazoa; phylum Chordata; class Actinopteri; order Beloniformes; family Adrianichthyidae; genus Oryzias; species Oryzias sinensis. The sequence goes on from CM074510.1 coordinate 15,330,732, forward strand.
CCGGGAGACTGGCTCCTGGAAGGGAGAGAGGCCATCCTCCGCAACACCCGGCTGGATGCCTGATAAGACATTTATTTAGCCTTTTAATGAGCCATTACCTTTACTGCTATTCCATAAAATGCTTTAAATTACTTTCAGAGGTCATAATGTTTGCAGAAATACCAATAAAGTATGCTTGTAAAGAATTTTTGCTGTGTTTAATCTGCCAAAACCAATTGGAGCCCATCAGTCAATCTAAACGCAGCACAGCAAGACTTGTTTGTTTCACTGCTGAGTTTAAAATAAATCTAGAAAATTTCAAATTGACTCACTATTGTGTTCTTTCTGATTTCACCATCAGGAAATGAACGTTTAATTATCACCTTCAATTTCATGGTAAAACACAATTTTAATATGAAAGGGTTAGATGATGCTGATGGGAGTAATTAAGGAGACTATGGTAGTTGCTGTCACTTGAAAAAAATAATGTATTGTGCCAGCACCATAATGCAAATAAGGCAAAAGTATTTCCATCAAAAAGGTAGAATATGATTTGTTTGTTTTTCTTTGAGCTTTAACACAAGAGGCTGAAACACAGCTTTTAATTGTTCTACGTTTGTTATTTTAGCAATTGTAACTAGTTAAATTTATGATTTTCCCTTGGCAGCTTCTTCTCTAAATCTTTGACTTAATAAGATTGACGATTAATTAAAAAGAGGCTGGAACTGTGAAATACTTTGTGTGGGAACTGCAATCCAACATCAGCAAAAAAACAAACCTTCAAATTCTGCATTGTTGCTGGTAGACATTAAAGTTAAATTAAACATACATCATAAACAATACTTACTGGACCCGTAAAGCCGGTGAATAATATAGGTGGTATCAAAGTTACCACTAAAGTTAAATACATCACATTTCCATTTGCTAGTTTATTTCCTTCATGGAATGGTTTTAAGGTTCCTGCTAATAGATAACTAAGAAGTGTGTTTTGGATTAAACTGTCATGGAAATTCCTCTGACATACAAAGCCTTTTAAAAAATATTAAAATATAATGGAAATGTGGATTCATTTGCATAATTCCATTCAGAATATTGAACTTTCATAGAATATAAATTCAGGGCCCACAAGAATTTTGTTTGTTTATTTTAACATAAATTGGTGTCCAAGCTCATAAATCCGACAAAAACAGGATTTAAAAGAAAAATACTATGGAGAAGTCACCAACTTCTCCATAGTTTTTCCCCAACTAATAATCTATTAAACTCCTTTCAATAGTATGAGTAAACCACAAAAGTTCATAGGTCACAGAGCGGTGTGTGCAAACATATCAACAGAAAGTCTAATGGAAGTGAAAATGTGGCGGGAGAAGATGCACCAGCAAAAGAGATGACCATGGGAATCATCGGATCCATGGAGGCCGGGATCCCCAGACTGATGTCTGATTACTGCCAGGCCCCCAGCCCATGTCAAAAGCCTTCGTCGAGTGCCTGCGCTGCTACCGCATGATTTCTAAAAATCGGACGGTGGCAGTGGGAGGAAGCATGGGGGCAATTGAGGTGGCTGGAGGATGGCAGTCTGAAATCAGGCGATCATTAGACGATTTTGTGACCGTTGAAGACCCTCCTATCAGTCAATTATCGCGCTGCTGCCTTCCTGCCACCCACCTGCCAACAGGCCGACACCGCGCGACCTCTAAATGTTGTCACTAATCGTCGTCTAGGCGCCATAAAATTTTAACTTTTTCTTAAAACCTCAGCAGCCAACGCGCAGCGCAGCATGTAAAAGTGTGGCCACCTGCTGTATCTGCTGAAAAACCTGCGTTTAGGTCGCGGCATGGCTGCACTTTGGGATATGTGACCCTAGTCTTAAGGTGGAGCGCAGGCTGCTGCGGCCATCTCAAGGTAAGTCATTGAAAATGAAATGTACAATTGTTGTGCATGTGGCAAGTGTATTGTGAGCTATTCCTTAGACTAATGTAAGCTTCACACACTTGGTGACACGCATAGTGCCGTTCTGCCCCACCCTAGTTGTTAGTCGAGCATTAGTTCCAACTGCCCTTACTGCTGTCTGCGGGCAAAAAAATGGGCAAATTTGTATAAAGCATGCAAGGAGCCCTGCTCACTTATCATATGAACAGCACTCACAGGCCCTATGCACAGCTGCAGGCAGTTTAAGATTCAAACAAGAATAGCAATAGATTGAAAAAGAAAGTTAAGTCAACTACCTGTCCAGAAGCTTGGCCCTCTGCTCTAGGGCTTCTTGACACAGAGGCTCGAGGTTCAGAACGGACCACATTCTGGTTGCTAAAGTAACTAATACTGCTGTCCTGGTAGCCACTGTCTGAATATGAGGTCATGTGGGCGGAGTGACCTCCTGAGCCTGAAAGAAATATATATATATATATAAATAAATATGAATCGTTGCTCAAAGTACTCTAATCTTTTGCATATTATCTCACTTGGCTTTCAGTTTGGTAAACAGCATTATGCATATAAATATGTACACATGGTTATGCATGTTAAGCTTTTATATAGCTCCTGGTACAATCTGCTGGCCTACTTTCTCAAGGAGGACGGAGGAAGAGAAGGAAGCAAGTGTTGGGTATTTTTATACTCTGACCATTTTAGCTACCGGTATATAGAATATAAATAAGACAAAGGCAAATTTGTTGTATAATTCAAATGCTAGTACTCAGTAAAACAAAAGTTAATTTGTTTTAGTACAAAACGAAACATGAATGGCAGAATTTTACATATGTTTTTTAAATCTATTCTCTGAAGATAAAGCAAATAGACTTTTGCACAAATAAGAATTCACAGTGTTTTCCAAGCTTCAATCTACCAGGGGCTTGTTTTTTTATGGTTTAACCATCAACATATATTACTGGATTGGTAATCACGTGACATACAACATGACACACATGCACCGTTCCTATGCATTGAGTCTTGCCCGTCTTGCCAAGTGAAGTAATGACGAGGTCCAAACAGGCATGCAAAGAATCACAAAAGGGGGCATACTATTTTAAAATGCAAACATTATGACAAGAAAATAATCCAATCGAGAGGAGTCACCTTTCACAGGTTCATAAACAAATTTTAATCGAGAGAAAGAGGCTTTGTAGCTGAAGACTGTATTACACAGGTTTAGAGCCTGGCTACTAAATTTTAATAACTAAAAAATTTTACATTGGTGGTAATTTAAATATCTGTATAAAACTTATAAAACACCAGCCAGTGGACTAGTTAATGGCAAGGTGATTTATTTAATCAAAACTAAAGTGAGCAAATTTCACCAATGTTAGTAATGTTATTTATGTTAAAACATATGCATTTTATAACAATATCCTTCCCTCTCAAATATGCTACAGATTCAACATCGCCCAAACTTACTATAAGACTGCAGCACAAAAGATGCAAAATTTTCATAGACGTATTAACTGGAATGTCCTTGACAAGTGTGTGGTCATTGGACCCAAAAAAGTTTTTTTTCTATTTTTATATGAAATTGTGCCATAGAGTGCATATTTTGCGGTGCATATTTTATTTTTATAGGTTGGATTGCTAAGAAAACTTTCAAATAATTATCCTGTGAGACAGGTTTTCTTCTGGCTAGTGCTCCATCTCAAAGACTTGCAGAGGCCTACACGCTAGTGAACCTCAAAGATCTTGGTAGACTCCAGTGACCATCAGACTCAATAACTGGTATCCTGTTGTCATCATATCACTGCTGCAAAAGCACAAACAGCATCAACAGTACACCAAAGCTAATTATTTTCAAAGACCTATGAAATTGTCTATTTGAATGCAATTTTTGAATGTAACTGAGATGTATTTGACATGTATCTAATGCAAAAAAAAAAAAACATAATTAAAGTTGTATTTTTCTGTTATTTATTTTATTTTGGTAGATTTTTATAAGGTGTTTCTAACATTTTTTTTTTATTTGTGCGTGTGATAGAGTTTTTTTTTTCTTTAACAGTTTGAGCGGTATTTTACAGGAAAATGGCTTTTTTAATTAATTTTGTCAAGTTTATCAGCCATTCATGCCATTGAACTTCAACAATCCCCCTCTTTTCTGGGCTCAGGTGGCAAGCATTTACAAGTTTAGTACATAGATTCCGGCATATAGGCAGGTAAAATAATTTTTTTTTCAAATATTTAAAAGCTGTTCATTTGACGGCAATATGTTAACTGTAACACTAGATGCCGCAGTTCTTGCACTATTCACAGCTTAATTTTTAGAGAGAATATATTTATAAATATACCACGAAATAAATAATTTTCCAAAAATGCGGGACCTAGCCGCATTTTTGCAGTAGATGCCTGCCTGTTGTATGTTGGAACTGTAGGGTTCGGTTGACGTGACTCATGCATAGCAATGGCTCCTGCGGTCGCACGTCACTGAGCCGCAAATAGGCGAAGGCCAATCCAGTTATATATATCGATGTTCCCTGGAGGCTTGATGGATTGAAAGTATCAAATGCTAAACTGAAGGCACCTAATCTCAGAAAAACAATCAAATTTATACACTTTTAGCTCCTGTTTAAACACTCAAAGTTTAAACCTTTGTGGAAAAATAAGTCCTTTATTATAGAATAAAACCAAGGAACAGCTCACAATCGAAGATTTATATTATTTTGCAAGCTGGATGCATTCTGTACAGAAGACACAGAATTGAGGAGAATAAGCAAAATATATTACAAAAAAGGTAAATTGAACTCCTTAGTCTAAATTCAAACCATGTGCACATTTAACAGACCCTCACTGTCATGTAGGGAGCCGCGGTCCACTTCAGGGAGGTACATTTCTTCCTCTGTCTCTAGGTGTTGAACTGGACATCCAGGGATCTCCATGGCTCCACCTTGGGGTTCTCCTATTAAACAACAAAAAACTTTTTACATTAGTCAAGTAAGGTATTGCTGTCTTTTTACACCCACGAGTACTGAAAAGGTGACACATTTCCAAAAAAACAAACTGCAGAATTTTCTGTTGAATATTTATTTCCATGTAATTTTTCTAGGTTACTAAGGAAAAATTAGCCTGATACTGTTATATAGATTTTCTTCAATGGTCGCCTTCTGAGAGCACAAAGCAAATTATAAAAGTGTTTAACCCCTCAACACCTGAATCTACACTATATATTACCAAAAGTAATTGCTCACCTTCCTTGTCTCATTTTACATACTGTATTAACTGAAAAATGTTTGGTTGGATGTCATTGTAAATATGCTAACGTGGCTAATGTGTAGCTGTGTCACACTGTTTTTTTATGTGTTACTAACAAAGTTGGGAGTTAGTTAGGCCACAGTAACATTAAGTTAGTGTTATAAGTGTTTTTTAAGTGTTGCAAAGTGGGTTGGGTGTTTTTGGGTATACCCTAACACAGCCAACAAGCAGTGGTGTCAGAGTGCTTTTGTTTTTGTTTGCCTTTATGTGTTACTAACAAGCAAAGTCAGTCCATGTTTATCATGTTCATAGGAGACCCTCACTTCTCTTGGATGTCACCTTCTTGGCCAGGGGGGATTGGCCCCTGCCTTGTTCTCTATTGAACTTCCCGCGGGGTGCCCCCTTGGGGACGGGTTTCCCTTGGAGGGATAGTGCCCGGGGTGGGGGAATAGTCAGAACTCCCGGGTGGTGGGCGTCTTATATGGGGCTGGGGGGCTCTCGAGTGGCTTGGGCCCTAGGCTGGGCCCCCTAGCGCACTGGTAGGGTAACATTTCTGGCTGGGCTGCAGTGTACAGTCTACATGCTCCAGTGCCACTCTGCTCTCTAGCGTTGGGGGCCTCTGTGGCGGTTTTGCCAGCCCTGTTTGGGTGGCTGAGGTGGATTGCCTGGTGGGCGGGTTTTTTCGATTTGCTATCCCGCATGAGCGTCTTGGAGCCCCTGTTGCCTCACCTTTGGTGAGGGTGTCTGGGCACTCCCCCTGATTTTACATTTCATCATTCACCACAGTAGAACACAACTGCTCACCAGAGCACATGTGCCAGCTTGATTTTGCACTAATAGTATGTGTGATATGCTTGACATGGATTTGTTTGTATAGGTATGTGTATGTGAGCTGCAGTTGTATTGTTTTTTGTTTGTTTATTCAAACACAAAATGAAAATAAAACACAAGAGTTATACATTGAGAAAATAAACAAGCAATGCGCTCGAAAAGTAGTGGGTAGAAGAAAAACTTTTGAATAACATCTACACCTGACATTAATAATGATAAACCTCCAGAAATGTGTTGCTTTGTGTTTCTACCCGCCACTTCTTTGATCATCCTTCAACTTCTTTAAAAACCCCTTTTTTCCTCCCCTTTCTTTTGTACCTCATCCCCATCTCTAACATACCTCTCTCTTCTTTGTTTCCGTCCACTCCAACAAAAAAAATATACAAACATAATTAAAATAAATAAAGGTTAGCCTCAAATACAAATATACACCTCTTGTGTCAGAAGATTCGTGTTCTATTGTAACAGTAAATTCTGTCCAACACAAAAGGCCTTCAGTTCATATCTGTTTGCTAAGCTGCTAGACAAGACAAATAAATAAAATAAAAAAGGTTGGGGGACAGCATAGTCACCATAATATTTGTTTTAGCTGTATCCGTCTGTTTTTCAGGTGTTCCAAACATAATTGGGATTTACAGGTATTGATTGTAAATATGACAACGCCTCTAAAGTGGCTTTACTAAAAATGTTGGGAGTTAGTGAAGCCACAGTAACATTTGTTGTATCAGCATCAGTCTTACTTTTATGTTTTGCAAATAAGGCTTGCAGTCAACGTGAATACACTAACATTGCGAAAGTAGCGATGTCAGACTGTTTTATTTATTGAATTTTTTACGTTTTACTAACGCTTCTCACATGTAGAATGGTATAAACACGTTCCAGAGTTACTGTATATACCATTAGTAGAGTCTAACTGACTTATCTCTGACTTTTTTGTTTCGTTTAACCCCCTTTATAGTTTGGTGCACCTTATAACAATAAAAAAAGGCTATTCATTGAAAATGGGCCTTATAATCCAGTGCTCCCTCTAGAGTGGAAAACACAGCAATGTAAGTTAAGAGCAGAAGTGGTTTGGATGCATATTTTCATTAATAGGCGTCAAGGCATTTTTCAAAAGTCCATCAGCTACAGAGCTTTGCTGAAGCTGCTTTAATTTTTTCCTGTTTTATCCAAATATTTTCTAACATCTGCTATAGTTTTTTTTAATAATATACAAAACATGACAGCATCCTACCTGCAGTTCTCCATGCAAACGACTTCTCTGAAGAACTTCAGCAGCAGAGAGGAGTTGAGAAAGCAATCAGATCAGTAAAAAAGGAAGAAAGATGTGTTTTAGAAGTAAAAAATAAAACATCCACAGGATTTTTAAAGAAATGTTCAATAAATCTTCAAGAAGACAAAATACTGACAAGCTTTCAGTAATTAAACTAGCAATCAAGCCTGTTTTATTTAAACAGAGGTTTATTTTGGATTTTACAAGTAGGAAAAAAAAATCTCATCTGCCACATTTAGTCAAATAATTATTCAAAAATATTGTTAAAAGAGGAAAAAAATCAATTCTTATCAATCTCCTTAGTTGCCCAATAATTAATGCATTAATCTTATAGACGTTTCAAAACCCAAAATCCCATTAGATATGGTTTACACTGCAAAATGACCAGCATTTTCATATTTTTTGAATCATGATTGTTTTATACATAATTTAGTGCTATATGATTTCTTTTTTTTTTTTTTTACCAGTTTTAAATGTGTGTTCATGGAAATACTTAAACCTATTTTTTCAAAAAATTTTGATACATAAAAACAAATCACAAAGAGATTTTGTCTTATTTGGTTTGCTTATGATCAACAGGTGAGTCCGGTATATCAAAGCTTGAGTAATTTTTGGCAAGCTTTTTAACCTTTATAACAATACAGTTTAGGTTTAAGAAATGCTTTTAATTTTAGAATTTATAAAAAAAATTCTTGTAAAAAGTCATGGAATGTTTCAGTTAGATCTTTCTCAATCTTATTGATCAGTTAGAGCTTATGTTACAAATGATGATAAAGTGGGGCAAAAAAGTATTTAGTTAGCCACCAATTGTGCAAGTTCTCCCCCTTATAAAGATGAATGAGCCTGTAATTTTCATCATAGGAATACCCAAACTATAAGACAAAATAAGCGGAAAAAAATCCAGAAAAATCACATTGTCTGATTTTTAAGGAATTTATTAGCAATAGTTAAGCAGCTTGGTGTGAAGAAATCAACAGTGGGAACAGTATTTAGAAAACTGAATACATACAAGATCACTGATAATCTCGCCTGATTGCAGGCTCCCCGCAACAAAATGAAGAAAAATGAAGAGCTCTATTTGTCGTGTTTGGATGAGAAAGAATGCTGAGTTGAAACCAAAGAACACCATAACTACTGTAAGGTATAAGGGTGGAAACATCATACTTTGGGTCTGTTTTTCAGCAAAGGGACCAGGATAACTGATCCGTGTAAAGGAAAAAATGAATGGAGCTATGTATGATCAGATTTTTTTTAACTAGTCCTGCACAACACCTGAGCCAACAGCAAAACACAAACAGCTGAAGCCATCTTGTGTTGGACAGATATATTTTTTACAATGGGGGGTTATGCATCTTCTGATAGCCACGTTATATATTTGTATGAACCCCTTTTGTTTTGCTTATTCTTTTTTAATTATTTATTAAATTCTATGTTTTATATTAGGCCTGCACAATAAATCCCAAATTAATCATTATCGCAATATCAAGCTGTGTAATATGCATATCGCAAAAATGGAAAAAATTGCAATAAATGGTCACCTTAAATGTGTCAAAAAAATCTTATGGCAGCTTGATATATTTAAAGAATCAAATCCATTCATGCACTTGACCACTTGGATGAACCCCTTCAGGTTGTTGACCAATCAGATGAAGCCCTTTCATTTTAGATGTTTGCCTCCTAAGTAGATGTGGGCCATTTGGAGTTTAATTTAAGTTATGTTGACTATTATTTAAATTACACTGTTGCAGTAAAATGGAAATTATATTTTGGTTGTTTTGCTATTTGTTCATGTATCGCAATGTTAATCATTACCTTGCATAACACTGCTAATTTTAGTAGGTTATGATTTTGAGCTTCCAGATTTGTGCAGTATGAGTATACGACTGATTTTTGTCCTATGGACAGAGTCTCCCACCTCACCTGTAGATCTCTGTACTTCATCCAGAGTGATCATGGGCCTTTAGGCAGCAACTTGGATCAGTAGCCGCGTTTACATGGGCAAAAGTAATCGGAATGAACGCCTGATCGGAAAGAAAATGCGTCATGTAAAAGCGCCGTTCGGAATACTCTGCCCCGGTCAGACTCGTTCGGATCAGATTTTCTTTCCGATCGAGATAGGTGGGTTATACCGATCGTTTATCCGATCGTGGAGCATGTAAACGGTCATTCCGATCGTGTGTCACTACTTCTCTGGGTTACGTCATGCATAGACGGTGTTTCGCTGAGAGAAAGCTTTGGAGCACATACGGGACAGACCAGCTGCTCTGCGGACGCCCCGTGAAAAGCGCCGCTCCGCTCTCGCCCCGCTGGCTCTCCCCTCTCTTTCCCTCTTTTCCCTCCCTCTCGCTTCGTGCCCCCCGACGGTCACTCGGTCCACTAGCACCCGAGTGAGCAGAGCAGCTGGATTAATAGATTGTGTCTGGGGGGGGGGGGGGGGGGTGCTATTTTACGTGTGTGTTTTGTTGTTTTGTTATGTGTGGGAGAATTCAGACTGCGAGCCGTCCCGCCGCTCAGGAACCGTGTTCGAACAGAGCTCGGGCCGCTAGCTCAGAGTGGCTTTGGGGCGGTCTGTGTGAACTTTTCAGAGCAGAAATAAATGTCGCTCAATCCTTAGAAAGCTGCAGATTGCCACAAAAAAGCACTGACCACACAGATTAAATATAACGATTAGCGAACAGGCACTTCATAATATTCATAACATTAATAAAAGCACGTTTGGAAGATCGTCTCGTATTATGGAGCTGCTGCATAAATGTCTGTGGCAGCGGTTTGTTTACAACGGGACCTATTTCCGCATACGGGTGATTTTACACTACTGCGCATGCCCAAATGATTCATTCCGAACGAGAGTGTGAGCCATGGGAACGTTTGTTCTAATCGGAAAAAGGTTTTCTGTGCCCATGTACACGGGTGAATTTTAACCCGACCATTGATCCGATCAAGATATTCTGCCCATGTAACGGCGGCTAGTCTTGTCCTTGTTTGAGCTAAAAGTTTAGACGGACGGCCGGGTCTTTGTAGGATTGCAGTGGTCTGATACTCCTTCCATTTCAATACTATTGATTGCAGTGCTCGTTGGGATGTTTAAAGCTGGGAAATCTTTTTGTATCCAAATTTGGCTTGAAACTTCTCCATAAAAGTATTTCTGACCTGCTTGGTGGGTTCCTTGCTCTTCATAATGCAATCTGCACTCTAAATTGACCTCTGAGACTTTCACAGAGCAGGTGCATTTATACAAAGACTTGATTACATACAGGTGGATTCTATTTATCATCATTCACCATTTAGGTCAACATTGGATCATTCAGAGATCCTCACTGAACATCTGGAGAGAGTTTGCTTCCATTTTTTATTTGTTTAACAGGTTTGAAATATCAAATACATTTTAATCCACTTCATGATTGTGTCCCACTTGTTCAATCCCAGATGTTGTTCGATTCTTCACAAAAAAATACAGTTTTAAATCTTTATGTTTGAAGCCTGAAAGGTGGCAAAAGGTTGAAAAGTTCAAGGGGGCTGAATACTTTCGCAAGGCATTGTAAACACTCACTCGAGCACAGGTGCTAGCGATCCCAAACACACTGCCCAGGCAGCGAAGGAGTGGCTTTGTAAGAAGCATTTTAAATTCTTGGAGTGGCCTAGCCAGTCTCCAGATCTCAACTCCATTGAAAATCTTTGGAGGGAGTCGAAAGTCCGTGTGGCCCAGCGAAAACCCCACAACATCACTGCTCTAGAGGAGATCTGCATGGGGGAATGGGCCAAATACCAGCAATAGTTTGTGAAAAACCTTTTGAGGACTTACAGAAAACATTTGACAGCTGTCATTGCCAACAAAGGGTATATAACAAAGTACTGAGATAAACTTTTGTTATTGACCAAATACTTCTGTTCCACCAAAATATACAAAGAAATTGTTTAAAAATCAGACTTTCTAGATTTTTTTCTCATTTTGTCTAACATAGTTGAGGTATACCTATGATGAAAATTACAGGACTCTCTCATCTTTTTAAGTGGGAGAACTTGCACAATTGGTGGCTGATCAAATACTTTTTTGCCCCACTGTATTTAACAATAAAGGAATTACAATGTTTTCTTAGATTGTTATGCATTTCAAAAACTATCTTGATAGAATTAAATCCACCATGACATATCTACCTGCTACTGTCCCCTGCTGGTGAATCGGCTTCCAGCATGCACTTCTCCAGCTGATTTGCCACCATCTGTCGCTCCTCTTCCAGTTCTCTAGTCAACCGCTCAAACTGGAGCTCCTGCAAAGGGACAGTTAAGAACAACTATTATGATTCTCCTGATTTCTCCTAGCCTACGATAAATATAGTTCACCATGAGTGAGAATTTTACAGTAAAAAATTGTTTAGGGATTGCATGATAGCATAGTGGTTAGCACACTTGCCTCGCAGCAAGAATACCCTGGTTCAGATCCCATCTGGCTCATTTCTGTGTGGAGTTTACATGTTCTCCCCATGCGTGCACGGGTTTTCTTCGCCATTCGAGCTTCCTCTGCAGTCCAAAAATATGCTTCATTGGTATCTCTAAATTGTCCCTAGATGTGCGTATGTTTGATTTGTTGGCCCTGCAACAGACTGGCGACCTGCTCAGAGTGAACCCCGCCAGTAGCTGGGTTGGCTTTAGCTGTCCCGTGACCTCAAAAGCGATTTAGTTGGTTCCGAGGATGGATGAAACTCTCTTTAATATATACAGTATTTTACATTGGGCGAGAGGAATGTAATATACTGAAAGTGAAGTATTTTACAGTAATACTGAAAGGTGAAAGTGCAGTTTTAAAAGAGGCAATAATGGCGTTAGTTCAGTTTAGAATTTTCCTATTGAATTCTATGTATTCATGATCCCTTTGATTTTATGTTTACTTTACCGGTATGAAGCCCATTGAGAGAACTGTTGTTGTGATTTTGGGCTACACGAATAAAATTGAATTGAATAAAATTGTAAAGCCAGCAATTTCCCTAAAAGAGTGTAGCTGACTTATTGATTTTTTGAAGTGGTCTTTCTGTCATCTGGTAGTTATAAACCTATTTAATCACTTCTTCGTCCATTCATTTTTTTCTCAAAAAAAGTATTGGTGACTATCACAATTCCCCATTCAATATGGATCCTCCCCTCCATCTTTCATGCCTTCTGTTAAGTCAGTCATTTATTATTCAATGCATTCTTAAATGATCTGTCTTTCATGCCCTCATCCACCCAATTATCCACCCATTCCCTCCATGTATACATCCATTCTATTTAAGTGTCCACCTAAGATACTTTTTCATACTCAATTGTCAATCCATCTCTATATCTTTCTCTTATTCTATTCTTCTATTAATTTAAAATCTATCAGTGCATCAAATCCCCGACCCATCAAAATGTTGTAGTATCATCAATCGTTTGATTCCATTTATCAAAATCTACATCCATCTATCCGATCACACAATACACACTATACATTACTGTGGAAGCTCAAACAATTTCTTTCTGCTCGTTATCCTGTATTTTATCAACCATGTTAAATGTGTGCTCCTTAGTAGCATTTACAGCCACACACTGCATGGGGGAGGGGGGAGGGAGTGTACAGCTGCCGACTGAAAGCATCTATTTCCTATACATAGTAAAATGTTAGCCTGACTTGAGTCACAAGGAGCCTGATTTTCCTAATCAAAAAAACCCAAAAGGTAGCTATCTGGAGACCTTAACAAAAGCGCCAAACGCACAAGGGAATTGTCAACAAATTATGTCTTCAGCTCTAACTGCTAGAAAATTTAGCAACACTCATTACAAATACACAGAGCAAATCCTGTATGGTGATATGTTGATTCTTCTGCAAAATCCAACTCAGCTATTTGTTTTTTCATAAGCAGCACACTGCTCATATTTAGCTAATGTGACTACAGCTGTACACTTATGGGATGACAGAATAAAACTTTTTATGCTCCTAGCAATTTCACAGAATTGTTTTTCTTTCACTGTATTATTTTACATTTCTATTTCACAAGATTAACAAATGAGATGCAAGCAAGTTGAGTGGTTTAGTGATGGGCACACACTAACATAAGATATTTGTTTAAACATGTAAAAAAAACATAAACACGTAAATGGTCAAAAATAGACCAGTACACTGAGACCATCAAGCACTCTTGGTGACAGTATAGATCTGTTGACAAAAGTATGGAAAACAATGTAAGTAATGGAAAATACAACATTAAAATATATGTGAAAGTAGAGGATGCAAAATCCCGAATAGTCACCTCTAAAGGTCAGATCTAAAAGTTGTTGTGTGACGCTGGCCAGTAGACAGAGATCCAGGAGAAGGAAGGGCTTAAACACAAGATGCCAAACTATAACACGTTGATTACAAATGGACACGTACCAGTAAAGTTTCTTTACAGATACACTATATTACCAAATGTATTCGCTCACCAGCCTCGACTTGCATATAAACTAAAGTGCCATCCTATTCCTAACTTACACAGTTCAATATTTTGCCGGTCCACCTTTTGTATCTATTACAGCTTCAGCTCTTTTGGGAAGGCTGTCCACATGCTTGTGAAGTGTGTTCATAGAAATTTTTGACCATTCTTCCAAAAGCACATTGGTGAGGTTACACACTGATGTTGGTCGAGATGGCCCAGCTCTTAGTCTCGCTCTATTTCATCCCAAAGGTGTTCCATCGGGTTCAGGTCACGATTATGTGCAGGCCACTCATGTTCATTCACACAAGACTGTTATCTGTGTTTTTATGACATGGACTGCATAGGTGAGTCATGTAGGAAAAGGAAGGGGCCCGCTTCCGACTGTTCCCACAAGGTCCTAAAATGTTTTGGTATCCTGAAGCCTTCAGAGTTCTTGTCACTGGAACTAAGGCCGCCTTTACACTGCTTGGTTCAAGTGACCCAATTCCGATTTTTTCCTCTCTTGTGGCACAGATCGGATATGACCGGTGAACGTGTAAGCAGGACAAAAGCGCATGGATTCCGTTTTTCTCAGATCGGATACAGGCCTCTCTCATATGTGGAAATAAATCGAAAACGAATCGGATACGTGCATTTGCGTGTGCCATGTAAGCAGACAAATCGGATATTCCCCAGTAAATGCGAGTCGTACGTCAGTGACATCAATTCAGGAGACCACCAACTGAGATCACATGACTTATTAAGGTGCTTTTGGGCTGATTTTGCTGTCAGCGTATCTTTCAGCCTCAGGCTTCAGACCGTAGTTGGAAACCGCTGTTATGTCCGGTCCGGACGCAAACGGTAACTAATCAAGCGGGACAACGTTGCTATGGACCAGGCTAGAAACTTTATTGAAAATATTTGTTTATTTTGGGGGGGGGGGGGGGGCGTGTATGATGGGGACAGTGTGTGTGTGTGCGCGCGCGTGCTTGCGTGTGTGTGCGTGTAACTTAAGGATAGGAGAGCGGGTGTGAGCGCGGAGCGGGGGGGTGTCAGAGAACCGTAAATTAAAAATAAGGTGTCTCGCCCAAAAGTTTTGGAGTCTATCTTAACCCACTCTGGAGGCTGAGGGTTCAGAACGGAAAAGAGAACCCCGAGGAAATCTCCCGTGTGTTTCTGACTACGATCAAAAAAGAGAAGTCATCGCGCAGGAAAGGTTCAACACTTGGATCAAACTGTTCGGACAGCACAACGTCTGCAAACACTTCCTCATTCAAAACTCAGAGAGAGCACATAAGACGGCCAGCCCCCCTTCTTTTCCTCTCCCGTGCATCCCGTCAGGAGCGCCCAAGGCCACGCCTCCTTCCGTCGCCGCCTTGCCTCCATGACAACCGCAGTCACAAAAGTCCAAAGGATGTCCGTGGAAGGCGGAAATGCTGCTACCTAGTCCTCAAAACGTCTACGTTTGATAGTTTCAGCATTGTATAGTGTAAATGCAAAAATCAGATATGGGTCACTTTTAAAAGATGATGTAAGCGGGTCGTCAAAAAAATCTGATATAGTCAGAAAATCGGATATGGGCATCAAGACCTGCAGTGTAAAGGCGGCCTAAGAGGCCAAGCCCAAGTCTTAAAAAAACCTCCACACCATAATTCCTCCTCCACCAAATTTCAGACTCAGTACAATGCAATCCAAAATGTACCGTTATAAAAGTTTGAAATTTTAGAATACATTTTGAAATTTAAGTGTTCAATCTAAGCGTTTTTTTGTATGTCATTCTAGTGTCTGGCTGCAGAAGTCTATAAGGACAGAGAACCAAATGAGAAGTTTAATTTAGGGACCTTTCAAGACCAAGGAGAGTTTTATCAATTTACAGCAAGCAGTGAATTTTTCGCAGAGTAAATTATGAACTCCAATTTAAGATTGGTAAAGGAAACAGTGGTGAGTTTAGAAAATCCCAAATCCTCTATCAATAGTTGCAAACTTTGAGAAGAATAAACTGTTTCATAGGCCAAACAGAGACACAAAGGTGCAAAAAAATGTTTTATTTCATTGTTTTCTATTCTTTTTTTTTACATAAACAATGTCGACTGAGGAAAACTTTCTGGGTAAATTGATCTCATTCTGCATTTTTATTTGTATTTTGACAAATAAAAATATGTGTTGTTATTTTGACTGTTTTTGTTGTTGCCCTGACTTGATGTCAGGGGAAAGTTAGAACATATGTTTAAATTAAAACGTATGTTTTAATTTTGGATATTGCATGTTGATATTAGGCAATACAGGATTTTTTCCAAAAAAGGGCATAGCAGGCATCCATGAAAACCCCAGGTTTAAATGAAACTAAATACTTAAACCATTTGCCGTCTGGTCATTTTAATAACAAAATGGAGGCAAACTATAAAAGTAACTTTAACAGGTCTGGGGGTATAGGAAACACAACATGGCATATGAACATGCAGCATGACGCTTGCTGTCACAGTGTGAGTGCTGACTGTTCATGCCCTTACCACTTTCGAGCCACAGAGACAAGACAAGCACACAGCTCTCTTTGTTTAGCCCTCTTTGCATTACACCATGCCTTGAGAAGCCAACGTGTTGGAAACAAGGCTGCCAGGCTGAAGCAAGGCTGTGCCAGGCAACGCCTCACACCAGCTGGGGGCTGAAGGATGATTCACCTTGGCTTATTGTGAGCTGTCACAGTGTTTTTCTGTATTTTATTAAGTGACACTGACCGCAGAACTCCAAGTCCTCCTCCTCGTCTCTGTGTCTAATCACGGCCCAGCAGCTTGGGTTTATCCACCCTGCATCTGCGATACCCGTGAAATGTTCTGTCTCATTCTGCTGCTTGCAGCTCTGCCACGACTCAACATCTCAAATGCTTTGTGCAAACAGCAGCTCCACATTTTCAGAAACGCTCAAAGAGGCATTTTCAGCATCAGCATTTGTATATTAATACAATGGAGTAAAAATATGCCTGATTCCAAAAGAGATTGCGGCTGTTTCACACACAGACTTCAATGCAATTCACCTTCCTTCTGTTTTTTGATCTCTCCTGCTCTTTCCACCTTAATATGTAACCAATAGATTGATTAAAACTTTGCTGCATCTTTGTAAGATATCCACCAGTAGCAAGTTGGGCAGCCAGAGAGAGAATAGGTCAAAATTCAAGAGGACAATCGGACATTAGGCGCACACAGGATCAATTGTCAACTTCAGTTCATGGGACAAGAAACAAGCCTTCAATGGAGCAGCAATTCTGAGGCGTTGGGTAGGAGGGGTTGGATAGCAATGTATAGTGACATAACTAGATTAGTGGAATTGGTTAAAGTCATAGTTACAAGCATTGACCTTGCAATTCACAATAACCTAACCCAGTGCATTAAATGCAACATCCAGCAAGACATTTTTGACATACTGTGAAAACTAGTTCAAGCATGGCTCAGTTGTTTTATTGCAACCCCCACCCTCCTGCCACTATTTATTGAGAGGGGTTGTGCTGAGTATGCAGTTTCATTTTAAGCAGCATCATGCGTCAAATTCTTGCTGTACACTTAGGAACCGCCTGCAAAGCAACAGCCCACTGTTGTCAACATTAACAAGTACTTATTAAAGGACGAACTGCTTTAGTTCTGCTAAAATGTTCAGGACATTATGAATTGTACCTTTCAAATATCTTTGCAAGATATCACATTACACAAAACCTTTACAAAAACAAAATCAACTGCAAGAATTTTACAATCAACGGAGAAATTTTTCTGCTTACCGGTAATTTAATTTTTTTCTTCTATCTAGAATAAATTTGAATAGTTGCTCAATTCAAAATTTGCATGTTTTTACAAATAATTTTCTAGGTCTTAATGAAAATAAAATGAAACTTACCCCACTTCAAATCCAGCTAAATGAAACTTACCCCACTTCAAATCCAAATATAAGCTTTATAACCCAGGAAGCCTTTCATATGTATGAAATATATTTTAAGTTTTGAATGAAATTTAAATTATAAAATAGTTTTAAATTACATTAAATGTTTTTTTTTACAAAAAGACTGTGGGAATATGGAAGCGATTGTTGAGCAAAAAATAAATAAAATCAAGACCAGAAATGCGATGTACTATGTTATGCATGTCAAAATAAAAGTTCAGAGTCCACCTTGGCACATCTCTGTTCCTTCTTCATTGTACCGTTGCTACAAGCATCAACCGCCATATCTCGAAGACCGGTCCGTGAAAACTTTGTCTGACGTTATACGCAACGTTAAAAAGGTTGGGGACCACTGCATTAATACATTAAACAAATTATTACTATTGTGCCTTTTAAACTCTTGCAGAGTGACTTATACTCTTGCACTCTGCTGGATCATCAAATCTACTCCCTGCAGTTCCTCCACAGAAATGTCAAATCAGACATGCTGAATGGAGCACATCAGTCACTGGCCTTCATTGTTTTTAAGGCCTGACACTTTTCTTTTCTCCTCTCATTAACCTATTAGGAGAGCGAAAGATATAAAGGATGAAACACCAAACCTGGCAACTGGGGCCCCTGAAACCCAGAAAGCATTAAGACTGTTTGATCTATCATTCCTTCAACACATATTGCTAGATTGATTTGATGCTAAAACAAGAAGAGTGACAGAAAAAAGAAAAACAAGACTTGTAGGATGAGAGGAGTGATGCAATTCAAGTTTATTTTCTACTCACAGCCACTTTAAATTTCAGTCATTTTGTTAATATAAATTTTAAAAATGCATTTCATCTTGCAAGAGTTTAAAAGGCACAAAAGTAATAATTTGTTTAATGTATTAATGCAGTGGTCCCCAACCTTTTTAACGTTGCGTTTAGGACCAGTCTTCGAGATATGGCGGTTGATGATTGTAGCAATGGTACAATGAAGAAGGTACAGAGATGTGACAAGATGGACTCTGAACTTTTATTTTGACGTGCATAACATAGTACATCGCACAGATGTCATCATCCTCTCCCTCCCCACACACACTAAATGTAACAAATAAATAAAAAATAATAAAAAACAAAAAGGGGTTTATACTAATTTACATGGGTTGCCTCGGAAAATTTGGTATAGTAAACATGAATTGAAAATGGTCAACGTGTCCTAGAACTTTACTGTCGACAAAACATATCCTACCAACTCCTTGTTACCTGGAAAACCACAGAAATAGGGATGGTGCCACCCCAAATAAAAACAGTGGCCCCAACTTAACTGTCATTGTAAGGCAGTGTAATAAAACTTATGTCACAAATACTAGAAGCTACCACAGTACTGACCATGACACTGATCATAGTCTTGTTCATGAAACTTCATTCAAAACCAAAACTTTAGAAACCGCAGTCAGCCGAGTTAGATGTTCATTGTACAGTCCTATCCACCCTCTGTGTAAGCTTCTGTAATAAGGTCCAAAAAGAACTGTAACACTTAATACATCAGATGATCCTGAGACTCAGAGGACTGGCCTGAAAAACAGTATCTACAGCAGTGGAATCAAAACATTCAGCAAACAACAACGGTGTTCTCCTGACACATTTCCATTCAAAAGATATATTACCGCAAAACACCTAGGCTGCAACAGATATGTTGCAATCAAAACCATGTCTGCAGCCTGGGGTTATAGAAGAAAATTAATTGCCCAATAATCCAATTACATCTTCGTTTTCTTGGTTTAACTGAGATCTGGCTCAAAACTGTATGGCTGGATTGACCCCATATTGGTCGCCATTTTTGCTGCACTGCTAATGTTAGCTCGGGATTGTGAGGGGCTATACGCTAGGGGGATAGAGTGTTAACAAAGGCACGATGGGAAATGAGCTTAGGCTCACTCTGGGCTCACATTGCATCCAGTCCAGCTCCGGTGCAGCCACCAGAGCGGTTTAGCTACGGCAGATGACTCACATTGGCTATGGATAGCTGCAGTCCTGCTGCAGAACAGGCTTTTTCCTTTTAATGTTATCCGTACATGTGCATTATCATAAAGGATGGGGTGGTCCTGGACCTCTGATCAGCTTGTCGTTGTTCACGGTGTTAAATGACCGATATGACACTCTACCACACACTTTGCGACCAAGTTTCAGCGGAATTGACGATGTTTACAACACGGTGAAAACATAATGAGTACAGTGGAAAATAGGTTTAATTTTGAAAAATGTACTCTACAATTTCCAGTTTTGGTCGTTTAATTTTCCGCAACTTCACAAAACAGTGCTCTGGCTTGCTCCAACCTCCAGCTAAATTTTGAAGCCAACGAAACAGATTTGGAGGCCGGACCGAAGAGGCTGGACTGGATGCCGTGTTAGTGCCTCTCGCACTTTTCAAGTTACGTAAAGACTCCGGCGGCTGCACCGGAGCTGAACTGGATGCAGTGTGAGCCCATGGTTACACTGCACCAACAGTCCCGCCCATAACTCATAGGTGAATGAACTCTTGCCAGTCTGCAGCTTTACAGTGTAAATTTCTGAGGTCATTTACCACCCTGTAAATTTTCATCCGATTTCCAATTGTGGGACTGAAGCAGAAATGACACATACTGTATCTTTTAGCTGCAGCTTCATGTGTGAACATGGCAGCAGTGTTGTCGTCTTGTGGCATACAGAACTTTTGATTAAGTGACAAAGCAGAATTTTCAACCCTAAAGCAAATCAAGGCCTGAACTTCAAATCAACTGAGATGTAAACTCAATCGGCAGAAGAAGATGGGGATTAAAAACAGGAGCACAGCCTCTTTTCTTGCACATTGCAAACCTTTATATAGCTGTGCGTTGACTTGGCCATTCAGGGGCTGAGTTAAGAATATGGCTGCCGTCCAGGTACAATTAAAAAGAGGAGAACAGAAGAGTCTCATGGTGATGTGATAGAAGGCAAGATGAAAATAACAACAAGAAGCAGTGGCAGATGGAGGCTGTGCTCATTTGTCTTTCCGGTCCCATTTACACAGCAGACACGACGACGATGAGTTTTTATCATTCAAAGTATTTTTCACGGTGCAAACAAGGCATACTTAAATTAAAAAAAAAAGAAAACCAAAAAAAAAGAATACTGAAATGTTAAAACAAAACTTTGATAGTGCAAATTTACATAAAGTCTAGTTAACTGAGGGTCTGCTCTGGCATTTGGTTAACTGATCAGTATGGCATTTGGTTAACATATGGTTAACTGGCATTTCCAGTTTATTTAACATATCATGCAACTCGTATTACCATGGCTGTTACTTTCTAATATTTTTGCTTCTAAAAGGTAACTTTTTGATGCAAATATATTCATGTCACTCATCTGCAAATGGCTGTTCGCATTTAATGTACAAGTCTGTGTAAATCAAGTACGGTACTACAAAGTACTGTACTGATCATACGGGGGTGAGACGTGCAGTCCCTGCAGCTGGGGCTGTCGTAGCTACCAACCGAGGGACATTGGCCGACTCGATGGCTGGAGGGCAGGTGGGCGGAGCGGACCCAGGACACCTCCCGTACGCCAGCCCGTTTCTCCTCAACCCTCACTTCCTCTGTGCCGCTGCCGCTCTACCTTGACCTTGGCCTTTGTCCCCCAGTGCAGACTGATCATTTGAGCATGTACTGATCATACAAAGAGAACCAAGGTGTTAAGATGATCATTATTTTCGTCTTCATACATGTGGTTATGGTTAATTTGGGTTCTGGTCAATATATGTATTTATCTAATAAAGTAAAACAAAAACTACCAACATGGAGATGAGGCAAAGCAAAAAAAAAAAATAGGAGCAAATGAGAAGTATTTTCTTAACTGCAACGATAAAGTATGAGGACATTTTGTTGTGAATTTTGAAGTTAAAATTCCCAGATATTTGATTATAAATGGTATATAAGAGTTAAAGGAAGAATATTCAGCAAAAGCTTTACTGAATCAATTTAGGACTACAGCTGAAGTCTCTGAATTTAGTTAGTCCATCTATCCTTCTACACCAACTGTTTTCAATTCACTTGGTGGTTGGAGCCTACCCAGTCTGTACGAAATCTTTAAGTACCGTTCACAAATCCAACTCAAGGCCTTGACTAAAGTCCCCCACAGAAGCAAAAACAAAAGACCAGATAAAAATAAGGGGGAAGGGGGGAGTGTGTCCAGTTCATAATTACAGTCAATAGTCCGAATAAACAGAAAAAAATGGACAGTAGTCAAGACATGTGTGATAATAAATTAAACATTAACAATAAAATAAATGTCTTCATTATCAATTTCAGCCAAATTAGATTGGCTTGAGTTTAACAGAAATACATTTGCAAGAAGAAATATGTGGACCCCTATGAAGTTAATTAGATGAGGCTTATCTAAGACAAATAATAAAAAATACTACCTGCTTAAACTGATACCACACACAAATTCAGGGACCTCAAGAGTTTTCAGAGTAGGAAGCTACTGAGAAGAAAGTAAGAGGCTACTACTACCAAGCCGACAGACGAAGGCACCCATCCCTCGGAAATTTGTGAAAATGTAAGCCCTTTATATGCGTTTGCAATTTGCGCAATTTCATAGTCAATGGAAACTAAGCTAATGTTGCTCTGCAACTGTATTTACATTCTGTAATTCCTGGGTACTGTGACCGTGACCACTCCGAGCATGAAACTGAAGAAACTCAGAGCAAGCTGGAGCTCAGGCATGCCCCCACGTGGTGACCAGGGGTGGTGTGGGTACCGGATCAACTCGAGCTGCCGGATGTTCTCGGGGTCCTACGGGGTCCTTCGACCAATGATGACGTCCAATGAGTTAACGTCGCTAAGTTTTTTTTTAATTTTATTGACAGTTGAGGTATCATACATTAAATAACGAACAATAACAATGTAATCAACATTACCTCGAAGATCAGTCACCATTGCCAAACATAACATATTAACATAGAAAATAAAGAATAGAGGGGGAAAAAAGAAACAATGAACATAACACACAAATAAATAAAAACATAAGTAAAATGAAAATAAAATAAAGGAACATAGAACCAATCTAAATAGTCTAATACTAGTTAGGGGTACTCGTGAAGTTTGTATTTCTGAACAAAACTAAGCAATTTCAAGCCATTCCTCTTTTTCTTATAATGAAGTGATTCAAAGTAAAAACAGAGCTCTTTATGATATGTTATAAAAATGGTTTGGTCTTCAGAAATTTATTTTTGTGTATATAAAACTTTCCTTGCAATATCAGGATATTAAGAACTGTATTTTCTGCTCTATTATATGATACCACACCCAATAGAACATGTTTTGAGTGTAAATGAACTGGCATTGCAATTTTGGAAGAATACCAAAAGCAGAACTCATCCCAGAATGTTTTTTATAATTCCACAGTTCAAGAATAAATGATCCACCGTCTCAATGTCATTCAAACAAAAACTGCAGTCATTCTCTTCAAACCCAAAACGAATCCTCAAAAATCCCTTAGATGGGTACGACGTCACTAAGTAGTAAAATCGCTAAACGTAAAATCGCTCGCTAAGTAGTTTGTCCAACTGGTGTAACCGTCGAGAACATCCGGCAGCCCAAGTCGATCCGGTACCCACAGTGGCACTGGCCACCCTAAAAAAAAAATGCTGGCCACCCCTGAAAAAGAAATTCTACAATTTTATTTTTTAACATTTTTGTACTGTCAACACATTCAAGCATTCTTTTCATTTTTAAAAGTTCAAGTCTTTCAAAATATGATAAAGTATGATAAAAATAAATGAATATTAGAAAGTTTTAATCAGGCGCACACAGAGCACCTCAAACGTTGGATCCTACAAAGAGTAGTTAAGTCGGAGGATGGAGGCAGGTGTTCTTTTTTAAATGATGTCCAATTTGCAAGAAGCTGGATTTTTAGAAGATGGAGACAATCGGCATGGAATCATGAGAAAGTATCGTCAGTTTAACATTTAAGTTATGGTTTTCTGCTCATTTTTTATGTGTTTCAAATAATTACAAGGGTGATAGATAGTACTAGTTAGCTAGTCTTTGGCTTTTAAACAGGGTTGTGGTCCAAAAAAGTATTTAAGGAACTGAATTACTGAATTAGGAAACAACGCCTCTAAAGTCCTACATTTTGCCATATAGGTCTCAAGAATGGTGCTGTGACTTTATCGTTTAGCACGTCATGTACAAAATTTCTCATTGAGAGGTTCTGACAGGAGTTCAGTGCTGCAGGAGTTCGAGCTCGCAGCAGCACACAACCGACCAACAACAACTCCCCCCCCGCACCCCCAATTTCCCCCTCATCCCGGACACACGTTTGCCTCTGACCAACACTTTTGTCCTAACTCGTCTTACTATTTACGCATCTTGTACTAAACAGAAATCTGAAAATGTTAATTCATTATTAACAGATGTGTTTTTCATCATATGTGACCATCAAATTGATTTAAATGATTTGGTCAATGGTCACATTTTAAGTCATCCAGGAAAACCTTAAGCTTTGTTTTTTTAATATACCATACAAGACTGTTTACAAAGAATTTTACTTAATTATAATTTAAAACCAAAATAAAATTTCTATGACCATTACATGATTTCAGTTTAGACTCTGGATTCCGATATATAAATGCAGATTTATGATAAACTTAGAGCCATTTTTTAGTAGCAGTGACACAACTTGAATGACTAATATTTATTTAGCCTTTTTCTTTACGATCTCAGAAGACAATTGTATTTATACTGTCTGTTTTCTAGGAATATTGCAGATCAGGAACTCTTGAATATTTATACACAAACTTTTTCCGCACAGGGTGCATGAATGTTTGTCGCTATGCATAATTGACATGATATCCCTTGGCCACCCTGCATTTTGCTCAGGCCACCCAGTTGGCATCCCTAAAACAAAATTCTGCGGGCATCCCTGGCTCAGTCCGACTGGAAAAGAACCGAGACCACCTTGAAAGATTAGTCTGATAGCGGTTCCTAGTCCCAGACCAGGATCCGCTTAGACTGAAAATTTGTTCAGGATTATAGGGGGAAACTTGTGACACAAAATGTGTCCAGTCTGAATATACCCTCAATCTCAACACTCCTCTTATCAGACATGAAAGGATTTCATTCACTCTAAGCAGAGAGCATGAAGCATTGTGAGGGTGTGACTATAGAATCGTTACCTGCTCTTTGACAGAAGCCAACAGGTTGGTAGTTGTAGTGGAGCCTGAGTCTTGGGGGAGGTCAGGACAGCCCTGTCCCTCTCTGACCACCATTGGTCCTTCCCCTTCACCGTTGCCCTCCTCCATCACCCCTAAGGCTCTTAGGTGCCCTCTTTGGACCCGGAGGATCAAACCAGCCCAAAAAAAGAAAAAGCAAAAACAAAAAAAATGTCAACCCCCTGTGAGTTTGTGAAAGGTTATGGGGTCAGAGTTTAGTATTTAGTACATGTTTAGTATTATATCCTTTTTATCACAGAGATCCAATAAAGCACAGATCATTAAAGCCATTTTAGAGTAATAATGTCATCAAACTGAGACAGTTTAATAAAAGATGCACGTAGATTCATATCTATACACATTTGCCACGGTTTGAAATAACAGGCAATTCCCTGGTTTCTGCAGGTGTATGCGACTGCTTGCATGTAAGAGAAAGTCTGCATTCATCGCATGCACGCGGGCATCCATTACACTGGTATCATTAAAGATGAGGTCAAACCGCTTCAGCGGACCGAACCGAGCACAGCCAGCACGACTCACCAGCCAGATGTTGCTGTGAAAAGCAGGCCACAGCTGGCTCCTCACGCGTCCATCCTCCTCCCGCGCGCGCCCGTGACGGCTACTTCAGTGGTCACGCGCCCAGAATGCAAACGTCCTCGAGCTCAAAGTGTTTTTCCTCCCTACTTTTTTTTAATCGACGGTTATAATAAACGGGGATGTAAAACGCGCCCGTACACTATAACCTCCTCCTCCCCGACCATCCGCCGTCGATCATCGGCGTGACGTCACCATGCGGCTATGGATTATTTCCCCGATAAGAGGATCGATCAGGAGCGCTCCGTCGCATGCGCTGAAGCTGCTGCAGAAAAACCGAGCAGCAGGGTGAAAGCTGCGAACAGAGCGAGGATGCAGCCTGCTTCGTGCGTGTGCGCCTGCGTGCATGTGCTGTGTGAGCGTCTGTTTGCCACCACACGGACAGACCGCTACAGGCCTGTGAACCTCGGCAGCGTGTCTGCGTTTCGCCCACTATTACGTCCACAAGCATGCAGTTCTAGGGCAGGATGGTGCTGTGACATAAAACACAAAATAAATCAATGGTTGTACATAAGTCAGTCAGTGAGATAAAAGTCTCCCTTATATACAAATAGGGAATGAAAATATACATAAGGTGCCACTAACCAACTTGCCTAGTAGTAATAGGTTTAAAGGTTGTTATCTGGACTTGGTTATTAAAGTTGAAGACGTTTCACCTCTTCTCTTGTCAATTCTGACAAAGTGACTTACCTAGTGTGTATAACAGAAGATAAGTTGCATGAGGCGTACAGGGTACCCTATCTTAGTGGTCCACAAACCTTCCACACTCACCAGCATAAAAGGGACATAAGCAATCACACGAAATGTGTGGTTTAAGAAAGAGTCCACTTTCCCAGTGATCCATAAGAGCTTATATGCAGGCATGGTGGCTGGATCTGGGACCTGGTTGGACAGCTTGTTAGTCTCCACCTGGTGTTTTCACTCAGCTCAGCAAGGAAGAAGGAAAGACAGTGAAAAATCCCAGCACCCCAACTTTTGCAAGCATGGATGCCAATTCACAATATGCAAAGACACATTCTGTGAATATAAAATATCAACTTTAATATTTAATCATGTTACAAAGTATCTTTACATCCATGGTCATCTAAATATATAACAGAGATCAATTCCCTGGAGGGCCCAATGTGCTTTATCCATATATATATATATATATATATATATATCAAGTTCTCCCACTTAGAAAACATCATAAATGCATTTCCACAGTGAGGGACAGAATCTGAAGAAACATTCAGAAATCACGTTGCACGATTTTTTAAAACAATTTATTTGTATATTACTGGGACAAATAAGTATTTGATCACTTGAGTTATTTTGTACAGAAGCCTTTGTTAACCATTACAGAGGTCAAACGGTTCCTGTAGTTCTTCACTAGGTTTCTACACACTGCAGCAGGGATTTTGGTCCACTCCTCCATACAGATCTTCTCTAGATCTGTCAGGGTTCGGGGCTGTCGCTGAGCAACACGGAGTTTCAGCTCCCTTCAAAGATTCTTTATTGGATTTAGGTCTGGAGACTGGCTAGCCCACTCCAGAACCTTGATATGCTCCTTACAGAGCCACTCCTTGGTTTTCTTGGCTGTGTGCTTCGGGTCATTGTCATGCTGAAAGACCCAGCCACGACCCATCTTCAACGCTCTGACTGAGGTAAGGAGGTTTTTGCCCAATATCTCACAATACAGAGCTCCGTTCATCCTCTCCTTAATACAGTGCAGTCGTCCTGTCCCCTGTGCAGAAAAACACCCCCAGAGCATGATGCTTCCACCCCCGTGCTTCACTGTAGGCATGGTGTTCTTGGGATGATGCTCCTCCTTCTTCCTCCTCCAAACACGCTGAATGGAGTTGGGACCAAAAAGTTCTATTTTGGTCTCATCTGACCACAAGACTTTCTCCCAGGACTCCTCTAGATCATCAAGATGGTCATTGGCAAACTTCAGATGGGCCTTGACATGGGCTGACTTCAGCAGAGGAACCTTCCATGCGATACATGATTTTAAACCATGACGTTTTAATGTATTACTTATACTAGCCTTGGAAACAGTGGTCCCAGCTCTCTTCAGGTCATTGACCAGCTCCTCCCGTGTGGTCCTGGGCTGATTTTTCATCTTCCTTAGCATCATTGATACCACACGAGGTGAGATCTTGCGAGGGGCCCCAGTCCGAGGGACATTGAAAGTCATCATTAACCTCTTCCATTTTCTGACAATTGCTCCAACAGTTGTTCTTTTCTCACCAAGCTGGTTAGCAGTTTCCCCGTAGCCACTTCCAGCTTTGTAAAGGTCTACAATTTTGTCTCATCTTTTGACAGCTCTTTGGTTTTGCCCATGTTGGTAGTTAGACTTCTGACTGATTTTGGGGTGCACAGGTGCCTTTATGCAAGCTAAGGACCTCAAACAGGTGCCACTAATTTAGAATCATGAGCAGAGTGGAGTTGGACTATTTAAAAGCAGAACAGCAGGTCTTGCTGGTCAGAAATCTATCTGATAATCAAGTGATCAAATACTTATTTGTTACAGTAATATACAAATAAATTGTTGAAGAAAATTGTACAACGTGATTTCTAAATGTTTCTTTAGATTCTGTCTCTCACTGTGGAAATGCACCTATGAGGAAAATTTTAGACCCGTCCATGTTTTCTAAGTGGGAGAACTTGCTAAATCACAGGGTGATCAAATACTTATTGACCTCACTGTATATACACTGAACAAAAATATAAACGCAACACTTTTGTTATTGCTCCCATTTTTTATGAACCTGTGTTCTACGCCCATAAGAGATGCCTGCCCATACCATAACCCCACGACCACAATAGACAACCTGATCAACTCTATGCCAAAGAGATGTGTCGCACTTCATGAGGCAAATGGTGGTCACACCAGATACTGACTGGTTGTCTGAGTCCCCTGACCCCCTCAATAAAACAAAACTGAAGATTTCAGAGTGGCCTTTTCTTGTGGCCAGTCTAAGGCACACCTGAGAAATAATCATGCTGTCTAATCAGCATCTTGATATGGCACACATGTGAGGTGGGATGGATTGTCTTGGCAAAGGAGAAGTGCTCACTATCACAGATTTAGACAGATTTGTGAACAATATTTCAGAGAACTGGTTATTTTGTGTATGTGGAAAATGTTTCACATCTTTGAGTTCATGCCATAAAAAATGGGAGCAATAACAAAAGTGTTGCGTTTATATTTTTGGTTAGTGTATATATATTTTTTATATGTATGCTATATACATATAGCATATAGTACATATTGTAAAAGAATACAATATTTTCATGTAAGTATGCTGAGATAGAAAATGCTAGGTTTAAAAAAAGTAAAATTTCAAAAAGAATGACAATTATTCGAGTGATTAATAGTAAAAGTAAAAAAAATGTTTTATGTATGTTTATGTAGGTACATTTCTGCCTCTATTGCTAGAAAATTGCAAAAGGTTTCTTGCAATTGTTCAAGAAAAAAAAGGAGCTTTTTTGCTGATCCACGTCTAATTAGCAAACCGTGGATTAAATTAAAACCGTGGAATCTCCACGTTAGGAATCCCATTTTAGGATATTTCTATCATAACCCTAGAACTACCCAGAATTGATGCAATAAAAACCACGACAAAACAGAAATTTAAGATTTTTTTTGTGCAGGAAATATTGCCTTGCAGTTGTCAAAAAGATACATAATGTCTTTGTTGGTTGAAAACACACATTTAATTTAATATAAAAGCAAAGCTAATATTTGACAAATGTATTTGGTGTGGATTTATTGATGATCAAATATAAAAACACTGATTTTTTTGTGGAATAATAACAGTACTCAGGTCCATGCACATGCCCATTTATTTATATAATTCAGAATCTGCTAGCAGTTGTCAACATAAGCAGGGTCCTGTCAATGAGCCAGGTCAGGCGGATTTCTAGTCAACACAAACTCTCCAGGAATCCTCTGTACAACAATTGATTCCTTCAGTCTACAATTAAAAACCCATCAACAATTTAAGAGGGAGGGGGCTAGACAAGTCACATGACGTTGCAAAGTTAAGCTACTAAAAGTTCCCATACAGGCTGGATGCACGCTACCGACTGGACTTAAATATATAACATCGCGTAAAAACAAACCTATACTTCACCTTAATCCAAACATGGTACATTCGACTCGTGTTGCAAAGTAACAATGGAAGCTTAAAACACAAGGATAATAATGTGCAATGTTAAGATTTTAAATTTAGATTCCTTAGAAATCAGTGTTTCTATTGCAGAATTGGAATTTTAATTGTCGGGTTAGGTCAAACACAAATGCTTCTGTTTTATGGATCAAAACGATGAAAACAATGTAAACACGATCTGCATTAGGCAGTTTTGCTTAAAATAAATTAATACTTTAGTGTTTTCTTCAGTAAACATGAACACAAAAAAAGCCTTCAAGTCATTTCGGTTTGTTCAATTGCTGGATAAAGATGCATGTTGAGGCTGTAAACGTAAAAGTTTGGAGCAGATGCAAGTAGTCCGGTGTTTGGTTAGATTTGGCACTTCTCGCTGTAATCTGATTTTCTTTTTTTTTACCTGCAGGATAAAATGTAACAGTGACTAAAGAAAACAGCAAACTCAAAATCATATTTGGCCCCTCTGTCAGTAAACAATTTGTGGCGGCTCTGGGCATTATGTGATCGCAGCTGCAGAGTTTTTTTTGTTTTGTGAGACGAGTGTCTTTGCCCCTGCTGTTCATCAGACTGGTTGATCAAAACCAATTCTTCACCATACTGCAAATACAACACATGAACACAAACACTTCAGAACGTCACTAACTTGGTCTGAACGCCACTACAGTAGCTGAGACTTGTTGGTTTGCAACCGAACAAATTTTTGAAAGTTTTAGCAAATAAATATAGGATGGTACCTTTGCATAAGCATGAGTACAAAACCTAACAGTCAGTGGATGCACAATAACTTTGAGTGAAGCGGAAGAGGCAGTAAAACCCCGTCCATTCCGTCCAGACTGGAAACCTGAAGGTGTTACTCCAGGTCGTCCACATCTTCCGTCATGGTGGTGCTGGTCTGTTCTGAGGTCACACCTACAAAACAACAAATGTTATTCTTCTTTACTTTCCAATAATTGCATGATTTTTACCTCTTAAATTTTTGCCATTTTTTTCCAACTCAAAAAGAATTGTATCTTGCGCAGACTGTATAGACAAACTGATCTACTTCAGAACAAGGGCTTTGCTTTACTTGCAAATGAATTCTGGTGCAACTCAGTTTAAAGCAGAGGTAGGCAGTATGGCCAAAAAAGAAAATCTCAAAATTTTGCAAATTAGAGTTTAGATTTTAATTCATTTCCTACTTCCTCTTTTTATCTGTTGTCTGAACCAGCTGAAAAGAAGGAAAAGTACTTTCCTAATTTTTTCCAAGAAAATTAAAAAGCATTAAGGTAATTTACAATATATATATATCATAAATTGATATTAAATATATCAATTTATACTACATCTTTATTGCCATCTAGCTGTAAACTCAGATTAAAACCTTCTTAGAAAAAGACAGATTCACTAAAGGGGAGCAGATTGACACAAGATGCACCTTTTTCCTAATTCTGCCTCCAGTTGATTCATTTTTCAAATAAATCATAATAAAATCATCCTTAAAACCTTATAATATTCTGAATTCTTGCCATGATGTAATTGACAGATGCAGTGCTCTCGCAAGGGAGTGTTTTATTTTTCAGCTCAACCCCAGACACTAATGTTAGAAGCTGCTAATAACGGTTTTCACAGTGAATTAATGCCCGTTACACCACGTTCCAGGTGAATACTCAATTCTGATTGGCTGCTGGGTGTGCGTAAAAAGTGATATACCACAGGATAACCGCATGGTGAAAAAAGAAGTTCCGGTCACCTAGCTCAAATGTTTTGTATCACTGCGCCGGCTTCTTTAAAACAACCTTTAGCATCATCAACTGGAGAAAAGCAAGCGGTAAGAGGTGAACTTTCTCTCTGAACTGATGCTTTATTCAACCCATCGGAAAGATCAGCAAACCATATATATAATTGCTTTTTATCGCCGAATTTTGACTGGTGCGGCGCGACAGGGACTATTTCTTACGTGGTGCGGCGCCCATGTAACAAATAGTACGCGATCCAAATTGGGAAAAAAAAACAAGAATCAAGCACTAAAGACTTGTTACTATTTATTTATTTTGTAAGTGACCATGGCTTAAAGGGGTCAATAGCCTTCGAAGTATGCATTATCACTTTTTAAAGCAACCGTCAGACGCGAAAGGCTTGCACAGCGTGCGTTTAAAAGTGATAATGTATACGCTGTCGGCCATTAATCTTACTTAAATTTCGAAAACACAATTTATATTGAATGTCCAATTCATCAATTCACATTTGTTTTATTTATCGGCCACGTCTTGAAGTCTGCTCCGTCAAAATATAGTCTGACTTTTAACCAGTTTGTGGTTGCAAAGTGGCTACACGCGAAATAGCTCCTTACCATAGCATTATAGCATCGTAGCATCATAGGATCAGTATACAACAACACCACTGTCTCCAGACCAAGACTTCCTATCAAACTCTCTGTTGCTGCTGTGAGTCCAGGAGGTTTATCCTCCAGTTCTTGCCTTATGTCCTGCTGCTCCATCAGCCTAACCTAAGTGCTACGGAGAAGTGTACAGAAGTTACGGGCTGGGGGGCTTGGGGTCTTGTTAAGGCACAAGCCTTCCCCCCCCCCCTCTGCTCCTCTTTGCTTTCTGCAGTTTTCATTATTGTCTTGTTGCGAGACACAGCCTGACTTCACTCCAAACAACAGAAGCCCAAGAGAGCAGCGGGATAAAAACGATTTATCGTCCAGCCCTAGTATAAAGATTTTACAGCAAAGCAATCGGCGAAGGGGATTACAAGATAGAGGAAAAACAGCATCAAACAGCAAATCCAAAGTAGCATGAATAGATAAAAAAAAAATCATCTGAAATAAGACAATGTGTTTTTTGGTGCCTTTTTTGTTGTTAGTCAAAGCTTGTTTTCGGCAACAGTGCCCCCAAGTGAGAAACTGTTAGAATCGTAGGATTTTCACTGGTGGTTTGGTGTGGTCTTCAGTTCTTTCTTTGAAAGCAAGCCAAAACAACTGAAAAAGAACATTTTATTTACTCTGAGACTAAAATGAAGTAAAAACAGACAAGGAATTGAATTTTTTTTATATGGAATTAATAATTTTATGATGCATTTTCAAAATTCAACATTGAATTTTCATTTGCATAATTCTCTATTAAAATGCATTGCCTAATTGCATATTGAATTGTAAAATGTGAAATGCATTTCCTTTAAAATATGGTAAAAAAGATCCATGACAATTTAAAATGCAATTGATTTCAAGAAGACCTGGCTGCAGACAACAAGATGGCGCCCTGACATCATGATCGGGAACCAGACGTCTGGAACCGGAAGTTCAGCTCCCTTTCCCCTAACCCGATTTCGGTCCCTCCGAAAAGTTCTGGTGTAAAAGGGTTAAAGGGCCTAAACCATGCTTTTCTTAAGGCTTCCATTCTAAACAAAATCCATGTAATACATTCAGTGGTGGACAAAATTATTGGTAACCCTCAGTTAAAGAAAAATGTCCACAATGCTCACTGAAATAAATTGAAATGTTCAAAAGTAACAATAAATTAAAATTTATTGAAAATCAAATAATCAAAATCAGCCATTACTTTTGAGTTGTTGATTAAAAGAATTATATAAAAAAAAAAAATAATGAAATAGAGCTGGACAAAAATGATGGTACCTCCATAAAAGACAGAACTAATTGCCCTTAAGGACATATCTGAGTTCATCATGACCAGGGGGTCATGATGAACTCAGATATGTCCTTTAATTGACATCACAGCTGTTTTCAAACCCAAAAACAGTCAGTCTGCCTATTTAAAGGGAGTCAAATAGTCATGTTGCTGTTTGGTGAAAAAGTGTGTACAACACTGAACATGGACAACAGAAAGCCAAGGAGAGAATTGTCCTAGGACATTAGAAACAAAATTGTAGACAAATATAGTAAAGGTAAAGGCTAGAAAACCATCTCTAAGCAGCTTGAAGTTCCTGTGACGACAGTGGCACATATTATTCAGAAGTTTAAGACCCACGGGACAGTAGCCAACCTCCCTGGACGTGGCCGAAAAAGGGAAAGTTGATGACAAATTGAGGAGAAGGATAGTTGGAACTGTATCCAAAGAGCCCAGAACAACCTCCAAAGACATTAAAGGTGAACTCCTAGATCAAGGTACATCAGTGTCAGATCGCACTATTCATCATTGTTTGAGCCAGAGTGGACTTCATTAGAGACGACCAAGGAGGACACCACTGTTGAAAGGAAATCATAAAAAAGCCAGAATGGAATTTACAAAAATGCATGTGTACAAGCCACAAAGCTTCTGGGAAAATGTCCTTTGGGCAGATGAGACAAAACTGGAGCTTTTTGGTAAGGCGCATCAGATCTATGTTCGTATACTCAAAAATGAAGCATACAACGAAAAGAACACTGTCCCTACTGTGAAACATGGAGGAGGCTCAGTTCTGTTTTGGGGCTGCTTTGGTGCATCTGGCACAGGGTGTCTTGAAGTTGTACAAAGTAAAATGAAGTTTCAAGATTATGAAGGCATTCTGGATAGAAATGTGCTGCCTAGTGTCAGAAAGCTTGGTCTCAGTCACGGGTCATGGGTCTTCCAACAGGGTCTTCCAACAACGATCCAAAACACACAGCCGAAAACATCCAAGAATGGCTAAGAGAAAAGCTGAAGTGGCCTTCTATGAGCCCAGATCTAAATCCCATTGAACATCTGTGGAAGAAGCTGAAAAATGCCATTTGGAGAAGACACCCGTCAAACCTGAGACAACTGGAGCAGTTTGTTCATGAGGAGTGGGCCAAAATACCTGTTGACAAGGCTCATTGACAAATACAGAAACCGTTTAATTGCAGTGATTGCCTAAAAGGTTGTGCAACAAAATATTAAGTTATGGATACCATCATTTAAATAATTCTGTTAATCAACAACTCAAAAGTAATGGCTGATTTTGATTATTTAATTTTCAATAAATTTTAATATGTTGTTACTTTTGAATGTTTCAAGTCATTTCAGTGAGCATTGTGGACTTTCTGAGGGGTACCAACAATTCTGTTCACCACTGTATACACGGTATGTATATAATAATATACATCACCTTTGGTACACAAAATAAGACATTTTTTATTAAATATTAGTTAGGATGACTTGGTCCCTGAGGCACCAGCTTTGTGGGTACGGCCCATTTCATTTCGTCAACTTAGAGCCGGCCTCAGCAGCGTGTCTGCATCTCGCCCAGAAAGACATCCAAACCTTCGCAAAGATGGATGTGCATAGTGTGGATATACTGTCAAACAATGCTAGATCCACGGAGAAAGTGTTTGTGTTAGCCTGGGGCTCAGACTTTTCCTGGAAGGGGCTGTTCTCACTTGTCTACATCAGAATGTGCCAAACAGCTTGTTTTCGTGGATTCGGAAGGGTCAGACTGCAGGTTTTTAGAGGAATAATCAATAAAATGCGTGAACGGATCGAAACACTGCTTTGGGGTTTCTTTTCGTGAGGAACATTAGAATACACCTAAGAGTAAAGAAAATAGGACTTGTAACCGTTGAACAAATCTGAACAGTTTTCTTAGAATCCTTTTTGAAAGGAATAAAATGATTACCGGTACAGTTTTTTGCCCCATTTTAAGCTAATCTTTCACACTTTTTATTATGTTTATTCGCATTAAAAGGTTTTAACAAAACATGCTACAATTATGAAATCTTGGAGAATTTCCGCCTCTCTTCTGGAGCCAGGTCCCCCTTATTCTCATTTTGCTTAAAACTTTGCTTTAAAAAAATGTAAGATTGAATTGGATTCTTTACATGTTGAATTCTAAATTGGAAAAGGAATTTTTAAAAAGCAAGCCTGAGTTACATAATGAAAATGCATTTTCAAGTGGCATGATCAAATTGCAAATTGAATTGTCAATTTAGACTTGAATATCATTTATGAATTATTAGTGAAAACAATTTTCCCTACAATAAT
Source organism: Oryzias sinensis (assembly GCA_037389245.1). Taxonomy (NCBI): domain Eukaryota; kingdom Metazoa; phylum Chordata; class Actinopteri; order Beloniformes; family Adrianichthyidae; genus Oryzias; species Oryzias sinensis. Next base: position 15,366,175 of record CM074510.1, read on the forward strand.
TAGCTGTAGCATTGGGGTGTTTCAATTTCTTACTTGAAGTGTCGTCGTCGTTGGAGGACTTCTTTTTATTCTCCATGTAACCATGACTCAGCAGCTTGGACATGCTGACTGGGGTAGTAGTCTTCTTATCATAAGACCTGACGAGGTGACACAAACAGCTTTAAATCATCCACAGCGATGAACAAAAAGAGGAAAATATAGATCTGCAGATTCGCACCTTCTCTTGTATTTGTTGCCTAATGACAAACCCTCCATCTGATCAGCAGCTCCATCTGGAGATGCCTGTGGGATGGATTCATCATCCAATTCCTCATTAATAAACACACAAAACACAAATGAATTTACCGCTTTGTTTCATTGAGGAACAGACTTATGAGTCGGTGTGAAACATATTAAAAGGAAAATTTATGGAGAAAACAAGAGGTGGGGTTAGTCATGCACAGAATATGAATAGAGATGGCTCAAACCCAAAAACAAACAACCAATTCACCTTTTCTGAAAATGTTTGCATCACCTTATTATTTTCTCAGAATGTAGAAAAAGATACTAATTAATAATGCACAAAAAGAAATATGAAATGCATACGCAAATTTAGAAGTTTCCATTTTGTTTCTTTTCTGATACTGAAGGAAGGAGGTTTTAATTTTGGAAAACTACCAGATTCTGTTCACCTCATCCGTCTGTCTTCGTGTGTCACGTGTCTTTATGCAGATGTTCAGACGGCTAAGTTAAAAGCCCAAAGCTAAAAAGCTAACGAAAACCAAACAATGAAACATATTTGGAAAGTTTTTTTGGGGAAAAATTAGCCAATGAGGAAACTTAAGAACAGCCTTCGACTTCAGAGAAAAATAAAGCTGCTATTTACAGACAAAACTACAAGTCTTTCTCGACATACGGATTTTTTGAGACAATTCTTTCCACGTACTAGAGAACGCTCTGCCTAAAATGTGGCAACTGACTCTTGAATGTTTCATATATGCAGATAATAAAGTCGCAGACTATGGACAGTGGACTTATGTTTATTATCATATTTAGAAAATACGTTTTATGACAGTTGTGTCATTTTACTTTGCTTTCTTTATCCATCATGCCTTAAGTGTTGAACGTTGCTGAAATTAGCGTCCGGTTGTTAGCCTCCACTTTGACGTTAAAGATAAAATCTTTAGCACAAAGTTTAAACTCTAAACTAGCTGCATACATTTTACAGAGGATGAAGATTGAATCAATTACAGTTACTGATTTGTGGAAGTTGTTTCTGATACATTTGTAAAAGGAACATTTATGAATTTTCCAACAGCAAGGGTGAATTTGGCAGGCATCTGTTCCTCTGTGTTAAAAAAATACACAATCAGGATCTATGTAAAAACTAAATATGATCAATCTTTTTGCCCTGAAAGATGATCTTGGAACGGGTTGAGTTCCCAGTGTTAGTCAGAGTAGTATTCTATGAAACTAATGTTGGTTTTATTGAATTTTTTACTAATCAGAAACAACTTCTACAAATTAACAACTTTGTTTCATTGAATCTTGGTAATCTGTTATAAAAAAAATATTGTTTGACATTAAACCGGTCCGTGGCCTGAAAAAGGTTGAGACCACTGCTTTATTTTTTCCACTTTGTTTCTTCCCTTTAGGTCCCTGTCACCGTCACCCTTAGATACTTCAAACTAGAGTAAATATAAATTCTAAGGCTGGTTATCACTGCTAAATTCCAGAATTGATGTGATTTATACTCAAAATTTTTTGGTTTCATTTGCAATATAATAAAAAATTAAAAATATCCATTTTTTGTGTGTTGTTATAAAACTAGTCATTTAAAGTATGGAAATTTGGTCTTAAAATTGATACAGTTGACATAAAGCAGTACTTGGTGCTCATGAAAAATAAAGGCAATACGGAATTATGTAATCAATAATAAAAAATAAAATTATATAAATATTTAAGTTTTGAATTAGATTTAATCAGAAGTAACTTCAAATATAAACCAATTTTCTTTTTCCCCCAATATATTTTAATAATAATTTTACATTTAAAAGTAAATAATTTTACATACAAGTAGCTCTCCCCAGCCACTTAGCAGATATGAAAACAGAAACAATTATTGTAAAATAAAAGTAAATGTTTCAAACATTTAATGTATTTTTACATTTACAAATATTTAAGTCATTTATTTATAAAAAGGCGAAAAATAAGCAAGAACGCAAATTATGGCAAAACAAAAAAAAAGATGGAAGGTTTCAGAATGGCTTAATGTTTGAAAAGGCAGGGAAGGGATGACTGGTCTGGTCAATTCACCTGATCTTTATTATGAGAAAAGCTATCAGGCTCTCTTTCCCAGGTGGGACTGTTATCAGTGCCAAACGGAGCAGCCAGAGGCGGCCTTTCCCCCTTGGTCTGGCTGTTAGGAGATGTTGCTTTACTTTCGCTGAAATCACAAAACCACCATTGACAAACCGTGTGAACTCATTTCTGAAATCCTGGAAAAAAAAATGGTTTGTGTCCTAAAAAGTCTAACCTGCTTGTGTTTCATTTGACTTTTAAAACAACTAAAGTAATAGACCGTGTCCCTTTTTCTCTATCAAATCTTGTAGAGAGCAGGCCTTTGTTTCCTCTCCTGATTGTCATGTCCGACCTCCATCTTCATCCACTCACCTTTTAGACTCATCATCTCCAAACCAGTTGGGCGGGTTGTATGCTTTCATCGGTTTGTCATCACTGTCCCCATCATGACTCAGCAGTCCTGCCGGAAGAGTCAGAATATTTCTGAATCAGGGAAAAATCTCCACAGGCAATTGTGATGCATAATTCCACCATTCAGTGTGATATTTAATTTGCAACTCATTTAGCTCAGTGGTCAAACGTTTATAGTTCTATCTCCAGGGACAGTTTGTCATATTTCTCTTTGAGCTGTCATTTCCCAGATTTTTGCCAATCGGCCTAAACAGACTACAACCATTTTACATTAGAAAGAGGACTGGAAAACACAACAACGTATAATATATAATAGAAGCTAATCTCTAAGTAGATTGTATACTTTTAGGCCGAAAAGAAACCCCCTAATTGAAATGCTTGGTTTAATTTAAAAAAAAAAAAAGTCGAAATATCCCTGCACCCATCTCACTTCTAAATCTGTATTTTTTTCCCCATTCAGGGGTCACATGGATGCTAGAGTCAACCCAAGGCAAAGGCTGGGTGCACTAAATATTTACCTAAATGTCATTAAACCACCTAAAAAGTACTATATTACTGTGCTAATTTGTTATTAGTAAAAACTATTGTGGAAAATTTAGAACACCCTATGAATCCTTTTTTTTTTTACATATTTGGACATAAGGATGTTTAATGTGAATGGAGAGTCCAGGAATGGACAAGTCAAAGCCCTAAACAGACGGATTTGCAAGAAGTCTCTCTAATAGACTTTTTTTTTTAAAAAGTCAAGGACCATTGTGAAAGCTTCAGTGGATGTCATTTATATAGTGTTCGTTTCAGACAGATTTTTGCGATAGTGAGGCTTTGTATCAGGGTGATGGACACACCTCATCATGTGTTTGTTACATAATGTCTCACTGTGAACACTGTGCCTTTCTTATTGGGGCCAAAACCAAAACATTCTAAAAGAAAACACTTTTTAAGGTGGCATCAATTTTAACATTCCCTGGGTATAAAAAGCCTATTTTCCAGTAAGTTATTTCAACTTTATCATTCAAACAGCCCTGAACACACACCGCTTCATGGACATGCAGCACAACACTCAGGTCGTCGTCGTAAGTGAGAAATTGTTCTCAATCAACGTACCTGAATCAATAAATAAATATGCAGCTAAAGACATCGTTTCATAGCATGCTCGAAAAATCTTGATCCTTAAAGCCTTAAAGTTCAATTTTGCAAGTTTTTTTTTAATGCAAAGTTAATATTTTCTGTGGGATAACTCTTCCAAATTTTATGGGTGTAACAATTACTTGATGAATCGATTTCTATTCTTAGAATCAAACCCGATCAATCTGTCTGAATCGGAATCAAATCACTAAATACCATTAATTAAATCATTTTAAAATGAGAAATCAATAATTGAATTAAAATTGGAACATACCACATGGATTGAGACATAGTAGGTTTATTTTACTATAATGTAAAAACCACCAAGTTACATCACACCGGACAACACACATGATGTCAGCAAATAATGATCAAGTCATCATTAATGTCAAATGTGTGAATACACTTTGAATTTTGCAAAGATGTTACTGTACAGTGGGGTAGAATGTTTTAAAAATGTTTGTATTATTTTAAACTTTTGTCGTCCATGGCGAAAATGGACGCTGGTGTTATCCGCTGTTAATGTGTGTTATCACCTGGGTACGTCACCTTAAATATGAAATAAAATGTTAGAAAGTTTTGTTTTTTAAGAATTACAGAAGTTTTTAGTTTGAAACCCGGACCTGTTTCCAGTTTCTCCAGGTTCTGGCCAAACATTGACGTGTCAAGAAACTAGAAATAGATTCCTGCTTAAAGCTTGCATTGCGGAGGAACGGACGACAGACGCAGGCGTGACTGAAGCAATGTAAATATTCTGCTTGATTAATGCACATTCTATCTTTTGTGTCAAAGCAATGCAAGGGAGACACAACGCAGGTGTACCAGTGTAAATCAGCCTTAACAAGTTGGTCAATGTTGACCTTCAGTGCAAAAATTGAGACAGAGAAGATTCATCTGTTCCTGTTCATTACCTGCACGGATCCGGTTAATAGCAATTAATTAATTACAACTCATTAAAAAATGTTATTGCGTTAATCTCATGTATAATCTATAGATTTTATTTTTACATATTGCGTTTTGTAATGCATGTGCAAGCTTGCAGTAAACATTGTGTTTGTCAAGAAAATTACAATACTTCAAAGCGTAAAAAATCTCAATGTCTGTTTGAGTGCTAAGTATGCAGGCTTGTGTGTGAAACAATTTTGGCTCCGACTGGCTACCGTGAAACATGACACTGGCCTTTGTCAATATTAGTGGATTATCTTGTTGTCAACCCGCCCAGTTTCCCCTTTTGATAGAAAGGCACTTTATAGCTCAACATCAGCAAGTGGTGCATTCGACTTGTGTTTATTAAATACATTTCAAATATTGCATCATCCTTAACATGCAGTAACAGTAAAGGTTTCGTAAAAACAGTAATTAGATTACTCCGTTACTTTAGTGTAAAAATCCATCCAATCCAGTGGGGTAGTATAGCAGGATTTGCTGTATTTGCATATCATGTTGAAATTCTGGACAAAATTAAATCAAATTTCATTTATATAACCCTTTTCCTATAAAACACAAAAATAGTGCCTTACATTAAAACAAAACTAAATTAAAAGTATAGTATGATGTAACCCGAAAATTAAAATAGAGCCCCTTCCTCCACCTACAAACAATTCCCCACCCCTTTCACATCTCCCACCCTCTAGCTCACACGTGTCAAACTCAAGGCCTGCGGGCCACTTTAAAAAGTTATAATAAATTAATATTGAGTTATTTAACATTAAGGGGTAGTTACATTTATTTTTTATTACATTTAGTTACATGTATCAGTTATTATATTTGGCCCTTTGAGGACAGCCACTATGCTGATATGGCCCTCAGTGAAAATGAGTTTGACACCCCTGCTCTAGCTGATGGGGATAGACAATGGGCTGAGCACGAAAACAAAATGATGGTTGTTGGATGGTTGTTGGAATTTATTTGGGAGCTCCCTCTCTGTGACTATCTGCATAGCCAGACAAATGCAGCATCACAGACGGGGACCAGCCTCGCCACAGCTGAGTGGCGATGCAGGTCCCCATCTATAGCTGCAGCAGCTGAATAGCAGCCGTCCAAGAGGGAGAAGACCCAACTGAAGAAGCCCTGATAATTAAATGATAATTAAAAAGTTAACATACTGATTAAAGTAATAAACAAACACACTAAAACATTGACATAAGGAATATTAAAATAAATCATTAGTAATCTAGTGTAAATTCATAAAACAAGATAAAATAGACAAATAAATACAAAATAAAATACATAAATAAAATAATAAAAGTTTAAAAATGAGCTAGTAGCCAGGTTAAGAAGATGGGTCTTAAGCCTTTTCTTAAAAGCAACTATGCTCTCTGCGGCTCTCAGGTCCTCTGGCAGACTATTCCATGAACGAGGGCCATGGTGTTGAAAAGCTGCCTCTCCGTGAGATTTGGTCATTACAGCTGGAATACTAAAAAGACGAGTGCCAGAGAATCTCAGGGTCTGCGAGGGTTTAATAATAATAATTAATTGATACTTTATTGATCCCACAATGGGGAAATTCTTCTCCGCATTTTGACCCATCCCCTGGGGGAGCGGTGAGCTGCAGCCTAACCGCGCTCGGGAGGCAGTAGCATTAAGGGCCTGATACATGGCCTGATAATAACTGATACATGTAACTCACTGGATATGGTAATTGACCCAGTACCATTGTTTATCCCCCTCCGGGAATCGAACCCCGGATTCCTGCATTGTAGCCTCTCACCTTACCAACCGAGCTACCCAGCCAGATAAGAATATAAGAAGGCAGATAAGAAGACAGATAAGAAGGCCCAAGACATTTAAAAACTATTAAAATTATCTCAAAATCAATCCTGAACCATATGGGGAGCGAATGCAGGGATTTTAAAATTGGGATGATATGAGCCCGCCTCCTGGTCTTGGTGAGAACTCCTGTAGCAAAGTTCTGGAGAAACTGAAGGTCCTTAATGTTATTTTTTGGAAGACCAGCAAGCAGTGCGTTACAATAATCAAATATACTCATGATAAAAGTATGCATTAGCAACTCCATATTCGCAAGGAAAAGTTACAGCAGAGCTCACTCTGGATGCAGGTCACTCTAAATCATGTATGTGGAGCTCAGCTTTGACCTTTAAGTGCCTTTAAAGTTGTGCTTACCTTAGTTTTCTGAATATAAATTATTTACAAGAAATTTTGGCAAGATCTTTTTTGTGGAAGAGCTGGAGGCCACTTGTTCAGTATCTGAATTTCCCTGTGCAATGAAACAGAGAATTTACCTTTGTGCCCCCCTTGTTTCGCCAGCTTCACATAGTCCGAGTCGCTCTCAAAAATGCCCACTCTTCGTCCGCTGCTCCGCTCCGCTGGCGCACTATCAGTTGCACTCTGGCATAGACCAGGAATCTGGGAGGTTGGTCCAGTAACGCCACTGTTGGTGACCCCCGGCTTTATCCCTACAAGCACAGAAAATCCTGTCGCTTTTATACGCTTTTTTACGTAATAAATAAATGTATTAATTACTTTTTCTATTTTAGTTTTCTTAAGAGACGCGCAAAAAAATTCAGTTTCTATTGAAAATAAACACTGCTACTTTATTCTAATTTATCGTCATCAGTATGTTTGCAAATTCTGCATACTTAATACGTTTTGCTTTAATGATAGGTTATGCTTAAAACGCAAGTACTGTTTAAAATCTTTTATAGATGAAAAATGGAAATAACATGGTTTTATGGTATATTTCCAATATTCTAGACTTCTAACATTAAAAAGAAATATTTATTACATCTCTAGCTGTTGCTTTTTTGTATTTGTTAATTTGCTTCCAACTACCGTAAATAGTTTTTGAATTCATTCCTGGTGACACAGAGCACAGTGCTGTACTTGAATGAGTTTCTGCAAAACTGGCATCTGGCAATAATCTGCATTTTGAACCTGCACCTTTTACCTGGAATTTATTGGCTTTGATTTGAGCTAATTCTTTTTTTGTTGTGTTATTAAACTCAAACGTGTATATTTTGGGGCGGCCGTGTTCCAGCGGTAGGGCGGTCGACCCATGATCGTAATATTGCTGGTTCGATTCCCGCCTTGCACGCCCATGAGTCGATGCGTCCTTGGGCAAGACACTGAACCCCACCTTGCCTCTGGTGGTAGGCAGGCGCCTGTGGTAGGCAGCGGAGCCGCCACCAGTGTATGAACGGGTCTGTGACTGTAAAGCGCTTTGGGCGTTGTAGGTAGAAAAGTGCTATATAAGTATACGCCATTTAGTTTTTGTTTATTTATAAAAGAGCATTTTGCGACTATTAAGTTGTGTTTTAAAGCTTTTAAAAATAAGACACTGTAAGAATCAACCAGTTCTCTCTGATTTTATATCTGTTTATATATAATTTCTTGTTGTTACCAAGTTCATCCTTTGAAAGTCACATTTCAGTAAAATTGAAATCACTTGAAATTTAGTATATGCAAGTGATACTGGCAAGATCTTGGAAAAGTGGCTCATACCACCAGGCTTGGTCCTTCTATGGTTGGGAATGGCAGTGCTCATTTCAGTTGATGGTGAAATTCAACCTGATGAAATAAGAAAAAAATCATTAAAAGACAAACAAACATATGAGGTAAAAAGTCTGTCATTTTCCTTCCAGTCTGCTGTTACTGTTCTTTAAAACATTAAAGACCTTCTTCAATTAAAATTGTGTTTTTGGTGTTTTAACATTTTCTAGTGGCATTTCTCTTATGATGGAGGACATGTGTAAGAAAATACACGATTAAAATTGCATTTCTGAGTATTTCTTTATTCAAACCATGATGGAAAAGGGAGCAGATGAAACCCAGTGGTTTAAAAGAGCTCAGACTTCTGACGCAGCAACTGCCAAGGGCGGGGCAAAGTCTCCCTGCTCCGCTCCAATTCTGATGCATCAACTTGCAGACAAACAGATCCATCAACATTTTCTCCGCCTGAGCTGCCATCTGGCTCAAAACTGTACAGCTGATAGCTAGCTGCTTTTTTTTTTCTACTACGCTAATGTTAGCTTAAAGTTGTGAGGGGCTGAAACCTAGCAGGAGAGCATTTAAATAAAGGAATGCTAAGATATCAATGTAGGGGTACTTCCATGCCAACGATCCCATTCACTTTCCAGAGGCAAAGTTAATATGAAGTCTTGCAGCATTGCAGAAACTGTCTTAGAAAATGACAAAGGCTTTCTGATGTTTGCTAAAAACTAAATTATCATTATTAAAAGATCACGGGAAACACCTTTACAAAAGATATAAATATAGTTGGGGTGGGACTTTAATTGAAAAGATTCAAAATATGTATGGTAATACAATCATAATTTTAATGCTATAACAAGACAAAAATGTTTTATTTATTTTTACATTTTATTTATACACAATACAGCTGAACTGAATCTTTCTCCTTGAAACGTTTTACAGCTCATCCAAGTGGCTACGTCATTCAGCAGACTGAATAAGCCACTTAGATAAACAGGAAAAAATACAAGTGGCTCATCTGGACTATAAATCATATCATCCTCAAATTGGTTCATGATAAGAATCATTGTTAAAAGGAATCGTTCCAGGATAAAATACCTAATTAGATTTTTAATTCCACAAACACCCATTGGTATGACATCTGCTGGTAAAGATCCACCATCTTTCCAGGTTTTACTAGTGCACTGATAGTTTTCAGGAGCTTCAAAACTGATGCAGAATTTCCTCAATCAGCTTTTACGAACCAAAGGGTGTGTCTTCAGTCATAACTGAAAGGGAAAATTTAAGCTTGTCATTTTTTTAGACCCAAATATTTTGTCAATGGACCAACTTCTACAGCAAATCATATTTTTAAAAAAATCTTATTAATTTTATCTTGTTCAGCTGAATAAGAGTATTTGTAGTTGAATGTCGTGTCTCCGTTTATGTTAAACTTAATTATTTGCTTGCGCAATAAAAAGTAGATGTGTCGAATTCGCAAAAAAAAACAAGTATAACGATTTCGGTTTCTTTCAAATTTTTTCGACAAGGTAAGGTTCGGGGATATTTTTCAACTACTGCAATGAAGCTAAAATTTCAACCTCCATGAACATGTTCAAAGTTAACCCAACTAAAGAAGGCTTAAGTAATGGTACATTCGAACACTAACAAGCACAACGATGGCTCATTTCGTTCATTTATATATCTGAATGAAAATCAATGTTCATTGCCAACGATGCTAACAAAGCCTTGCTAATTCGAGATAGCCGCCAACATGCTGCTTTTCGGCTTTTTTTCTTTCTTTTCCTTAAAAGCAAAATATAGCCCAAGATCAAATAAAATTGTGCATGAATGACTAACATTTAAATATATAAGCGTGCATTTGACAAATACCTTCTAGCTAAAGCTGAACAGCTGGAAAACGCCTTTAGCTCGTCAGAATTGCTCTGCAATGGTACTGAGCACTTCCTGTAGCACCTGCTCTCGACTTCCGGTATGTAAAACAAAGATTGCCTGGTATATTTTCATTCCTCTTTATTGTTTTGTATTGAAACGAGATGTTTCCTTGTGAGAAGGGGACGTTTGTAACACTATTTTTTTATCCCCTTTACGTTTTACTAGTGTGCATGAAAGTTACATGACGTACGGTGACAAATGAACTTCTAGGTATGTGAATACAAAGGGCAGAACAAAATAGCGGTGCAGTGGTCCCCAACGACCGGGACGAGGACCGGTATCGGTCCGTGGATCATTTGGCACCAGGCCGCGGAAGAAATGATCACTTTTGCCCATTTTTTTCCGTCTTTTGACTCTTGACAATCTTTTATTTTGAAAAATAACCGGATTCTCTCAGCTTCCATCACTTGAGTTGTAAAGTTTGGTCAGAGGAGCAAAATGACCATGTTAGACGATCTTTTATTCTGAAAAATCTTAGTTTTGAAAATCGTCAGGATTCTCTCAGTTACATGTCAGTCACTTGAGCGCTTAAAAGTAGTCCGCTGACCCCTCTCCATCAGTTTACATGACCGACCACTTGGTGAATGAGTTGCTGTTGTTTCCAACTCTTTAATTTTGTTATGATAGAACTGACAGTTGACTGAGGAATATTTAGGAGCGAGGAAATTTCACCATTGACTTTGTTGCACAGGTGGCCTCCTATGACAGTAAATGCGATTATTTATTTTATCATAAACAACATAAGTATTAGTCAATATTGCACTCTTTAGTCTTCATCAAACAAACAAATAAACAAATTGCCATTAAGTAGTCCACCAATAGCTGTTTTTTAAGTTTTAGAAAGTTACGTAAATTACGAGCAAATGGGTATTACTTAGGTATTAGATAGCTTGTCTGTGAATTTGTTTAATTTTTTAGCTACAAAGCCTTTTGTAAAAGTGATGAATTTTATTTCTGCACTATAACCTCAACATGTCTTGAAAACAGCAATTTTGTCAAATCTTCTGGTAGTAAACATTAGATTTTAAGACAAACATTAATAAAAATGGACATGACTCAAACTAGAATGCTGGCAGCCACTTCAGGACCCACTTCATGCTTCCCAGCCTGATTTCTCCTTATTAAAATCTGAATACTAATCTGTGAAAGGTAATTTCTTTCGTTCATATAATTTTGCCACAATTTTTGTGTTGATTGCAAAACATTGCGTCTCCTTTTGTGATTGTTTATTTTGTGAGTTGTGTGTGCAGCACTCAGAAACTGCACACTGGGGTTTCTGGGAGATGGAGTGCATTCATTACTCTGGAGATGGTTCCTGCTGGTCACCACAGGGGAAGACAGAGCTTTGACTTTTGAGAATATATCAATGGCGACATTCCTGTGTGAGCACCGTAAGCTAAAAGTGCATTCAAAAACCTCTGTTCAATGCAGTCTTGAATGCACCACACAAGCTCTGTGTGTACGTAGCATCACAAGTAGCATGCTGCGTGTTTACCCTCTGATAAGTCAGATTTTAAATTGCAGTTAACTTGTTTCACTGCTTTTATGCTACTGAGCAGCCTTCTGCCCCATAGTAACTTGATTTAACAAGGAAGAGGGCAGCTCTGCTTCAGTCCAAATGTACTAATAAGCTGTTTTAATCTCTTACCTATTTAACTACTTTAGTACTTTAATAATTTTGACTGAAATCTGTAAAAAAGAGAGAAGCAAGCTCTTAAAGGTTTTGTGGGTGGCTCTTAAAAGAGCCGTTGTTGATTCAGGAGCGGACATGGGTCTGCTCGCTCTCCAGGAATGTGGAGGATGGAGTCTCTCAGCCAGAGAGCCTCTCTGGAAAGGTTGTTGGCAGCAACCTATTTTTATCCCATCTTCAGTAATCACAGCCTCATCACTGCAGGTTCCTGTCATGCTGAAGACCTGATGAAGCTGTGCAGAACACGAGAATGTCACACTGTGCCCTGGAACTTCAATCAGGGGTTCATAGAGACACCACTGTGTAGAAAGCATCCAAAAGATATTCTTCTCAGCCGGGCTGGGGATAGGTCGTCGTTAAAGATGCACCTCAATCAGGGTCGGAGGCGTTCAGGAAATGACTGAAAAGATTGTAGTTTGCGACACAGCATTTGAATAAACCCATGACATTCTGGGAGAGGATACTTTGGTCAGATGAGACCAAAATTGAACTCTTCGGATGCCATAAGACACAACATGTTTGGAGGAAAAATGGCACTGCACATCACCCCCAAAACACCATACCAACAGTCAAGTTTGGAGGTGGGAGCATCATGGCGTGGGGCTGTTTTTCAGCATGTGGTACTGGCAGACTTCACATCATTGAAGGAATAATGACTGTGATAATGAAAAGTATCAAGACATTCTTGATCAGAATCTGCTGTCATCTGCCAGGCTGCTGAAGATGAAAAGAGGGTGGATCTTTCAGCAAGACAACGATCTCAAGCACACAGCCAAGGTAACACTCAACTGGTTGAAGAAAAGAAAATATAGCTGCTAGAATGGCCCAGTCAATCACCAGACTTGAATCCAATTGAAAATCTTTGGAAAGAACTGAAGATCCGGGTTCACAGAAGAGACCCCCGGAACCTTGAAGATTTGAAGGCAGTTTGTGTGGATGAATGGGCCAAAATCACACCTGAGCAATGTATTCGACTGGTTTCTCCATACAGGAAGCGTCTTGAGGCTGTAATCACCAACAAAGGTTTTTGCACTGGATTTTCTTGTTGACACGTTGCAAGTCCTTTTGCAGTCGTCTAAGGTGATCATCCAGTTTGTAAAGAGAGAAAAGTTTTCAAAAACTGTGACGTTTGCAAAAAAAAAGATACGGCTTAGTTTTTTTCAGAGGATCTGATTCAAGAGGCCCAGTGGCTGAATTCGAAGGGGGTGAGGGAGCAGCACTAGAGTGGGCGTTCTGTGGAGGACCGTTCACCTGAAAAGATTTTTCCACGAAGACAAGTGAGTTTCTGCAGCTGTCGGGATGAGAATACATGTTATCAGAGGGATCATTCTGTCAGTTCTTATTTTCACTAAGCTAAATCTTTAATGAAAGTTAACATTAGCTTATTGTTGTTCTTTGATTATGTGTTTGAGTTCAAACTTTATTTTAATTCTCTAAATTTAAGGGGCCTTAAACTGACAATAAAAAAACAAAAAACTTTATTTTTAAAGCCATGGACACTGTTGCTGTGTTTCCATCACACATATGCCCAAAACTATCGAAATTCTAGAAATGTCGAAAAAAACACAATTTCACAATTACACTGTTTCCATTAAATGATAATTATGTGAACAATCCTAAACAAACTCAAACAAAAAGTCCTTCAATAACATGGATGTGAACAATACTTACAAACATATTATAAGATTTCGGAAGCCCGAAAAAATTAGTTTTACCGCCTGACATAGCGAGCTGCTATGCCTGTATATGGTGCAGTGAGTGCTATCACTCCGGCTTTGCTGTTGTTGGCCGACTGGCTTGCAGCTCGAGCAAGCCTACTGATCCTGCACCAGCTGTCTGTCTGCCATCCAGCACTGTGTTGGGCTAGCGACCCTTTCCAGGGTGTATCCCTTCTTTACCCAACATTCTCTGGCAACCCAGCAACCCCAGCGGGTTAAGAAAATTGATGCAAACTGGCTGCATGGGCAGAGTTATTGGTTATGTGACTCATTTAATTCTAAAAAAGTCTTTCCATTGCAGTTTTGTGAAATATGGCAAATTTGATACGCCTCCATAACCACCTCCTCCAAGCGCAGAAACCTTTTTTTGGTGAATGCAAGTTTTTTTTTTCAAGTTTGCTGCCTAATACATATAAAAATGGACCAGAATTTTTTTCCTAAATCTTTTATTTTCGAAAAACCAAAAAAAAAAAAAATACAGTCACCAAAACAAATATTTTGTGCCAAATAGCTTTGGCAAAGCAAGGAAAGTTAAGATGTAATTTAAAAAAAAAAACAGTTGTGTTCTGTTGAATATAGAGTTGAAGGCCAATAGATTAGACAGACAGATGATACATGCATACATCAATGTATGTAAAATTTGACTTCATCTCCATAAACGTTCTATTTTAAATTGCATAAATTTATGTAGTCTAATGTGGTCCTGCAATGTACATGTATACTGTTTATTACAAGCATTGAGGAAAGGATCACATTCCTGTTGGAGAGTAGCCAATTTTTGAACCATTATCTAGTGTGCATTTATAGGGCCTATATCATGAAGATTTAACTTTTTGAGCTTTTAAGTGAATTACGATGTTCATTCCTCATAAAAAACAACCCAAAAGTGGTATTATAATCCATTCACACATTTCGGAGTAACTCTAAAAACCTGAGCAACAGCCCCTCCCAATCCACGAAAACGACCGGGTTCTTACATTGTCAAGCAGATAAGCGAGAAATGGCCCCTACCAGGAAGAATCGGCACTGCCAGCACTGCCCCCAGGCTACCACGCACACACCTACTTTATTGGCAGAGCTAGTAGTTATCAACTAAAACATGTTTATTTTATATTCACAAACATGCACATCCATCTTTGCAAAAGTTTGGATGTTTGTTTTCATAGGTGAAATGTAGACATGCTGCCGAGGCCGACTGTAAGTTGACGTTATTAACCTACAAGCAGCCAAGGCCGGTGCCTCGGAGATCAAGTCGTCTTACTTCCGGGTTGGAAAAGAATTCAATAATATTAATATAATAATAATACTAATATTCAATAAAAATGCCCTCTTTTGTGTGCCAAAGGTAATATCTTACATGAATATGGGTTACTATGAAAGGCTTAAAAACAGCATGGTATAGGCCCTTTAAGAAAAACATGATATAGGCTCTTTAAAGCAGAGGCTGTACACACTTTTTTCCCCTGTAAAGTACAATACACTGCCTTGGTGGTGTAGAGACATTAAAAACCAGTACTGGGTAAGATTTTCCTTCTAAGTCTTTCATTAGATATTAATAAAGAGCTAATAATTACAAACATTAGATGGGTTTTATCAGATAGATTCAAACTGTATTAGATCAAACTACTGATTAATAGAAATCCTTGCATCAAAACATCAAGCTTGGCTCTCAGAAAATATATTTATCTAAAGCCAACTATTTTTTTATATCAGTCAATATTGAATAGGATAATATGGCATGCAGGTCATGGAGTGGGATCAATTATTTAGCACATGCAGTTTCTTCTCTTTGCCAAAAGCTCAGAGGTCTTTGCCACAGTCGGGGCAGTAGATGTCTTCTTTGGATGTCAGAAACCCTCGTCCAACCAAAGACGCTCCACACTTTTTGCAGTTGAAGCAGTTGTTGTGCCATTGGCGCTCCTCAAATGAGATGTACTTGCTGCCCCCCAGACCTAATATAAAAACAGAAGACAGAAGTCTTATGATCACATTAATGCAATCAAAACCTGTAATTGATGGTGATTGGAGACGCAGAGGAAAGCACATGATCTCTGAAAAGCTAAATCCACATTAAGTATTATTTTTTACTGACTTTAGCTGGATTATGGCTTCAATCCGAGTTGTCACAATTTTATAGGTTATGATTTAAAAAAAAAGTCCTGTAAGGGAGCTTCTTTTTAAATCTTAAATAAAATATCCTTTACGTCAATATTTTCTAAATATTCAATGTATTTGTAAACCTCATATCAACAATAAAAATAAGATTGGGAAGACAAATGTTTCATTGATGTTTGAAACTAAAAACATCTTTTAGAAAGAAACGTTCAAAATTAATTAAAAAATTTCTGTTTATTTGAATAAAACAAACATTAAACTCGTTTTTTTTGTTTTGTTTTTTACTTTAAACACCTCATTAAATTGGCATACTAAGCATTTCCAATCAAAGATGCTCAGTTTTTTTTAACACAAGGTAAGCAAACGCCTCAAAAGGTAAACTATTTTTGGGCTAATGAGAAAAGTCAAAGAGGAATTCAAAACTGCTTTGATGAATACTGATTTTAAAATGTTTTTTCTAAACTACTGTTTACTTGTTTTCTGAAGAGAACAGATGCCAGCTTTTCTTGTCTAACCAACAAAAACAGGTTGTCTCGTTGTAAGTAGCAGCCATTGATTGTAGAAGACAACTGGACTTAGGGAGTGTGACATGCTCCATAGAAAATGCCTCACTTCAGGCTCAAGCTAAATGAAGTCCATTCAGTCGCCATTTTGCCATGATACGGACGTCGCCTCGTTGGAGCCAGGGTAGGGAGAAGCCGTAGGGGTAGGGAAGCAAATTGATTGAAGATTACTACTGTAATCAATCAGGAGTAAGTTTGTTCAAAGTCTACACCCTTTCCACTGAAAACAGACTTTGGAAATACTGTCAATCAAATATTCAAGGTGGGGGCCCTTTGCTTTTAATAAGGCATCTGATGGGTCAGTTTCTAACTTGAACATGTTGTTGGGGTGTAACATGTCATTTTAACGGCGAATCAAGTAGATATTTGTGATTGCCGATTGGATTCACTTTTGATTTTGGTTCATTTTAAACAATCCGATTTTATCTGATTTATCTTGATTCACTGACCTAAGATGGATCCAGGAAATCTTTAGCCAAAGCTTTAACCAGTGTGACTCAGAGACAAATACCTCGGTGCTGACCAGTGCAAGTGAAGTTTTCCAGAGTCCTTGTATTTCTTGCAAGATATCAAGTGTAAATTAAATATGTGTTCAAACAGACAAGGAAACAGGAATTTAATGATGGCACTTGGTCGTTTTTATGTTAAAGTAAAATGAACCTTTCCAAATGGTATTTTCCAATTTCAATTCTATTATAGATTAATCTGAGTTTGACATCAATTTTTGATGGTATTAGTCGATTCGATTTTATTATGCCTACGACAGATTATTGGGACAAATATATTGACTGAGTAATAGCTACTTATTTCCAAATAGAAGTCTATTGGATTTTGGCTTCCTGGAACCAGCGAGTACTTCCTATGTGGAACAAAAGGGGGGAGGGATCACTCAGTGCAGTTCTCATATACAGTCAATGATACCAATTTGCTATATTAAGGAATTATGTGTAAAAAAACTTTTATCTAAACAGTAATGTAAAAAAAAGAATTGTGTTGTGCAATGTCAAAACAATGTCCGTTCATATTACTTATAATGTGACTTAACAGAGCAAATATTTCAATAATCTTTATTAACTAAATGACACTGGAGCTCTAAACTTTCAATATATGCTCTAAAATGACAAAAATATTTAAGTTTTTCTTTAGACCATTAAGAAATAAAAAGTACACATGCGTGGGTGTACTGGTCTAGCAGCATCATGCAAATTCTGTAAATCAAACAAAGCCCTTTTTGTTTTACCACTGATTGGTTTGTTGCATGAGATGCATTTCTTTGCAAACAGGTTGCAGAAGCATTCAAGGCAGTAGGCGAAGTCATCCCGAGAAGTGAAGCGCTGTCCAGCCAGCTGTAGCTTGCAACCAGTACAAACGAAGCACTCTTTGTGCCAGGGCTGGTCGTGGTAGCTGATCCCTCCAGTGGTGATGGGCTAAAGGATAACAAAAAGGATTTCAAGTTAATGCATAGTTTTTCCCTTATTTTAAGAAGGTTTGATTTTCTTATATCTTGTTCCTTCAGGGGTCACTACAGCAAGTCACGCAAAAAATAATAAAAAATAATAATCCAAAGTGATTATGCACACCCATGCCGTGGAAGTCTGAACCATGGTTGCTTCCGCAAGGTGTGTTTTTGATAATGCACACTTTGTTTCCATTATTCCTTACCTGTGCCATGGTCCAGGTGAATGCTTGATACTAATTGGGTGCATGTGTGAATTTAAAAGTGTTCATCCACAGTGATAGTGCACACCTAAAAAGATGTTACGGTTGCATAGCCGGAGCCCATACCACTTTTCTTTCCTTCAGTGCAAGTTTGATGAGGGCTCTGTAGTTGTTACCTTGTTACCCTTCGAAGTGTGCATTATCAGTAATTAAAGGATGCTCAGTTTATTATTATTGAACCAATTAAGTCTTCCTTTCTTCCATGACATTTGTTTTATGAAGTTAAATAATTTTCAATGTATCTTTTTAAATACCGGTATTAGAGAAGTGCAAAACTTAATCAATACTCCAATGAAAATGGCGCTTTGGTGTTTTTAATTTGTTCTAGTAGAATTTTTCTCAAGATGGAGAACGTATATAGAGGAATTCAAGAGTATCAAGTATTTCTTTATTCAAATTATGATGGATCACGAGCAGATGGCATCTGGCTCAAAACTGTATGGCTGGATAGCTCCAATATTGCTTGCCATTTCTTTGCTACACTAATGCTTGAGTTTGTGATGGTTTGTAAGTTAGTGGGAGAGTGTAAATAAAGGAATAATGGGATTTTAACACCAGGAGATGTCTCTGACAACTGGCTGCTTGGCCATCTGTTTTCTGATCAAACGGTTTAAGATTGTTTATGATTCGTCCTCCCCATTCCTAACACTTCCTTTTAGAACTGTATCATTAACTTCAATTTAGTAATTTCATCCCTATAAGCTCGATAAACTAATGCCATGAACGCATTTGCAGGAAATTTGTTAACTCTGGAAAATTACTGTTAAACGGGAAATATTGCTGCATTTTACACTTTTTCATTACATTTTTTACCTTCTTGCAGTGAATGCACTGCAGGGCAAACAGTCTCTCATAGCAGGACATGCAGTAGTTATTGTTATCCTTCTTGACAAAGCTTTTGGTGCCAATGGTTTGCTGACAATGGTTGCAAATAAAGCAGTTCTCATGCCAACTGTTGCCTTTGTGCTCCATCTTCTTGGTGCCTGGTTGGTGTAAAGATAAGAAAAAAACAATTGTAAGAGAATTTCAAATAAATAATAAAGGGTATATACCCTTAACTTGATACAAATAATTGAGGAAGAAAGAAACCTGGCATTATGGTCTTCAGGCATGCATGGCACTTGGCAGAGTACTCATGGCAGTAGCAGTCGGTGCACATCAGCAGATCACCTTTGGTGGCAAAAGGTCGGTCAACCAGTGATCTGGTGCACTTATTGCAGAGAAAGCAGTCACTGTGCCAGTGACGGCTTTTGTACGAAAGATCCTGCAAGCACAAAGACTTGAATCAAGACATCTGAACATGACCGAAGGAGACTGTTTCATTGTTTGCTGTAGCAAATTTGCTGCTGAACTTTAAGGGTTAAACTAAAAATAGCTGAAAAAACTGGTATATTGCAGCAAGTTCCCATCTTATCAGTGCATTGTCTGGTGTCATCTTATCCAAAGTGGAAAAGTTGTGCATTTGGCAGAACTAAAGGTTATGAGTATACCTGAGGAATTCATTTCTTGGTATGTGGGACTGATATTTTGACTATTATGAAAGAGGAATTTGCATTTCTGGTGCAGGGCAGCCATACTCCTTGATTAAAATAAGTTCCATTTATCACTACTTTGGCCATGGACTACTTTCCTGCACTTAAAAATGTAAATACTATGTTGACAATGTTAATCAAATATTTGTGCAGTACACTGGTTCAGTGTTAAACTTCAAAAGGCCCTTTCGACATTGCAGGGTTATTGCCATTGACTGTATAAGAGAGCTGGACTGAGGGAGTGTGATGTCACCCATACAAAATGCCTAGCTTCCGGTTCCAACCAAATGAAGTCAATTCAGTAGCCATTGTTGCCAGTAGTTGAGTTCTCTAATACAGTCAATGGTTTTGCTGTTTAACTATTACAAAACGTACAAGCCCTTCGAAGCTGTTGCCCAAATAATCAAACTGTTATTTTGTTCCCATTTTAGGTGTTGACCAAGAACTAGTATCAAAGGAAGAAATTAAATTTTTTTCATAGTTTATGAAAAGCTAAACTGTAAACTTTGAGCCCGCTAGTAATTTATTCACAAGTAATAGACAAATTCCAGGTTTTATATACTCTTAAAAGATTGTACTGGTGAAAAATGAAATTTTGCTACACATGTTGACAAAGAAGAATCCGGGCTTCACCTTGCTGGTGCAGCTGATGAGCTTCTTACACACTTCACAGCTGTTGGAGTACAGTGCCTCATAGCACGTGATGCAGTGCGGCTGTTCTTCCTTCAGTACATACTTTTGCCCGTAAAGGGACTCCTGACACTCAGTGCAGTCATAGCGTTCAGACATTATGAATCAGATGTCTTCACCAGAGCCCCCAGCTTTCTAAAGAGAAACACAAAAATTGTTTAAAATAATAGTAAAATATGTTTTCTCCAAGTGACTGGAAATTAAATCTCCAAGAAGGCAAGGCAGCACCATGGTCCAATAATCTATTGAGATCTCATGTTCTCAAGAGCTAAGGTCGAGCTTGTTTTTCAGATTTCCCTTTCTCATATGCTGGTAATTTTCTGGTCAGGAAAAGCTGGTAAATAAGCAGCATGGTCATGAAAACAGCTTGGGCAGCACTGGTCTGACCATATAATTAAAGCTATCACATGCAACATTTCATTAACCTCTACAGGACACAAAGTAAATTCCAAAGAAACATAATTCAATACAACACATGCCAAATTAAAGATCAGAGTGTCACAAATACTTCCCATACTCTAAAGTTACTATTTTTACCTCTTTACACCACATAACATAATGACAAATGATCAACAATTTTGAGTGAATTCCAGGGAGTGTGAAGCATCTTTCCCTGGATTTAGCCATTGAAACTATTTAGAGAATAATTCAATTAGTTGGTATACAAGAGGTACTTCTCTCAGTTGCTGTGAGTAACAACCCTTTATTCATTCACAAACATGTAGAATTGCCATTAATTTGGTCTGAGTTCAAACTTCCATTTTGTGAATAAAATGTCGTCAAAAACACTTTTATATTTCTATAGATTGCCATGAATTTAGTTTTAGGTGTATTGTTTTAAAGTGAACATGCAAAATGTCATTTAACTTTTGTCAGTTAAAAGAATAATGAGCTTGAAATATCTATCAATTTTCTTAACCCGCTATATCCCTTCAATAAATGTTCTTTGGTACTTTGCTAGAATAAACTTTGAGTGTCTCTTCTCTACTTTCTAAAGACTCTAAATAGGCACTCCGTTCTCTCTCAATGGCATTTAAACACCATCTTTTTTCTCTCAACATTAGTGCTTTACCATTTTGATATTATTTCACAACCTACCTAACCTTAGAGCTTTTAAACATCCCATTCAAACAAAAAGCCATTTCTATCGTTTTTGAAAAAAGAAAAGCCACTGGATCATAATTTCCATAAACAACAAAAATAATGTTTCTCAAAGCTGATCTTCAAGATTTGAACCCCTCATATATTTTACACATCTCCTTGTTAGGAATCATTGTGTTAGGATACTGTTTACCTCAACATATAGAGCATAGAGCCGTTTTCCCACCACAGCTACCATTTACAAGTACCCTAAATGAACTTTTCAACTGAAAGGCAACTTTGGACCCCAGTGTCCCTCAGGATCCAAAGTTGCCTTTCACTTGATAAGTCCTTGTTTCAGATACTGTGACCAGGTGTTGAACCAATACGAAGATACAGGGGCAGCTATGGTTGAAACAGGACAGTAGCAATAACAGTCAAAATTTGTCTAATCTTCTTTAAACCTTAGATGTTTTCTATACCCATATCCAAAAGCTTTATTAAGTCTGTAAACATCCTTTACAAACTCAACTATAATATTTTTAGACTTCTTTACTCCTCTGTGCCACGTATTTCAATACCTTGCCCCTTTCGTACAAAAAAAAGTAGATTAAAGAAAAGTAGATTTTCTTCTATACGCGAATTCACTCCCATTGAGTTTTTAACCTTTATTTAACCAAGTAAGTAAAATGAACACCAGTTCTCTTTACACTGACAACCTGGACTTATCCATGTTTTGGGTTGTAGAAGTATGAAGTAAGAAAAATGGTCGAAAGTCTTACCTGAGCTGCCTGCTCTCAGACTGAGACCAGAAGATTCCAGTGCATAATGTAATACATCGGCTTTATTCAATTTGAGTAAAATGTGACCCAGAGGGTGGAGACGGTGGTATGATCTGTGGGGGCAGTTCCTTTTAAAATAATCTATTCATCCAGTTTCTAAACCCACTTTAAAAACTTGTAAAAAAGAAAAAAAAACAAGAAAAAAAATTCAGTAAATGCTTCAAAGGTCAGTGACAAAATATTAATTCATTTTTTTTAGAAACTTAAAAGGAGACTTTTTGTGATTGTTGTCATGTCCAGTGTTTGACCTTAAATATATCCCCAGACCACAAGGCTGTTGTCCCCTGTGCTGCACTTAAGTGATGTTATAATGGTTGCAAGATTCTTCCTGTTATCAAAATATTTTACGTTTTTGTTGTTCATCTCATGGCACATCCCGTCAGGGATCGTCACAGTGAATACGCTTTCAATCAATCACACACATAGTTTGGCAGAAGTTTTTATGCTGGATTCCCTTCCTGACACAACCCTGTATTTTAACAGGGGACCGGCACAGGGAAACCCAGACTTGACACCCCTTGTAGCTACATAGTTAGTATGAAGGGTTTTGCGTAAGGACCCACACTGGATTGTGCTCATTGGCCCCCTGGGAAGCAAACCCTGGTTTCCCACGCACCAGCCCTACACCCACCCAAACGTGCCATCTAACTGACTTTTTTTCTTTTGTAAAATTTCGAACTCACAAGGCGTGTCTCCAAACACCGGTCCTTGTCTTCTTGTAGTTTGACCTTTTTGTGTTTAGAGTAAATGAAGCTAAGTCAGCTGAAGCCAAATTTTTTTAAACAAGTAAGTCATTATTCGTTCACTTGAACTCTAAGACGATGCCGTTTGATTTCCTCAGCACTAAAAACAGACTTTTACAACTCTTTTAAACATTAAATAAAGACTTGTTGTCAGCTTAGTACTGGGATAGCAAGTGTAAACACCAGTTACATAGTAAAAGTGTGAATTTTTTGTGTTTCATTTAAATTGGTACTAATATTCCTAAACCTATGACAAAATGCTATATTTGTTTAGAGCCATGACCTTCGTAGACTCATGTCAATTTCGATACTTGGTGGGCCTAAAACATTGAGGTCACAGTGTTATCTATTTTGAAAAAAAAAATCCCCCTTTTCCATCTCAGGTTTATTTGAAGCTCAAAGAGATAGTTGATTCCCAAGCTTTGGAAGGAAGTCAGTTTAGGGTGAAATGTTCCAAATCTAATAAGGTGATCAGATGACAACACTGCAGGTCCCACTCTGACAAACATGTCTGTATATCCTCTTACTTTTCTTGCTTTTCAATTTCCAAGCGCTAATTTGTATCCAATTAGTAGATTACTCAATCTAACATTTAAAAGACTGTCTTAATTAAAAAAATTTTAATATAGTTTAGTTTCTTTGAAATTGTAAATTTTGTCATGTAGCCTACTGCCTGTTTTGAAATCCACAAGTTTTATCCATCTGTCCGCTTTCCTCCAGTGTTTAATCGGGAAATGGGACACAGTGGCAGAAGTTCCAGCAAGAATGTTCAGATCTCCCTTTACACATGTCACCTCCAGTTCTTCCAAAAAGATAGCAAAGTGTTCCAAGGCCAGCTAAGAGAGTTTGTCTGTCCCAGAAAGGCCTCACTCAGAAGGCCTCAAGTTTGCTAGATACACCAACCACCTTCATTTTTTCGTTCTCTTTTATGTGGAGATTGATCTAACTCACATGGTCCCTTCTAGCCTTGTTCAATCAGATAGCTATCTGCCATCTAGACATAAGCTTATGGCTATAAGAGCACAGATACCTTATGGCTATAGGAGAGTAAAGATGTGGAGATTACCCGGTAAATTTAATCCCTTCACAGCAACCTTTATTTACAATTAAATAAAAAAAAATCTTCATTGTTTTTTCCATTCAAGGGGAAGTTAAATCAAGAGGAGTAATGGATTAAGTCGTATTTTGCGAGTCAGCGTGAAGGGATTAAAGCTTTGTTATCTAACTAAGCTTTATTTTCACCCAAAAGATACAGGGTCACAACTCTGACATTTTGGTTATTCTCATGCTTTACCTATCTCTCAGCTTCAACAGACACCTAAGATGATGTGCAAAAAGTGATTCATTGCCAATCCACCTTTTTTCACTTGGAACCAAGGCTGCAACCCTGGGGGTCCTGATTCTTATCCAGGTTTATTTATCAGCACTGTGAGTGTCAAAATACACATTTTTGCCATGTTATTTTAAGTAAATTTACAGACCTTTCCAAAAAAGGTCTGCAACTTTGTTATCAGCTAAAGTAAAAGCACAAGAACAATCACATATTCTTTAGCTAAATAAAAATTAAGGACAAAAACATGTTGAGAGTTTTAATTGTGTGAAGTGCCATCTTGAGTCCAACACATTTATTTCAAAAACTGTACCTAAACTATGGAAGTTAAAAAAAAAAAACTTTTTTTTTTTAATTAAGTTATAAACAGATCTCTCAGTAAAAGCATGTGGGGCCCGCTGGCCCCCACCTCGAATGTTTGATTGACAGAGGAAGGGGTGAGGACTTCAAACAAGTTTACTCCTGATTGGCAACAGTAGTTGCCATAGTAACCTTGATTCAGACCAATTCGGACCAATCACTGTTGTCTGGCTCCAACATGGCGATTTCCGCATAGCAAAAAAGGCAACTGAATTGGTTTTATTTCACTGCAGCCAGATTTAAGGCATTTTTTATGGGGGATGTCACACCCGCTCAGTCCAGTTCTCTAAATGAGTCCATGTTGATGACAGTAGTTGCCATAGAAATGACCCACTTGGTGCAATCACTGGTTAACCACATCTGGCTCTAAAGGGCAATGTCCAGGGAAAATTTTGTAATTTTGTTGAAGCCGGAAGTAAGTCTTATTCATGGGTGACATCACAGTAGCTCAGTCAAGTTCCATTATGGTCGAGGGACACTAACTTGGTAGCCATAGTCTGTAAAATAAATTATAGTCGATATATCATATGTTTATATATAACCTATAAGAATGCAAAGAATTTGAGTAGAAAAATTGCCCGACACTGTACTAAAGCTAACAAACCTGCAGTTCACATCAGTTACCTAAATTCATGAATTCATGATGCTAGGGAGCCTCCACTGCAAATGTTGTTTCTTTAAAAAGATAAAAAGGGCTTGAGTCTGATCAGTTAGAATAATGAGACACAGAACTCCTGACAAACATCTGACTCCAGCAAGCTTAGATAGAGTATATTAACTTAATTATCAGTCACTTTCCATAATTACATTCCTTCCTCTCTAAGCAGCTTTACAGACGAGGGGAATGTCACTCAAACAAGAGAGACTGTGTTATATAGATGTAGATGAACACGAGGAACACAAATAAACAGAGTCACAAGATGACTACAAGTGGAAACGATGACTGTAAAAACAAACTGAGTATCAAGCCATTAATTGTAAAAACCAAAAAAATAATAATAAAAAGCATTAACAGGTGTTATTATCTTTTTTTGTCTGAGAATGCAAATAGATAATAGCTCTACATAATTTATATCTCTTGACAAACTTAAAACCTAATCATGATTCCTCCTATGACTTGCCATCAAGCCATGGCAGCACCAGTTCAGTATTTTCCAAGGACAATATGGCATTAACTTTGTCTGGAACAACTTCAACCTCACAATCAGAACACCTTTCCTAGAAAACTAATATTTTTATTTGATGCCAATGGTCTGGGGCAGGGCTGCACGGTGGCGCAGTGATTAGCGCTCTTGTCTCACAGCAAGAAGGCCTCCGGTTCAAGTCCCGGCTGGGGGACATGAAAAACAACATCAACAGGGGACCTTTCTGTGTGGAGATTGCATGTTCTCCCCGTGTATGCGTGGGTTTTCTCCGGGGTCTCCGACTTCCTCCCACCGTCCAAAAACATGCTTCATAGGTTAATTGGTCACTCTAAATTGTCCATAGGTGTGAGTGTGAGTGTGAGAGTGAATGGGTGTGTGTCTGTGGACATTCTACCCTGCGACAGACTGGGGACCTGTCCAGGTTGTCCCCTGCCTTCGCCCACAAGTGGCCGGGATAGGCTCCGGCAGCCCAGTGACCCCGAAAGGGAAAAACGGTTAAGAAAATTAATGAATGAATGGTCTGGGGCAGTGCAAGTCATTTTAGGTTACTTAGAATTCGTCTGTCTGTCCAAGTCTTACTAAGGCTTAGTAAGTGCTTTTTTCATATAAAACTAAGCACATTTTTTGTAAATTCACTTTAGAAAAACACATGTATAAAAAGGACTTTGTTTTTCATTCTTCTATGACCTTAAAACATAATTTGTGGAGCTAATAAAGCTAACTGCATTCCCTCAGACGTTTTAGCCCATTAGATGAAAAACATGGCAACAAATTAAAACAAGACTGAAAACAGAGCTTTCTCAAGAAAACATCTAGCAGGCATGAACAAATATGTTAAAGAAGGTGTTCAATTCAGAGTGAAGCTCGTAGTCAGACTAGAGCAGAGAGATTTAATAGAACAAATGTGTCCTTAAACTCTAACTTGGTATGATCAGCTGACCTGCTCAGCCTAAGCACCATATGTTCTTCATTTTCAACTTAAGTCCTTTCTCAGAGATTTACTGTTCGAAATAAATCCAATAAAAAATATGAAATTGGGTTACACTGAAAATGCAGAGTTATTATATTATTTCTATCTGGGAGCCAAATTCTTTGAGAGATTTCACATAATATTTTATTGTCTGCTTAAATTAGCATTTGAGAGATATGAACACAGATGACTATTGTCTGTTTTCTTGAAAGCATTCCTCAGGATCATAATAATGTAATTTAAATAAGTGTTGGAAAAACCATTTATTTGCTTCAAGGTTAAAATGGCGAATCTAATGTAAAAACAAAAATATCAGTCTCAACTGAATCAGAAACAAACAACTAGAGTTCACAAGTCAGAAATTTTAAAGACATTTCCATTTTTATCTCCTGAAGATGTCAAACAAAAGTTCAACATACAGTAGAACTGTGCCCAAAAAGTCACATCTTTGCAAATATATATATTTTTTTTAGGTAAAAACAATTTGATAGTTTTATATATTCATAAATATATAAAAGGAATATCAACATCTTAAATGGTTAAACAACCTTAAAATATTTTTAACCATAAAATAATAAAGGTTTCAGATAAAGCAAAATTAAAATCTCAATTTATTGATGACAAAAGTATTTTTTGATTATTTCCACAGAGAACCTTACATTATGAGGTCATTTGAGTAATTTAGTGAAACATTTAGAGGTCTTTAAATGGCCTGTATCATGCTTTGCTTAAGCCTTTCACAGTAAACTACGGCTAATTTTCCAACCCGGAATTAAGACGTCTCGATCTCTGAGGCACCGGCTTTTGCTCTGTGTGGGTTCCACCCATTTCATAACGTCAACCTACAGCTGGCTTCGGCAGTGTGTCTGCATTTTTGCCACGAAAACAAACAACATCTAAACTTTGGCAAAGATGGATGTGCAAATTATGCATATAAAAAGGAAGCATTTTTTTGAATCACCACATCTCTGTGGAGAAAGTGGACCAAACAGGACCAAAAACCAGAAATTATTTACAAGCATAAAACCTATGAAAATGAACTGGAAATGTGTTTACACAACTGACAAGATAATTGTTGCAGGTGATTTCAATGTAGTACCAGATGAAAACCATGAATAAAAGCCAACTCAATATAACTCTTTTGGCTCAAACAAAGTAATTTCTGAATTCTCTGGCTCTCCCGACCGTTTTGATATTCGGCGGTAAAAAAAAATCCACCAAAACTTGGAATCACTGAATGCTCTCAATGCTCAAGAATAAACTATTGGTTAGTAACAAGCAATCTAATCTCTTCATTGTAATGTTTCCCACTCTTATTTCGCTGACTATCGTGCTCTTTGCTGATCCTTTCCACTGAAAGAAGTATACCTAGAATAGGAACATCCCATTGGAGGCAATAAAAGGCAATAATTGAATTTCAATTATTGCTTTTTAAATAACAAAAACTTTTGTAAAAAGTTAAATCACTTATTCTTGAAATAAAAGCAATGGAATACTTGTTTCTTACTAGCAGATTGGAGTGCTTAAAATGTAATGTTAGAAAAACTGGTATTTAGGAAAGGTTATTGGCAAACAAAAAAAGACAAGAGCAGGCTTAGAGATTTTCATAATAACACTTTATGTGATTTATCTCACATGAGTGAGGGAAAATGTCATCGAAATACACCATTTGCAATCCAAATTAGATTAATTCTCCACAGAAAAAGCAAAAGATTTTTTTTTGTTCCCAGGCAAAATGAGTTGAAGATGGAGAAAAGAATTCAATATTTTTGGAAACTTTGAAAATACTATGTAAAGGAAAATATCTATTAACAAGTTACAAATTGCACTCCAGAGAAGGCTTTGGAGCCTGTTTTATTTGGAAAAACCAGGAGGATCAATATAAAAAAAATATCCCCAATAGTATGAGAACAATATAATCTTGATCAGATAACTTTTCAGTTCTCTTGGATATTTGTTAACATATGAAGAATTTCAATTAAGATAAAAATAAGAAATCTTTTACACAGTACAACCCTACCTGCAAGTAGTTTTTGACTCAAAATTCATGGATATAAATTGGAAAGAAATCTGGTTCATTGCAAACAAATACTTTCAAAATAAAATGAAAGTAAATTGCATCACCGTATATATCCTGTTAAAACATTTTGGACAGATGTGTTCTGGATATGTCATGAGGAAATAATTTGTCATTTATTTATGGGCTTACAGTACAACCAGCATTCTGTGGTTCCGTGTCGGTACAGCGGAGTTTCATATGTAAAATAAGGAGCTCAGAGACACGTTTGGGTGAAGAGGACCGCAACTTTTCCTTTTCATTCACATACCCATAAGTCCATTTGTCACTTTACGTCCTTAACCAGTCATTCGCAAAACACCAATGGGGAAGTAAACAGTGTTTTTTTTTAAATATATTTATTGTAGTTTTTTTTAGCATGTTACATACCTCCACTCCCCCTCCTTACATACGTCACATTTCAACATAAAAGAACAAAGATAAAAATAGTCTGTTATATTAGCATTCAGAACGTTGAAAATGCAAAAAAGTGTGCCTCCTCACGGAAGCATACTGAGCCCTCCAGGTGATGTTGTTAGCACTTATTAACCTAATCCTATCCTTTCTTCCGGGTCAGTTCGGCCAAGTTTAAAGCACATGGCCGGACAGATTTAACAAAAAAAAAAAAACTATAAGCAAACATGCACTTAGTAATAATCATAACAATAATAAAAGCCTGTTTAGAAGATCATCTCACTCTATGTCGGAGCTCTGTTGTTTACAAGGGTCCTCCAAGTGTGACGTCATCATTGGTCGCAGGCTGTGTTCGGTGGTCTACGACTTATGACGACGTAATACCATAGAGGAAGAACTTGGAGGTCCAGTTTTCTCAACAGTTTTTTAGGACTGTTCATTCATTACGAAAGCCGCTCCACTGCTTGGAGATACAAATCTCCTGAAAGACACGGTTCTCCTGAGTCTCGCGAGCGAGACGGACTATGGTCCGAAGCTTTCTCCGTTGCACACCGTAACAAATCACCCTCCCCTGCCTGCAAACATAAAGCTACGACTGAGTCCAGCTGCTCTGCTCAGAGACATGCACATGCAATGTGTGCGCCCGCATGATTGGCTACACAACAAGCACAATTGATCAATTCGTGGGCACGGTTAACTAATCCGTGCACACGGATGAGTACACTGTGCGCACGGTTTTATTAGATTTTTAATTTTTTAACCACTGGACCCTGGAGGGCTCCGTAGGAGTGTCACACAGACTTGGACATCTTGTCTTTGGTGGAGGAAAAAGGATTGTGGTGGAAAGCTTTATAAACGGGCTGCAGAGATCCTGTAAGCCACCCATCAATAAATAAAACATTAATAAATCGCAAATAAAATCAAATTTGGAATATTCTCAATAAACATTAAGCTTACATGTTCAACTACTACACTGTATACTCACGTAAACTTTAATGTCGTAAATTTTAGAGTCCCCCTCCCCCCGTAAATTTACGAATTTAAATTTCATAGTTTTATTTTAAATATTTATTTTGTTGGCCCTCGATCTCCATCGTAGCGTTCTATGTAGGCGTGTTTGTTTTATTTTGAAAGTAAGGAAGCGGAAAAGCCTGTGTAATTTCCGGTAAAGTTTGTACACAAACCCGGTCGCAATTTAAATCAGAAAGGAGAAGGACATTTTGTGCTAATTAAAAAAAAAAAGTTTATTACTACAGGGGTTTCACGTGAATGGCGGACAAATTGTTTCCGGTGCTCGAAGGAAACCCCGACTGGATGTCGCGTCTCCCGGAAGAGCTGCATGATGTTCCTCTATGGAACCTGGCTTTGCCAGGTAGGAGTCGTGATTTATTCACGCCTACTCCTTAATCAAAAACACTTGTTACACACATTACGTTCACCATAACTAGTACTTATTTAAGACGCATACTTTAATTTAAATAAACACCCCACAGGAAGCCATGACACCATGTCGTTCTGCTTGGACATTTCCTCCCCGGTGCTCAGATCCGAGTCCTTCCTCCTCAGACTCACCGACCTACTGTTACCGTGCTGTACTCGGCCCTGCATTTACCGCTGGGCCACAACGCAGGTACGAGCAGAACCTGGATCTTTGAAGTCAGGCTAAACACAGAATGAATGACACATCTACACCAGAAAATGTTCTGTTTTTTGGGATAACCCATGTAGCTTTTGGCTCTGAAAATCTCTCGCCACAAGCCAAAATCAAGACCTCTTTGCTCTATAAGTATGTCAAGTTAGGTAGAAAATACAAAGTGACCTGAAACCTGATTTCTGCTGAATCCAATAGGTAAATATCTGAACAAAGGAAAACAATTTCGCTCAAAATTGACTAAATTGGATCAAAATCTTTGTTTATTTACTTTTTCTATTACTTAATTTTTGCTATTATTACTTTTCCATACTAATTTTGACTCAAATTATTTTTTTAGGAGTTTTGATGAAAGATACTAGGTATTTGTGTCAAAAATTAGGATATCATATTTCAGAAATGTATTAAAGACCCACTACAATAAAAATGTTTTTGGTGTTTTTAACACGTTCTTGTAATATTTTTTTCATGATGGAAGAGAGGACAGACATGAAATAGCTCAAGATTAAAACTGTGTTACTGAAACAGAAAATATGTCTTAAAAATGATAGATTTTTTTTTTTTTTTACTAAAAACCTCAATTATAATTGTAAGACCACTGGGAACACTTTTATAATGACTAAGAATATAATTGAAATGGCCTGTATCATGCTTTTCTTGAGTCTTTCAGAGTAAACTATATATACTATAACTTATTGCCTTTGGCAAAATAAAGACCAATTTTTAAAAGAAATATTATTTTCCCAGTTCACTTTATACCTGGAAGTACGATGACTTAATAGCTGGCTATGTCCAAATTCCCATCCTAATCCCTAACTACTAAAAACTATGTAGCGGGGTATTATGCAGTGCCCTGGATTTCAAAGGCTTTTCAGTCACCATGCTTACTACTTTTTTTTTTTCTAAATGGCGAATATGACGTTATCAATATCACGAAGGGAAAATCTAATTGATATGAGCATTTTACGATGACTATAAATGCACTGTCTCTGAAGATGGAGTGTTGATATTTTTATTAAAAAATACATTTAAATTGAGCAAAGACAGAGATGGAAATATATAGGCAGATGCCACAAGTGTGACAGAAAGATGGAAAGAGATCTTAAGAGAGAAATGGTACATGGTGTATAGATCTGCTGGAAATGTGTGCTTACAGCCATTGGCTGATTGGAAGGCCTCCTCTGAGGTCAAAAGGTTCAATTCAGTTTAGTTGGGGAGTTCTGTTCAGAGAAAAATGAGAGAAACCTAGGAAAAAGTGGTGAACATCTTTCAGTCTTTTTGGTATTTATTTTATCTCAAAGCACCTCATGTAACTAAGTTTGTGCCAAGACCAACATTTTTATTTACTTAATCTTTTTAGTAACTGTCGTGCATTTTTTAAAAACCATTCTGAAGCTTGTTACCATTTTTACTACATGTTTTATAAATTGATAAGACAAGCCATCTTGAGACCAAACTCCAGCAAACTTTAAATCCAGCACAGTTGCCCGACAACAATCTGCTTTGTAAACCGAGCAGACCACCAGAACTTCAGCTGCATTTGGTTGTAAGTTCCAGAACAGATTTTACTCCTCTTGTTTCAGACAAAAGAGGAGTGAAGGTCAGCCTGTGTGCAAAGTGGAATGGTGAATTTATGGGGAACAGAGGCGAAGAGGGCAGTGGACTTCAAGCAATTAGGGTCAGCAGTCCACAGCAACGGAGAGAGAGAATAGGATGGGGGGAAGAGTTGTGGTGTGGTGAGGGACAAAAGAGTGTTAGCAAGAATAAAAGAAAGATTTTCAAATTTGGTGAGACTAACCATGTTGTTTGTTTATAGAGATGGTGGCTCTAAGAGACACTTGAGGCAGAGCCAGAGGTAGTTTTAAAAAAAAGGAGGTTCAATTTGGGAGTAACAATGATGCAATAATGAAGTGGATCAGGAATGAATCCATGAAAGAGACAGCTGTTATTTGATGTTACATGTTTCTGAAATGAATGCAAGGAAGTCAGTTTGAGATGGTTAGAAAATATTGGGGAGACAGTGAGGGACCGCGATTAGGTTGGTAAAAGGACGGAAAGGAAAGAAGTGAGGTCAATAAGTATTTGATCACCCTGTGATTTAGCAAGTTCTTCTATTTAGAAAACATGGAGGGGTCTAAAATTTTCATCATAGGTGCATTTCCACAGCCAGAGACAGAATCTGAAGCAACATTCAGAAATCACGTTGTACAATTTTTTGAAGTTAAGACCAAAAAGTTCTATTTTGGTCTAATTTCTCGCATGACTCCTCTGGATCATCAAGATGGTCATTGGCAAACTTCAGACGGGCCTTGACATGGGCTGACTTCAGCAGGGGAACCTTCAGTGCGATACGTGATTTTAAACCATGACGTTTTAATGTATTACTTATAGTAGCCTTGAAAACTATGGAAGCGTTTTCTGTAGCATTAAAAATAAAAGTCAAAACCTGAAATGCTTTTTAATTTTCAAAATGAAGCTGCATTTTTTGACTCAAAATTAAATTGAAAAAACAATACTTCAAAATGATTTTTTCATTTTATACTTCAGCACAGCTTTTTCTGTCACTTAATTAAAATGATAATGACAATGGTATTTGACATTTCATTTTAAAAATAGTCCCTGGTAAATGTGTAGCAAAATTCATTTAGAAGTGTCTAATTTGAGTATTAAAATGGATTAACAGAAATGCTTTTTAATTTTCAAAATGTAACTGCATCAAAGACTCAAAGTTAAAATGAAAAAGCAATATTTCAAAATGCTTTTTTATTTTATACTTAAAACTGCTTATTCTGTGTCATAATCAAAATGAAAATGCAAAGAGGGGATTGCATTTGCATTTTAAAATTTTGTGGGGTGCACAGGTGCCTTTAAGCAAGCTAACGACCTCAAACAGGTGCCACTGATTTAGAATCATGAGCGGAGTAGAGTTGAACTATTTAAAATCAGAACAGCAGGTTTTTGTTGGTCAGAAATCTATCTGATAATCAAGTGATCAAATACTTATTTGTCACAGTGATAAACAAATAAATTGTTTAAAAAAATCGTACAACATGATTTCTGAATGTCTATTCAGATTCTGTCTCTCACTGTCGAAATGCACCTATGATGAAAATTTTAGACCCCTCTATGTTGTTCAAGTGGGAGAACTTGTTAAATCACACGGTGATCAAATACTTATTGGCCTGACTGTGAGTGTAGAGGAAGACCAAAAAGGTGTTCATGAATGTTGTGCAGAAAGAAGTGAGGGTGGTTTGTGTTCAAAGGAGGATGCAGAGGGTAGGTTTAGATCAGGGGTGCCCAAATCCAGGCCTTGAGGGCCGGTATCCTACATGTTTTTTCAATCATCCTCCCATTGAAGCGCTTTATTTGCTAAATATACCCGATCAAGGTAATCAACAGCAGATAAGACAGGGTTTTTGGAAAACGAGCAGGAGGCCTGGATTTGGGCACCCCTTCGTTGTGGTGACCCATAAAGGGAGTAGCTGAATGACAAAAAAGAAATTTCTGAAATATTTAACATTTTAAATCAGTTACAACTCAAACATTGTAGGCTTTTCTTTAATGTGTGCTTTTTGAAGATATGAACAGTAGAACAACAAAAACTAGAAGATTCTTTTTCTTCATTTCCTTTCGGCTTTTCCCGTCAGAGGTTGCATCAGTGAATCATCTCCTTCGATGTAACGCTATCTTCTACATCCTCCACTTCAGGGCTGCCCAACCCAGTCCTCAAGAGCCTCAACCCTGCCTATTTTCCAGCTCTCCTTGGACTGCTTGATGCTGACAACCTAAATCAGGTGTCTTCAGTCAATCAGGATGCAGAATTACTTGAGTCAGCCAACCAGCGGCAAGCTGGTCAGGGAGGATTGGAAAACAGGCTGGAAAATATCTCCAAAGCCTCTAACGTACTGTCCCCCTGATGTACTCATGCCTGATCCTATCCATCCTGGACAAAACCTCAGCACCTTCATTTCAGCTACCTCCAGCTCTGCGTCCTGTCTTTTCCTCAGTGCCACTGTCTCTAGGCCGAACAACAAGGCCGGTTTCACCACAGTTAGGTACACCTTTCCTTTCATTTGAGCTGAAACTCTTCTATCATACATCACACCTGACACTTTTCTCCATCCATTCCAACCTGCCAAAACTTGGTTCTTCACTTATTTTCCACACTCTAAATTACTCTGGACTTTTAACCCTAGATACTTAAAATTCCTCTTCTTTCCAGGGAAAATCTCTACCTCTCTAGCTTCTCCTCTACCTGTTCCCTGCTCTTGCTACAAATCACAGTACCGCCTGCAAACACCATGGTCAATTAATTTAATATTAGATACTATGTATTTATTTCTATTCAAAATTTTAAAGTATCCACATTTTAATATCTTTAAGTTGTTTTGTTTTGTTGAACAATCCATTCATCTATATTTTTTTAAACCTTCCTAATCCCCTTAAGGTCACAGGTTTTTTGGGGCCCATCCCAACCACAAATGTTACCCATTTATAGCGTATACCCCAGGCGGGGTATACGCTGGGCACGTGCCCAGTCCATCGCAGGGGTACACAGTGATACTCACATTCATGCCTGGGGACAGTTGGGAATCACTAGTTGACCTATGAAACCTATTTTCTGACTGAGGGGGGAGGCTGGAGTGCCGGTAGAAAGCCCACACCTCTTCAGGAAGAACATGCAAACTCCCCGCAGAAGGTTCCCAGCCGGGATTTGAACCTGGGTCTTCTCGCTGTGAGCCAAGTGTGCTTACCTTTACTTTTCTGTTATTGTATTTTTACAGCAGTCCATCCTTGCTGATCAGGGGGATCTTGGTATTCGGTTCTTCGACCTGCGAATTGCCAAAAATCCAGCAAGCAGCAGCAACCTCTTCTTTGCACATGGGATCTACACTCTTTTGACGGTTAAGGTAAAAAAAAACGTGATGTACATAGTTTAAGTAAAAACTGACAGCGGTTTGATTAAAAAGATGAGATCTGCTTACAGGAAGCTCTGAAGGAACTGGCGATGTGGTTAGAGGCGCACCCAAAAGAGATTGTAATTATCTCTTGCTCTCATTTCGACACTATGACAAATGAAGATCATGTCCATCTGGTGGAGTTCATCCATATTCTTTTCAACTTGAAGCTCTGTTCCTCAAAGGTATCATTAAACAGCAATGTTAAAGGAGTAACGGAAAATTAAATCACACCTTTTGGCCAATTTCCATTTTGTAACCAAGGTTTTTTTTTAATTTCCGCCGTTTGATGCTTATATTTAAAATAACTGATAATATAAAATGTTTAGAATGTTTACTTTATTTAATTTTTATTTTTTTGCAGAAAGTTCCCACACTGCGTTCCTGTTGGTCCAAAAGTCAACAGGTCATAATTTCTTATGATAATGAGGCGATGTTGCTGGAGCACCCAGAGCTGTGGAGGGCCATACCATACTGGTAAATTCAATTTTGATGGCAATCTTTGGAGAAAATGAACTTCAGAAAATAAAACACGATTACTGTATATATCTTCCAATAGTAGCCTTTATACCAAAAATGTTGCAGCTGGCCCAGCGTTTATTAAAGACATGGGTTTATTGGAAGTCGGCTTTTACTCCATCTCAGACAGAATGGTGATTGCTAACGGGCTCATTTCTGGTGAAAATTGGTTAAATGCAGACAACACCAGATAAACATTTCAGGATTTCTTGAAATGACGAGAACATTGCAGGGCTCGACATAGCCATTTGTCCGCTGGCCCGGTCCTGTTTTTCGAGCAGTGCGGACCACAAGACTTTACTTTTCACTTGTCCGCTCGGGCCACTAAAATATCTAACGGTTTATATATTCTTCACCTTTTTCAATAAAGTAAATTTTGCGAAAACGTGTAGATTTACCTCGTCTTCATAATTTAGTTTTTCTGCTAGTCCTGTGTTCAGACTTCAAGGGTTTCTATGGGAAACCTTTGATCACTTCTCCTTCTCTCCCGCCTGCGCGCGCGCGGCTTTCACTGCAGAGCACCACGTGGCACGCGCTCACTACTTTTTTTTTCAAACTTTATTGAATGTAACAATTCAATACAAAACAATGTTAAACAGCAACAACAAAGGCACAAGCCAGTGGGTTATTATTACATTTGATTATAAATCCAACACCGTCACTGAAGAGAGACTGAAGCATGTCAGAGATGTGGAAGACATGGCAGGAATAGATAGGAATATGTTGGATGGAGTAGTGTGTATAATTAGTATGGGCAGCAAGATATTTAATGAATGCATTGAAGATGAAACTGTATCCACTAAGCTTTAAGCTGAATGTCAAAGAATCAAAGGCAACTCCAAATACCTGAATCTCAGACTCAAATGCAGTAGAATGTTAAACTACTTAATTTTGTTTTTCTTTACAACACTGTAAGAAGTAAGTATTTCTAGTTAGCTGAATGATCTCAGTTAGACCTGCACAATATGAGGAAAACTCGCGATATGCGATATCAGAGATTAGAATTGCGATAACGATATAATTTGCGGTATATAAACAAACAGCAAAATAACCAAATAACCATTCCCAGTTTAAAAATTATACTCCAAATGACCCACGTTGACATAGGTTACAAACATCTAACATAACAGGGCTCCATCTGATTGGTCAACAATGTGAAGGCGTCCATCCGATTGGTCAAATGCATAAAGGGATTTATTTGATTCGTTAAATGGTTCAAGCTGCCATTAGATTGTTTTAACACATTTAAGGTTTATGATTTATTGCGATATTTGCCGTTAGAAGCACCATGAAAACTTCTGAACTAGTGTTACCTACTACACTGCAGTGCTCTCTTCAAAACATCTGAAACAGACTAGAGCAGATTTAAGTTTGATATGGTCTATTTTCAGTCATTGAAAAGTGTAGAAATAAGTGATGTCACCAGAATGCACCAAATTGCACCATATTAAAAGTTTCCGGGGGGGCATGCCCCCGGACCCCCCTAAAGTTGCAAGCACCTGCGGAGCGGCGGGTCCCGCTATGCGCGGTGTCGGGCCAGTAACTTTCAGGCAGGGCCAGTAAGTTTCAAAAACTACTGGCCCTGTGGGCCAGTGCAAATTTCTGGGCTATGTCAACCCCTGCATTGTAAGTCATAATTGGTGAATGTTTCTTTTCTCTTTGAAGTATCTTGAATGTCTGTATCATAAATCCTCTTAGCTTTCAATCATTTTCCTGGAGATACACAGCCTTTTCTGTCTTTGCTCAATAATCCCTGTTAAAACCAGTTCTTCTAATTCATGGCTCAATTAATTTTTTGGATATTCATATCTGCAACCTTTTTTTGCAGCAGTATTCTCCACATCATCCATCTGCTTGAGCCATTTTCTGAAACTTTTAAGACCCACTTTTAAGAACTTTTAAGAATGTTCTTTGGCGTATGCCACAGTATGAAATTAAATCGAATGGTTTCTTGGCCATCACTACATGATTTCTACACTGTCTTACAATACCACACACACCCTGCGTCTGCACGACTGTGCACAGGGGTGGGCGACTATGAGAGACCAGCGTACAAAGTGAGAAGCACCTGTTAGATCCGGCCTTTATTGCAGATTCGCGTCAATTAGAGACCGGCCATTATTGGAAGACGTATGGCATGCTTAAAAGGAAATAAACTTTGAGTAGTAATTTATGATGTTGACACCCTTATTATTGATTAAAAAACCTCAACAGTTATAATTCATTCATCATTCATCAGTTATAATGTTGTTTGAAAATGAGAAGTTGAAAAGTTCTTTTTATTTTCTATGACTGATGAAGTTATTCATATTTAATGAAAAACTAACTGATCTTGTGCCCACAAGATACAACATGAAATAGGGGTGTAACAATACACGTAGTTTAACCAAACTTTTTTGGTACGAAAGTTTCGGTTCAGTTCACTTCTGTACCGTTTCGGTACGTTTTTTCTATTTGTCCCGCATATGCAATGTAACGACCCAGCAACTTGTCACTCGTGGCGGGGAAACAAAAGCTAAGCTGCTAATTAACTAGCTACGTGGCTGTCCTTGCCCTCAAACAGTGTCAGAGACAGAAGAAACAGAGAAGCAGATTGCTCAATCTTCCTTCCGGCATTAAAACCCATTTATTATGAACACACACGAACAGCATAACAACATGAACCTCACTTCTCTTCATAGCTCTCTCAGTGATGGTAAATGATTCAACACACTAGATTTCACACTTCCCATGAGTCTTAGGGCTAACCCCCAGTTCGCCACAGTATTGGCTTTGCGCTAAGGTGGAAGTAATGTTAGCCGTGAGTTTCCTCTGAGACGCTATTATGTGAATGACAGTAGCGCGTCCAACATATGGTCTATGCGGAGGCGAGGCCAGAGATAACCCCCCCCCACACACACACACACCTTTCCTTACGCTCTCCTGTGTGGGGACACTTTGGCTTTGTTGTCCTTATCCATGAAGGAAAAGACAATTGGATAAGTTGAATGTTGTGTGACGACATTGTTATACAATGATAGCGTATGCCACAGGTAACGCATCTAATCTCTTAACGAACTTAAAATGGCATCACCTGACAGTATCAATCGGGTCTACAAGAAATAAAATGTGCAAGTTTAAATGCTTATTTTTTTTAGGCCAGTATTAATTATCCAAAGTTTTTGGTTCATGGCAGCTAATACTTTTTCATATTTTGTTAGGCAGATCACCTACATAGGTCAATTTTATTTATTGTTATGAAAAACCAATAAATGCATTTTGTAAGCAACTTTTTTCTGCCTACATTTTTTGTACCCAAAAAATACTGAAAATAAATGGATAGATAGAAACTTTATTAATCTCCCAAGCAAGAAATTCCGCAAAACACACACAAACACACACAATAAATAACAAAAAAATAATAGTTCATAAATTTGCAGTTCATATTAGGCAGATTTGTCAAACAGCAGTTCCGAACTTTAAATGTACTGAACCGAGCCCTATGGAATTCTGAACCGAACCGAATTGAGATTGTAGCGTACCATTACACCCCTAACATGAACAACAAAAACACTAGACTTTCTTACCCAGTCTTATATTTATTTGCAAACTATGGTGGAAAAGAAGTATTTAGTCACCCACAAACAAGGAAGATTTTTGGCTCTCACAGACATGTAACTTCTCCTGTTAGAGGATCCTCTTTCCTGTCTGTATTAATGAAAGATGAAATGTGGCTGGTTATTTCAGCATGACAAAAAGTCATGCTGAAATAACTCACAGGCTGAGTAACAAAGGAGTGGCTTTGTAAGAAGCGTTTCAATGTCCTGGAGTGGCCTAGCCAGTTTCCAGATGTTACCCCATAAAAAATCTGGTAGGTTAAAGCAGTGTTTTTCAACCAGTGTGCCGTGGGAGATGGTCAAGTGTGCCGTGAGAAATTGCCCTCATTAACTGATCTAAAAACAATTACCATCTCCAGGAAATCAGCTCTTTGTTCATCCAAACAGGCCCTGATAAAACACTGCGAAGTTAAGAATATGAAATATCATAAAATTATTTTTTCTTTGTGTTTATATGATTCTATTAAAGACACTTTGATAAGAATGACAGTACCGCGGTGTAAGGAAAAGTCCCGCCCCTTTAACTGTCTCCACCAATCATTCTTGAAGGCTTAATCACATGTCATCAGACTGACCAATCAGAAGTGGTTAAAGTATTCACTTCCGGGTTTCGATTTAGCGCAAAAAAGTCTCTCTGTTCTAAGAAAAATACCAGCTAAAGCTCGTCTTTAGCGGTGTAGCTTTCCACAGAATCTGGTATCAGACTGTGGAACAAGTAAACAAAACAATGAAGCTCAAAGACGCTGGTCTTTCCGCGGTCACCGGATTATCGGCACTACATCTCCCAT
This sequence comes from Oryzias sinensis, assembly GCA_037389245.1. Taxonomy (NCBI): domain Eukaryota; kingdom Metazoa; phylum Chordata; class Actinopteri; order Beloniformes; family Adrianichthyidae; genus Oryzias; species Oryzias sinensis. Next base: position 15,406,854 of record CM074510.1, read on the forward strand.
GATGCATTAAAGTGACTGTTTTAGCGGACAGTGAGTCTCTTCTCTTAACCTCTTAAAACAACGAACACACATCAAACAGTTTTTGAATCTTTTTACTTAATTTTTAATACATCTTTTAGAAAAAAAAACAGCTGCAGCTGTTCACAAAAATGCAGGTGAGATTGCAGAGGGGCTTTAGATCAATACAGACTATGAGCTTTTTTCTTTATTTTTTATTTATCTATTTTTTTGGATGCTGGTGTGCCGCGGGATTTTTGTCAAGGTTAAAGTGTGCCGTGGCTCAAAAAATGTTGAAAAACACTGGGTTAAAGAACAGATATGGTGTCGAACAATGACTGGAATTTGAACAATCTAGTCAATAGTCCATAATGTTGACATGAAAAAAACGTTGATGAAGTTAACTTCTTTATCTAATCAAAACTGAAAAAACTCCCCACTGCTTAAACATCCTTTTTTGCTCTTTGTGCAGGTATGCTGATACCCCTAACCCAAAGAAAGTGATTAGTTATCTGGAGACACAAAAACTCAAAGGAAGACCAGGTAAATGTTAGAAATTTTCATTATGAGTGTAACAATTAATCGATTTCTATTCCTACGATGCAAGTAGGTTGATTTGTCTGAGGCAGAATCGAATCATGGCTGCACGGTGGCGCAGTGGTTAGCTCTTTTGCCTCACAGCAAGATGGCCCCCGGTTAACCCATAGGTTAATTGGTTAATCTAAATTGTCCCTAGGTGTGAATTGGAGAGTGTGTGGGTGTGTGATTGTGGACACTCTACCCTGCGACAGACTGTCAAGGGTGTCCCCTGCCTTCGCCCACAAGTGGCTGGGATAGGCTCCGGCAGCCCCGTGACCCCGAAAGGGAATAAACGGAAGAAGATGAATGAATGAAAAAGAATCAAATCATATCAACCTATACCATTTGACAATCGTAACATTTAGAAACAAAATTAGATAAATAGATATTTTAATCGATCCTGGATTAAGACATGGTAGGTTTATTATACTATAACGTAAAACCGACCAAGTATCATCACACCGGACAACACACGTGATCACTTTCAAATATGATGATGCCATCATTACAGTCCATTGTGTAGAAACACTTCGAATTTCGCAAAGAAACGACCATACGGTGAGGTAGAATATGGAGGGATATTTGTGCCACCACATTGAGAACAAACGTCACAGTTTTGGGATCAAAATTTCAAACAAAATGTTCAGTTGTAAAAACAAAACTTTATAAGTTATAAATGAAAATATTTAATGTTTGCCTTTAAAATATTTTCTTTGCTTTCAAAATAAACTTTTGCATTTGCAACACAAATGTTTCCAGATGCGTTTTCCCTCATCTCACTTTCTCTCTATCTCTGATTTTACGTTCACAACTCTCAGTTAAGTATGATAAATGTGCCACCAATCAGAGAAAAGAGGGTCTGTGCCGACTGGTGTAGATTTTATCCAATCAAGTAATGTCTGCCTTGCGTTGCCCTTGCTTGGAGTATATTGACTGGGTAAAAAAACTGGGATTCTGCAGTCTTCAACCATTCTGACCAGTTCCTCTCTGAGCTGAACCCATATGGTTCAGCAAAGCAAAAAAATACAACACAGTTTTGTATATACAGTTAGGACCATAAATATTTGGACAGAGACACATTCTTTCTAATTTACCACAGTGAATTTTAAATAAAACAACTCAGATGCCATTGAAATGCAGACTTTCACCTTTTATTCCATGGGTTGAACAAAAAGATTGCATAAAAATGTAAAAGACTAAAGCATTTTTTAAACACAATCCCCTTCATTTCATGAGCTCATAAGTAATTGGACAATTGACTTCCATACTATTGCATGGGCAGGTGTGGGCAATTCCCTTGTTATGTCATTATGATTGAAGCAGATAAAAGGCCTGGAGTTGATTAGAGGACTCGTGCTGTGCATTTTGAAGATTATGCTGTGAACAGACAAATGGGGTCAAAGGAGGTCTCCATGCATGTGAAAGGAGCCATCATTAGGCTCAAAAAACAGAAGAAAAAAACATGCGAGAAATTGCTACAGTACTAGGATTTGCAAAATCAACAGTGTGGCACATCATGAGAAAGAAAGCACCGGTGAACTCAGCAACGGTAAAAGACCTGGTCGTCCACGGAAGACAACAGTGGTGGATAATCCCAGAATAATTTCCATGGTGAAGAGGAACCCCTTCACAACAGCCAACCAAGTGAACAACACTCTCCAGGAGGTGTATCAATATCCAAGTCTACCATAGAAAGAAGGCTACATGAAAGTAGATACAGAGGGTACGATGCAAGATGCAAGCCACCCATTAGACTCAAGAATAGGAAGGCTAGATTGGACTTTGCTAAAAAAGCATCTAAAAAAGCCAGCACAGTTCTGGAAAAACATTCTTTGGACAGATGAAACCAAAATCAACCTCTACCAGAATGACGGCAAGATAAAAATATGGAGAAGGCATGGAGAAGCTCATGATCCAAAGCACACTACATCATCAGTAAAACACTGTGGAGGCAGTGTGATGGCCTGGGCATGCATGGCTGCTAGTGGCACTGGGACACAAGTGTTTATTAATGACGTGACACAGGACAGAAGCAGCCCAATGAATTCTGAGGTGTTCAGAGACATACTGTCTACCCAGATCCAGGTGAATGCAGCCAATCTGATTGGGCGGCGTTTCATAATACAGATGGACAATGACCCCAAACATACAGCCACAGCAACTCAGCATTTTGTTCTGGACACCACTGGAAACACAAATTCATATGATGGTTTAGAGTTTCTCAGATTGTAGCAGCACGTCCGCCTTCGGCGATCGGGAGCTTTGGATCGCGGGGCTTTGCGCTCCGCTATGCAAAGGTGGCTGTCGGTCCGAAGAAGGCTACTATGTAGTCCTGAGAAGCTGTACACAATCATCAGAAGTTCACAACCATCACAAAGCCCTCAAGAACAAGAACATCTTGGAGTTTTATTACGTTCATCGGTACGTAACATTATGTCACTATTTTGATTTGTATATGTGAACTATAATTTTTGTTATGAATAAAACATTGGTATATAAAGAGAAATTAACATTTTTTTTTTCAAATTATTTTGTTGTTGTTTTGTAATGTAAAAAACAATAATAAAATTAAGTAAAAGAATATGCTTATGACCACACCACTCTGGACCCGCCCGATCTCGTCCGACCTCGGAACCAAAGCAGGGTCTGGCCTGTTTAGTCCCTGAATGGGAGATCGCCTGGGAATACCAGGTGCTGTAAGTTGGGTTGCAAGGTGGCGCAGTGGTAAGCGCTCTTGCCTCACAGCAATAATGCCCCTTCAAGTCCTGGCTGGGGTACCTGAAACAGAACATCAACGGGGCAGCTTTCTGTGAAGAGTTTGCATGTTCCCGCCGTGCGTGCTAGGGTTTTCTCCAGGGACTCTGACTTACCCACACCATCCAAAAACATGCTTCACTGGTCACTCTAAATTGTGTTAATATTAGAGTTCATGGATGTGTGATTATGGCACTGCGACAGACTAGCGACCTGTAAAGTAAAGTTAAAGTTGACTCAATTTATCCCACAATGGGGACATTTGTTCACCGCATTTGACCCCTCCCCTGGGGGAGCGGTGAGCTGCAGACAAGCCGCGCTTGGGCACCATTTGGCGGTTCAACCCCCCCATTCCAACCCCGTAATGCTGAGTGTCGAGCAGGGAGGTCACGTCACTGGTTCTGCTTGAGACCTGAAGTGTTTTAAAATAGTTTTAGGTATCATGAATTTTATTTTAGAAAATTGTTGTCACTAAACTGAAAGTTGTGAATGCAATGTCGTAGATATAGAGAAAACATAATAAGAGACAATGCATCTGAAAACATTTGTGTTGCTAATGCAAATATTTATTTACAACAAAGACATTTTGAAAGCAAACGTTTATTTTCATTTGCAACTTTGCAAATTTTGTTTTTCAAACTGAACATTTTGATTTCAATTTACAAAACTTTGATCTCAAATCTGAGACTTTTGTTCTCTGTGTGGTAGCACAAATATCACTTCATAGTTTAATGGTCGAATAATATTCCATTGGTATTTTTTTTATGTGGTAAAACAGCAGTGCGGAGAAGTTTATGAAACTAAATTATGAATGGATTTGCCATTAATTCTTATTTACTTTTTTGTTTGTGCACATTTACACTTGGCTATCTTGCAAGAACTACAAGGAATATGGAAAACTTCACCTGCATTTTTCAGCAACCAGATATTTAAACTGAGTCACACTGGTTGAATTTTGGGCTAAAAATGTCCTGGATTGATTTTAGGTCAGTGAGTCAGATCGAATTGGACTGTTTAAAATGAACAAAACCGAAAGTGAATCAAACTGGCAACCACAAATATCAAATCGAATCGAATCATTGTTAAAATGAATCGGTACAACTCTAGTTATGATACTTTTTTGGGTTTATTGTGTTAAAGAATAAAGTAGTAAGTGACCTCAAGGTTAAAATTTCTGATGTTTCACAGCTGGTTTTTATGTCAGCGGCCTGAACCTGACAGAAGATGCCACGTATGTTGCTCTTCATCCCTGCCAGACCATGAGGAAGATGACAATGGATGCTCTCCCACTGCTTCTGCGCTGGACAGAGGCACAGCAACCAGGGCCCGAGCCAGACAGAATCAACATTGTTTGCTGTGACTTTGTAAATATCAGTGAGTTCTGCTCAATTGTGATTGGCCTGAACTACAAACTGCAGAGTTTAGACTCTTGCTACTAAGGGTATATTCTGACAGGAACCCGAGTTTGTTTTGCCCTATAATCTGGAACAAATTTTCAGTCTGAATGCACACAAGTGGCCTCTGGTCTGGGACCAGTAAACACTCCCTGACCCACCTGTCCAGGGGATCTCTGTTAGATTCCAATTGGAATTAGCTCCGGCCCCCTCTGAGTTTTTGTCAGTGTGACTAGGGTCTGTGCTTGGAGTGGAACAACTGGACCAAATGGCCACCGTAGCTGCGCATTAAGAGATGTAAACAGAATAGAAAGGAAGCGACCAATGGACCGTGAACAAACGTGGAGCAACGATGAGACACAATAACTCATTGAAATTTGATGGATTAATGCAGGTTTATTACAACAACTTTTAAAGTGATACACATTGTTTCTCAACACTGTTTTCCCAACAATGTATATTTCATATACACTTTTTATTATACCTTCTTAACTGTCAAACTCTCTAATACATCTCCAATTTTATTTAATTCCAAAACAATGAATTCATCAGTTAATTTTAATCCCTTTTATGTGAATTTCCATAATAGTATTTGAATTTGCTGGATAAAGCACTGTATGCTGTTACTAGCATTGTTCAAATTTACCTACCGGTATTTATGCAACAGTATGCCTGTAATCTTTAAAAAACATGTTTGAATTATTACATTTTTATTAAAAATGAAAAAAACTAAGAAAGCAACATAGCAAAAATATTTTGTCCTTTTTAAATGTAAACAAAATTATTTTGTTTGTTAGTATAAAAGGAAGAAAAACTTATGTATATATTAAGTACTATCTCGTACTTACTGCCCAACTATGTTGCCATATCCTCCCAGCCTGGTAAAATACAGGGTTGTGTCAGGAAAGGCATTCAACTAAAATTGATTTGCTTGGGCGATCCCTGAGGGAATACGAATAACATATTTGTTATGTAGCTAATTCAGAACAAACAGTAAGCTTCACAACAAACAAGCCAAACAAACAAGCAAAATTAAGTAAGTCCCCAGAAATCAAAAAAATTAAAAAATACAAAGATTGTTTATCAGTTAGCCATTAGGTTACGCACAAAAGTTGTATTTTTAGTTTACATTTTTTTTTACTTAACTATCACAATATCCTTTATGGACATACCCAAAGTTTAAGTTACTTTTGCAAAGAAGGCTTTAAGTGTATCTTTAAAGTTACATTAATATTATTTAAACTTAGTTAGTTTTTGAATGAATGTCTGCGTGTAACTTATGTCACTGAAAAACAAAAACTCTCAAGTAAAATTTCTTCAGGAAAACCCACACAAAAAAGAGGATGAAAATTATGGGACAGTTCAATGGGAAAACAAAATTATTTACTCATACGGTACATCATGTAGTTCAGATTTAGATAAGCAAGATGGACACCGAAAGGAAATGACTCAGCATTGTGAGTTTATTATTTCTTTAGAGCAGAAATCTGCAACCATAGGCTCAGAAGCCAGTGTCGAGCAGGGAGGTCACGTCACTGGTTCTGCTTGAGACCTGAAGTGTTTTAAAATAGTTTTAGGTATCATGAATTTTATTTTAGAAAATTGTTGTCACTAAACTGAAAGTTGTGAATGCAATGTCGTAGATATAGAGAAAACATAATAAGAGACAATGCATCTGAAAACATTTGTGTTGCTAATGCAAATATTTATTTACAACAAAGACATTTTGAAAGCAAACGTTTATTTTCATTTGCAACTTTGCAAATTTTGTTTTTCAAACTGAACATTTTGATTTCAATTTACAAAACTTTGATCTCAAATCTGAGACTTTTGTTCTCTGTGTGGTAGCACAAATATCACTTCATAGTTTAATGGTCGAATAATATTCCATTGGTATTTTTTTTATGTGGTAAAACAGCAGTGCGGAGAAGTTTATGAAACTAAATTATGAATGGATTTGCCATTAATTCTTATTTACTTTTTTGTTTGTGCACATTTACACTTGGCTATCTTGCAAGAACTACAAGGAATATGGAAAACTTCACCTGCATTTTTCAGCAACCAGATATTTAAACTGAGTCACACTGGTTGAATTTTGGGCTAAAAATGTCCTGGATTGATTTTAGGTCAGTGAGTCAGATGGAATTGGACTGTTTAAAATGAACAAAACAGAAAGTGAATCAAACTGGCAACCACAAATATCAAATCGAATCGAATCATTGTTAAAATGAATCGGTACAACTCTAGTTATGATACTTTTTTGGGTTTATTGTGTTAAAGAATAAAGTAGTAAGTGACCTCAAGGTTAAAATTTCTGATGTTTCACAGCTGGTTTTTATGTCAGCGGCCTGAACCTGACAGAAGATGCCACGTATGTTGCTCTTCATCCCTGCCAGACCATGAGGAAGATGACAATGGATGCTCTCCCACTGCTTCTGCGCTGGACAGAGGCACAGCAACCAGGGCCCGAGCCAGACAGAATCAACATTGTTTGCTGTGACTTTGTAAATATCAGTGAGTTCTGCTCAATTGTGATTGGCCTGAACTACAAACTGCAGAGTTTAGACTCTTGCTACTAAGGGTATATTCTGACAGGAACCCGAGTTTGTTTTGCCCTATAATCTGGAACAAATTTTCAGTCTGAATGCACACAAGTGGCCTCTGGTCTGGGACCAGTAAACACTCCCTGACCCACCTGTCCAGGGGATCTCTGTTAGATTCCAATTGGAATTAGCTCCGGCCCCCTCTGAGTTTTTGTCAGTGTGACTAGGGTCTGTGCTTGGAGTGGAACAACTGGACCAAATGGCCACCGTAGCTGCGCATTAAGAGATGTAAACAGAATAGAAAGGAAGCGACCAATGGACCGTGAACAAACGTGGAGCAACGATGAGACACAATAACTCATTGAAATTTGATGGATTAATGCAGGTTTATTACAACAACTTTTAAAGTGATACACATTGTTTCTCAACACTGTTTTCCCAACAATGTATATTTCATATACACTTTTTATTATACCTTCTTAACTGTCAAACTCTCTAATACATCTCCAATTTTATTTAATTCCAAAACAATGAATTCATCAGTTAATTTTAATCCCTTTTATGTGAATTTCCATAATAGTATTTGAATTTGCTGGATAAAGCACTGTATGCTGTTACTAGCATTGTTCAAATTTACCTACCGGTATTTATGCAACAGTATGCCTGTAATCTTTAAAAAACATGTTTGAATTATTACATTTTTATTAAAAATGAAAAAAACTAAGAAAGCAACATAGCAAAAATATTTTGTCCTTTTTAAATGTAAACAAAATTATTTTGTTTGTTAGTATAAAAGGAAGAAAAACTTATGTATATATTAAGTACTATCTCGTACTTACTGCCCAAATATGTTGCCATATCCTCCCAGCCTGGTAAAATACAGGGTTGTGTCAGGAAAGGCATTCAACTAAAATTGATTTGCTTGGGCAATCCCTGAGGGAATACGAATAACATATTTGTTATGTAGCTAATTCAGAACAAACAGTAAGCTTCACAACAAACAAGCCAAACAAACAAGCAAAATTAAGTAAGTCCCCAGAAATCAAAAAAATTAAAAAATACAAAGATTGTTTATCAGTTAGCCATTAGGTTACACACAAAACTTGTATTTTTAGTTTACATTTTTTTTTACTTAACTATCACAATATCCTTTATGGACATACCCAAAGTTTAAGTTACTTTTGCAAAGAAGGCTTTAAGTGTATCTTTAAAGTTACATTAATATTATTTAAACTTAGTTAGTTTTTGAATGAATGTCTGCGTGTAACTTATGTCACTGAAAAACAAAAACTCTCAAGTAAAATTTCTTCAGGAAAACCCACACAAAAAAGAGGATGAAAATTATGGGACAGTTCAATGGGAAAACAAAATTATTTACTCATACGGTACATCATGTAGTTCAGATTTAGATAAGCAAGATGGACACCGAAAGGAAATGACTCAGAATTGTGAGTTTATTATTTCTTTAGAGCAGAAATCTGCAACCATAGGCTCAGAAGCCACATGTGGCTCCTTGACCCCACAATTGTGGCTCTTTGGCTGTAGAAAAAAAAAAGTAAAGACTACAGCAACCATAACCCACATTTACTGTTTAAGTGTGCCTAATTATAAACCATGTTTATTCTATTTTATTTTATTTTTCTTCTTCTTTTGCCTCTTGTGTTGGACATATTTTACTTTCCCAAGAGGAGGTTATGTGTCTTCTTATGAGTCTAGTTGAATAAACATTTTTTGTAATTTATACTGAACTTTATTCATATTAATTATATTTGTGACAATTTTTTGTTGGACGGACGGACGGAAAATTAGAGGAGGGAAGAAGAGACAGGAATGTTAAAGAGGGGGAGATAGGAGGGTGATTATAGAAGGAGGAGGTAAAATCATGAAGCATCATAAGGTAACAAACAAAACAACTAACATTCACAAACGCATACTTATGCATTCATCGCGATATTATGTCGAATCGATTTTTTTTTACACCCCTTGTAAAAAGGAGGGACAATGCCCAGTAATCCCCACACCAAGACCCCCACGGTAGCAGCAGCGGCAGCCAGGACCCCCACCCCCCCCCCAACAACCGCACCAATGGGTTATATCACTAGAGAAGACACGACCGCTTTAGAAGCCTGGCCGACGGTGGCGGAGCACGACGCCATCTTGGTGAGGTCGACGACGCCCACATGACATTGATTTCTATTGATTATAGTGGTGTCTAAGTAGCTTTTATAAACTGTATATATTTTTAGATTTAAATATATTTATACATGTATGTAAATATATTATATTTTATGTATATAATATATGTATAAATACATCATTTGTTGTTGTTAAAGAAGAGAAACAGTCGGCCTTAAAAGCTCAAACTTGACTGAAAATGCATTGTTGCAGGACTTCTTACAAATACAAAAATTATTAAAAAGCATTTTAAAACTTAATTTCTAAACATTTAGAAGTTTTAGACCTCTTTGACATGTAATTTAAATTATTTAGAAAAACCCAACAATAAGTCATTAATAATAATAATAATAATAAATCAATAGTAAGTCAATACAAGAAATAAATAACAATAAATAAATAATAAGTCAATAAATAATAATAAAAATAATTATATTCGTATTATTAATATTATTAATTATTAATAATAATATTAATGTTCAAAAGAAGTCCAAAAGTGAACAATAGATTTACCCTAAAAAAACAGTCTGGCCTCTTATCAAAATCTGTTTCCACAAATGTTTTGAACGGTCAGACTGTATTACTAGTTGGTTCCACAGTGATCCATCTGGGTTAACTCTTTTGATAGCTAAGGCCCACTTTTTCCCTAAGTCTGAATCCATTGGAAACCTGCAAGAAAAGTTCAGTCATTGAGTCAGAAATGTATAAATCTATATTACTATAATAGCCTAGCATGCTGTATACAGGTTTAGCAAAATAAAATGTACATTTATATTGACAGCAAAATAAATGTACATCATGCAGCATGTTGATAATAGCCCTGCAACATCATGCATGTCAACATGTGTTCTATTAATGAAGCCCCTGCAGCCTTAAAAGAAAAAAAATTAAAATACTTACCTGTGAAATGATACACCTACCTCCTTCATGGACTCATTTATCCGTTTTTTTGGAGTTGAAACCTGCACAATGAACTGGCATTATGCAAAAAATGTGTTCAAATGCATTCACTGCAGCAGTAACTTGACCTCACCAAAATGGCGGTGCTCTCCTCCCATGAGGAACCACGTGATGTCTGCTGTAGTGATATAACTCATTGACCCGCACATTAGCAAAGGGAGAAAAACCGCCCGCCGGGCAATCACATCTGCCACACAGGCCAGGGCCAGCAGGACCGCCACAGGGGCCCTCAATGCCGGAGAGCATGGAGGTGCAGGGGGACAGAGAGCGCAGAAGTGGTCTCCACAAGGAATGTTGATCTTGCCAGACAACTGAGTGATCCCTCTCCCTGCGTGGAGAGAGGGGGCTGGGCCCAAGAAGCCAGGACCTAAGGGACACGGCCGCCGTTGCCAAGGGCCTTGTACCCCCTGGCAGGGATGGGGTAGGGGACAGATGATCAGAGGTCCCACCTTCCTTGTGTAATGTATGTGTGTTTGTGAACTAGTGTGCATGCGTGTTTGTGTGTGTTGGAGTGTATTTTTGTGGAGTAAAGGGTGTGTGTACTAAAGGGTGCAGTCAAAGTAGGCGGGTGGGGAACTGAGAGGACATCTCCTGCAGCCTGCGGTTCAAAATGGAGCTCACACTAAGTTATGAACGCTCGACAGTCTTCAGAAAACCTTTCAGGTCAGGTCAACAAAACGGCAGGGGCCGATGACATCAGATCCAGAGTGGGGGAGGCGGGTGGGGCAGGGAGGACGCTGAATCCGCTCTGCCAGCTGCCCGATCAGCCAACTGGTGCTCGTGGCCATCTCCATCAAACCCCGGTGAAGAGCGTGCTTCTGCTCCTCCTGTTGACGGATTATTCGCTCCTGACTTGTAAGGATAGAGCGTGGAGTGTCTGCATCTGCTGTGTCCATGTTGAGGCAGGATTGTAATGTCAGGATCCCGTTGCAGACACAAACGCAGGATGCACAGAATTCCAATACAAAAGTCTTTTATTCAGCACTAAAAAACAAGGCTAGATGCTTGTGACACTCGAGAGGTAACACAAAACTATTTTGCAACAAGTGGAGGTAACACGCGGATGATTACCAGGTTGATGGATTCGATAATTGAACACAGGTGCACTCAATATGATGACAGATGGAGGAGAAAAGTGACTGGAACGAAAAAATACGGCGTTTCATCGCTGCCATATATCTAATGGGTGCAAAGACAACTGAGCGAGTGTATTCAGGAACTGAGTGAGCGAACCTTATAAATGTGCAGGCACATAATACTAACTGAGCAATCCCGCATTTTACAACTGCACGCCTGCAATCCTTAATGAGTGGTGAAGCTGCGTGCTGAGTTTGCTCCTGCGCGCTCACTGGGTTTGCACGCAGTGTTAAGGCTTTGGTTTTTTTTTGTCACTTGGGGGCGGTAACTTTTCTGGTTGATCTGTTTGGCCGACATTTGCAGGTGTCAAATCCGCATAGGCAGCAGGGCGGGACTTTCATTTATTAGAGCAGGGTGTGGCTTACAGGCGGCTCTTGAGCTGCGTGCAGCTCTCTGCCTTTTATTATATTTTTTATATACCATACTTTCACAACCATAAGGCACACTTAAAAGTCGAAAATTTTCTCCAAAATGTACGGAGCGGCCCTAGTGTGTTGTGTGTCTTTGGTAAAGAGGACCTAGGAGAGAACAGCATGAGAACACTACAGAGTTAAGTGAGGACGTTAAAGAAGACCCCCACCCTCCATAGTACAAAGGTTCAGGTATGTGCATAATGCAGAACAACTTCGTTTTGGAAACCCTGGAAATGCAAAGAGACCCGATTATGAATCACAGTTTAAACTGAAAGCTATCAGCTACGCTGAAGAACATGGGAATCGAGCAGCTGCCAGAGAATTCAAGATGAATGAATCCATGGTTCGCAAGTTCGGAAGCTGGAAAACAAACTCCGACAACACAAGACGACGCAGCAGCAGCTGAGTTTCTGCGGAAAAAAGGCAAGGTTGCCTGTGTTAGAAGATCGACTCGAGCACAGCAACTTCCTTTTGGACTGTAGAACTTAAGCTTGGGCTTCTTCAAGCTTTTGAGGCGCACGGCAACAAGGCGGACTCTGACGATGACGAAAGGGAACATGGCGTGTTTGATAGAAATTTAGCACAGCTTTTGATTTCAGATACAGAAGATGAGGACTTTGATGGATTTTTGGATGCTGATTGATGACTGAAAAATAAAACGTAAATCTCAACCAACTCAGTTTTGCTCCCGCTGCCTTTCTAAAACACACTAGAATGCATGTTTTACTGGAATGTCTTAATGATAAATACAGAAAAAAACACCCATAACTGAAACTGCGCCGTTTAATCCAGTGTTGTAACAATAAGGAGAGGAGTGCGTTATTGGAAATAAAATGGTTTTAGTTGTGTGTTTTTCTGCGTATGTCTGGCAGTTCATTGCGTGGTGTGGGTCTTTGACTATCACAGTTAAAGATTTTGGCTCTTTGTGTCAAACTTGTTCACCACCCCTGTTGTGTTAAAGGCTTTAATAGAAAAAATAGAAGAAAAAAAAGGCGGATGTAACGTGGATTAAAACGTTAACCAACGACCCAAAGATTTTCTCATGTGAAAATCACTGCATTTGTTACTGTTTTAATCCACGTTATAGCCGCCGTTACTTTTCTGTTAAAGCTTCTAAAAGAAAGTCCCGCCCTGCTGCCTCGCCGGATTTAAAATGCAAATGTCGACCAATCAGAGCAACCAGAAAGGTTTCCGCCCCCAAGTGACAAACACACCCCCAAACACCACCCCCCAAGTGACAAAAACACCCCCTTAACACTGCGCGCAAACCCAGTTGTCTTTGCGATCGTTCAATATATGGCAGCTATTAAACGCCATAAAAAAAGGAGCCGGAAACAGAAGGAAACAACAAAACTGAAAAATAATTACGAACCCACCCCAAATAACCCACAGAGTGAAGTAAAAGTTGAAGCGTCCAGACTATTTCAGTTAAAAAACCTTACTGTTATCATATGAAGTTCTGAGCCACGTGTTTAATGAGAACTAATTTGTCCCTTTTTCCTTAAATGTTCAAGTGTCAGTAATACACAAAAGAGAGCAGGCAGCAAAAGGCTGACTCAAACACAATGTGATCTTACTGGCATGTCCAGATTCTTTTGCAGAGCTCTCACCTCAGCAGCAGTTTGCAGTCAACAAGTCACCAATAGCTGCTTCATGAAGAAGACTCTTTTTAAGCTCTGGGATCTAAACTTGCCAAACAAACACCTTTAATGGAGTTTTCGTCCAGAGGTTACATGTCTTTGTAAAAGAGGTGTTTCTTAGAAAGTGGAAGGTGAAAGATTTTTACATTTGCTCAGGTATAACTTCAACTTAATGAAGGTAGTCTCCATTATAAAGTTTATATGAGTGTTTTGTTTCTTTTACGAAGACAAACTGTCGTAAATACTTTTTACAGATTCTTTGTCCATGGATTTGTCACGGTGCAAAGTTTCTTGTTACAGTTCCGCAGGAATCATAGTTATCAGATTACTCTTCAGCTCAGAGGCTGTCAATGGGACACTTGGACATTTCAACTTGACAAGTATCTTAAATACAAGGCCAAGTCCCCCTGTCATTGGTTATAACAGAATAAGGTGAAGGTTTTTGAGTGTCTGTCTCAGTCCCCTGACCTCAATGTTATTGGGCTACTCTGGGGAGATCTTAATCTGGCAGCTCAAAGAAGACAGCTCAAGAATACAAAAGGTGCTCGTGTAGTTAAGGAAGTTTCTGTTGTCATTATGATTTAAAAAGAGACAACACTGTTGTTTCACAATAGATGGTTTAATCCAACTACTAACCATGAGTGGAAAAAAGTTTTTAAGTCATATTTATTTTCTCTGAAAATAGCCTAGAATTAATAATTTCTCCAATGGTATATAAACGTACGAGCACAGATGTAAATGTTTTTTCCCCCAGTATGAAATTATTGTTTGTTTGTTTTTTGGCCAACAATTTTTTTGCTAATGTGATTTCTTTGCGCTCTCTGGGAAGCTCAAAACTGAATTCACTTTGGTGAACAACTCATTTAAACTCAAATTTGTGGGGGGAAAATTAGCTATACCCACCTACAAACCTCTAAATAATCTAAGAAACAAATGTATTTTAACAATACTGGCAAAATACATTTTTGTGTTCTTGAGTGATTAAGAACCAATTATGATTATGATTGAGTGATTTTAAAGTTTTGCCGTTGTTACGATAAAAAAAAAGAAAGCGAAAGGTTATGCAATAACATTTATATTTGCATTAGATTTGTAAAGCTTAAGGAAGTTTGTACTGATTCTTTTTAAAATCTTTGTCAAAAAAGATACTAATATTGACTCAAATATTGGGGCCAAGACTTTTTTCTGGGGGTCAGCTGCCTCCCCCTTGACCCTCTGTAGCTCTCCTCCTGCTCCAGTGTCATTTAAAATGTGTAAAAAAGTACAAAAGGTACATTTTGCTCTTCTTTTTTAACAAACATGAAACTCAAGCTAGAAATGCAAACAGAAAAAAGGAGAATTGCTGTAAACTACTTCATTGTTAGAAAAGGTGGATTTACTGTCAATCACCTAACATTTAGTCACCCCATGTTGCACCATAAAAGCAGAAATACAATAACTTGTTAAAATTCAAAATAAAAAAAAATTAACAGAGCATTACAAACATAACTTTTAAGGTAGGTTGAAAGTGTCCGTGGACTTTGTGATGTTTGTCCGATGCATGCCTTTTTGTGCATTTCAGTATTCTGTGACACTGTTTTCGATGCACAGCACCACATGGGAGCTGGAGCAGCTGCTGGGCCTTTGCTGCATGAAGCTGCCTTGCAAAAGTGAGGCCGCCATGCCTGTCACTGCCTGATCGTTGACACGCCACGACTCACACATGTTGTTCACATTCCGCTGACCCTCATGAGATGACCCATGCCACACCATCTTCTCCGGCCTTGAAATGAAATACTTTTTTAATACATTTTATGCTATTTATGAGATTTTTCTTAACAATATTCATTAAAACGTTACAAAATGATTTTGAAAGATTACAAGTACTGCCTCACCACGTGTCGTCTCTGAGAACATCCTTGCCATCGAAGGAGTAGATGGAGACGTTTTCATTTATTTTGCCTCCTTTAAAGATGTTGATCCAACTATCAAAGAGAACCTCATCCTGTGAATTATGAAACAACTTCATTAGTCAAAATATGTCTTAAGAAAGAGCCTAGGTATACTATATGCCAGGTGTGGGCAAACTCGTGGGCCACACAAGGTTCTAATATTTGACAAAAGGGCCATATTGGGAGTGTGGCATGTTTTGCAAATCAACCCAATAGGGGTAAAAAATAACAAGAGTCTTGAACTAACCTGTCTGCATGGCAAAATCACCAATTGTAATAAAGTCATAATAGTATAAACACAATTTAAATTATTTTATTTTATGTCTATCAGGTGACTATTGGGAGTTATTGGCACCTATTTTGTAGCAAGCGGAATTAACAGCTTCCTCACTCAGGTAATGTTCATAAGCCATGCACCGATGATGATGACTGATTTCCTTAGAATTGTCAAGGATTTTTACTATCTGAAATATTTTTGTGATATTCTTAATTTGTTTCTGTTTTAACCTCATTTCAAGAAATAATAACCCACCCTAATTTCACATATGTGCTGTAGTATTTGCTTTTGTGAGTCATGAAAATATGGGTATTTGCCCATTTAAAGAAATAGTTCTTCACAACCTGTTACATAGCAAAACTAGTAGTGCGCAAAATGTTGTTTCTTCTTCCACATGTTTTTGTCTTCTTAAATACAGACATTTGCATAAAAGAAATCTGTCTATGAACCTTTTCCTATTGTTTGTGTACATTTTTCGTGTGTATAACCTTTTAACACCAGAGATGCTGCCAGCGACATCGAAATAACACACGGCCTTTGACAAACCATAAATTTCCGAGCATTAACAACCTGAATCAGCTGGCTCCGGCGCAGAGAAAAGCCACTCTTCTCCACAACAAAATCAGCTGAGAAGTTTACTACCGTAAATTGTTGCATATCAGAATAAAGCTGGGGGTTTTTTTGCTTCAAAATCCACTGGAATTGTGTTAATTCTGTAAACGGTTAAAGAGTTATGGTAGTCTACAGAATGTAAACACTGGAGCTAAAGCTCTGGTGTCAAAGGGTTCCAAACAAGTCCAAACTGTGCACTGACCCACTTCTGAAGATTGGATAACCCCGGATTTATACTGGTCCGTTTGCTGTTGCATTGACAAAAAAAAAATTAGAACGTTCACTAATCATTCAAAATTTTACATCGCCTTTATCAGTCTGCCCCTGAATTCCATCCCTCCGCAATGCGCCTTCAGTCTGTCAACGCATCAATTTCACAGTACAAAGCCGGAGAAATGGGGAAACGGGTCTGGGTTTCAAATAAAATAAAAAACTTGTACTTTCAGAATAAAACTTTTACTATTACCGGTGAAGTGCCAATGTGATTATGCACATAAATACAACGTAACATAAACACAACATAACATAACACAATGGTAACACTGGCCAACATTTTTGCCAAAGTTTAATATTTTGAAGTTTAAATTTGGACATCCTTTATGATGTCATGTTGGTCTGTTCCCCCCTCTGAGATGCAATAGAGACAAAGTAAAATAACTTTCAGTTGTAAAACGGACATTCTACGCATCACAATGGAGGCGCGCCGCAGATAGAGCAGTGTAAATCCTGGGTTACCCACAGCTAGCTTTATTGTGCCAAAGTATAAAAATGAAGCAATCACAGCAGTAAAGCAAACTGAACTTGAGACAGATGTACACAAGCACAGTTTGAAATGCCTGGTGCATGTTTGCATGAAGTGTGTATAGTTTGCTCAGTTTTACTACCTTTAGATTGACGATGGGTACTGCATTTCTTTGAGCGCTATGGACGATGCTGTAGAGATCCTGAAGTCTTGAAGATAAAAAGGCACGAAAGGTCCCCTTCATTTTTATGGCCTGGGCTTGTTTGTAGCACATAGCATCAACGCCAATGAGGCCGTGCATGCTCCCACTTTGAGGCGCATTGAGGGCAATTATGTGAAGCTGTGGAAAAATACAAAAACATAATGTTTTTTTTTACACTGTGGATATTTTTTCTAGAAGACAGACTATTACCGCTCTCCTGCCATTATGTCGGTGGTAAGACAACCGTCCATCTGCATGACTTGGATGGCTAGGATTTGTCCGTGAATCTATGTTCTGTCTCAAATCAGGGAGGTATCGCGGATCATTGTTGGGCTGGCTGGGGGGGTCTCTTCTGTTTGGTGAGGTATGAGAGGCGGTTCTGGAATGATCTGAAGAGTATGGAACGAGAGGCGTTTCCACAGCTGGAAACTTATTGTCCTGTAACAAAATGTATTTATTAGAAGTATGGACTTTAAGATACAGTAATGGAAAACATAAAAACTGTACCCACATCTACACTTGGTAAAGGGATGTAGTTCCCAAGCTGAAAAAAATACATTAACTGCATAAGAAAAAAGAGAAAAGTGATGGTGCTTCTCTGATTATACAAAAGACAAAAGCTGAACCTGGACTTGTCTAACTCCATCTTGGACTCGTATATAAAGGTCTGTCCGGTCAATAATGTATACCAGGGAACCTTCAGGCTGTCTCCTTGCTGTTGCAGCCATGGTTTCGTAAGATCTCAATATTGTCACCTGCAAACACAAAAACCTTTTAATAATTTTAAACACCTTATGTGTAAAACACCCTGGTATAAATAAAAATAAAATTACATAAATTAATATAATTTGATTATCTACACTTCCACTCAAAGGTTTGGATTGACCCAGACAATTTTGTGTTTTCCATTAAAAGTTGCACTTTAATTTACTAATTTAGTTGTACAATGAATAGAAAATATGATTAAGACATTTAAAAGAATAAAAATATATATTTTTAAATAATTTACCACATTAATGTTTTATAGAGTGCATTTCTGAATAGTTTAAAATTATCGTCACTGAAAAAAAAGTGCTTTTCTCTCAAAAATCTTAAGGTGACCGCTATCTTTTGAAGGGTAGTGTATCTATCTGGTAAACATTTCATACAAACCTTGTTATTTTTAAATCATGAAGCTACATTTAATTTGGTTTCTTAATCGTGATCTTTAGAGAAAGCGGAAGTCACTATTCTAATGGAAAGAAACATACACCAAAATTCCTCCAGTACTACAGGAAGCAACTACCTGGCCATCACGGTAAGTCAGGAATATTTCATACTCCCCTTTCAAAGTTACGAACAGATATAACAATCATAGTTTTACTTACACCAGTAAAGAGTCCGGGACGTCCTGGAGCTCCAGGTGGCCCTGGGGGGCCAGGAATACTTACGGCTGCCATTTAAATAAAATATTTTAATCTTAATGACAACGGAGGCCTGTTAAAGTGACAAACAATAAGAGGCATTACTTTGTATGCTCTCGTAAGGGCTGGTCAATGATGTTCCTGGAGGTCCTGGCGGGCCCGGAGGTCCAGGTTGGCCATCATAACCTCTTCCTGGTGGCCCGGGCAAACCTGGATTTCCCGGTGGACCAATGATTGAGTCTCCTTTGGGGCCCTGGTGAATAAGATGCAAATATATCTCTTCATAAAAAGATCTGCTACTAAAACAAAGACTGCTTTCAAAGTACTCGTACAGGTAGTCCAGGAACACCAGGAGGTCCAGAGGGGACTATTCCATATCTTGGGTCATAATATCCAGTACCTGGTTCCCCTTTCTCTCCTTTCAAGCCCATCTCACCCTTAAGCTCATTCTGAACAGAAAATGATCAACAAGTAATAACAATAAAGATGTTTTTTAAATACCTTACATGAGTAAGAAGGAATCCTTACACCAATTTCAACAGATTTTACCTTTAAAGTGTAAAAGTCAAAGGTTGACCCAAAACCTGCAACAGAAATGCGATGGTTAAAACTAAATAAGATTCATGAGTTTTGATCTAAATTTCTGTAAATTCACCATACCTGGAATCTCTAATTTTCCTGGGGGTCCTCGATCCCCTTTGTCCCCTTTAGCTAAAAACAAAGTTTAATATCAGCTATTAACATTTTTTTAATTGTTTTAACTGTAAAAAAAATAAAATTAAAAAACTCACCAGTATATAATCCTAAATTATCATTATGTCCCTGAGAAAGAAAAGAAGCTTGGAACTTAAAACGTAATATATTCTTAAATTTAGTTATTTAAAAAGAAAGGATTTTTTTAAATAAACACATTTTATGAAATAGGAAAACCAAGAAAACAGAATTTTGTTTGAAAAAGTTTTACACACTTGAGCTCCATCAATGGGGACAGGAAGTCCAGGGGGTCCTGGAGGTCCTGGAGGTCCAGGGCGTCCTGGACGACCCTGGAGCAAAAAAAAAAAGTTATTGTTTTTCTATAAATTGGGTAATAAAAAATGTCAATTGTGTCACCCTTCCTCGATTTTGATGGTCATACACATTTTTTCCAAATGATCAAACCTTTCACACAATAATTGAAAAAATGGAAAAATATAATTATATATCAACCTGAACAGGAAAGTAATGTGGAGATCTAGTGCCTGAATCCCCTTTTTCTCCTTTGGCACCATTCAGTCCTGGGCGACCCTAGAAACAACAGAATAAATAAACATAAATAAAAAATACAAAGTCTTAGAAATCAGAGGGTTCGGCCCTTTTGCTCATGGATAATTTGTAAATGTGAAAAATATTGTTCTTATAATGTGTGAAGGTGCCTAAATCCCAAAAATATATACAGTTATTGAGGCTTTCAAAATATTTCATGATATTGAAAAAGAATTTCCAACAAAGATAGTAGAGAAAAAAATATTAGCAATTTTTTTTAGGGTTTTACATAAGAAACACACCTCTTGCTTTCGTGCAATATTACAAAGCTTTTTTTTTAAAGTCTTGTCATATGTATTTGTTACAAGGGTATTCATACCGGTCTTCCAGGGAATCCAATCTCTCCTTTTATACCGGGAGGGCCATAAGGACCCTGGGGAAATATGCATGCTTTATTTTAAACCTAAATCAGTTTGTCAAACAACTCAAATGTGGTGAAGAATTGTACATACAGGGGGTCCAACTGGGCCAGGGAGTCCTCTGTCCCCCTGCAGGTTGCCAAAGATGACACAAAACACAAACATTTTAGCTTATTGAAATTATATGTACACCTATGAATTTAGAATACTCAAAAGCCGTGGTCCCCAACCCCCAGGTGGCAGACTGCCACCAGTCTATGTACCAAAAGAATGCTTATGCTAACTTCAATTATTTACAATTTGTTTATTATTTGATTATGAATGAATTTTTAATTTGGAACAGTCAGTCATGAGACTTAAAACAGCTGCTCGGACTGCTAAGTCAAAGGCCTAAAGCATAAAATCTAATAAAAAACAAACAAAGCAGTCGTGCTTGTCATATGGATATATTGAGACAATTTTTCACACAGACCAGAAGCGCCTTTGGCTAATAAGCGGCAACTGACTGTTGATGGTTTCACATACATTGATTAAAACGTAGCAGACAGTGGATTTTTAAAAATTTATATATTCATAAAATAACAGTTTTAGGACATTGGTGTAATTTTATTTTGCTGTATTTATCCATCAGACCTTAAAAGGGGGATGCGGCTAAAGTTGGTTGCGGGCATCCACATTGATGTTAATGGAAGAATTCTTCATCACAAAGTCCAAGTTCAAACCAGCAGCAAACCTTTTTACAGAGAATGAAGTTTCAAACAAATAAAGTGGCTGATTTGTGGAAACTTACACAAGGAACACTGATGAATATTCTCACAGCAAGGGTGAATTAGGCAGGCATCTGAATCTTCATCATCATTATCTATATAAGAAAAAGCTACTGAAGTTTTCTGGTTTTTTAAAACTAAATTTCTTGTAGTTCCCTTTTAATTTAAAAAATAAGTTTTTTCAGAACCTGGAAGCTCAAAAATTTTAAACCAAATATTGTCTAACATTGCTGTCTAAAAAAGGTTTTTGGCCACTGCTCTAAAGGAGTTTACTATTTTTGTCAGTCAGCTTATAACTACACTCGTACTTTCTACAGAATCAGTACAGGTGGATTGAAATTTAAATCACTGCATCCTGAGCAACCAAAAATCGGCTGGATGGCCCAGTTAGCTGTGTGGATGAAACCAGGGTTTGTTTCCAATGAGCTTATACCAGTGTGGGCCCTGAGGTAAGAACATTCACGCTGCTGCCTAACTTTGTAGCCACCAGATGGTCTTGGTCTCCCTGTACTGCTTCCCATACAATATAGGGTTATGTCAAGAGGGATATCCGGCATCGAAATCTCTGCAAAACCAAATGTGTGTATCAGCACAAGCTGATTCATTGTGGGGATCTCTGATATGCAGATATGCCAAAAGGTGAACACCATCATCTTGAGCAACCAAACGCATACTAACACTACTAGACACATGCTACAAATGTTGCATTCCTCATGTCAAGCCACTACTTAATCTGAGACATAATAAGAATCATTCATGGATTGGAAAAAGCAAATTCGCCTGACCGTGATAGAAAATCTTTGGGCTCTTATCTAGAGAATATCGGGAAACACAGATGATCCAAAAAGGCAGTCATCACATCAACTGAAACTTTCATTACAACTGTACAGTACCAGGGGCTGATTGCCTCTTACCACAGTCCATTGCAGTAATTCATCCAAAATTACGCCAAAGGTAGAAACGATTTTATCTGTTTTCAAAAACTTAAATTAAACTAGACATAGATAAAAAAATCTTTTTTGTGTGTTTTTATTACGATGGAGGACATTTTTAAACCAATTTAAGATTAAAACTGTGTTTCTGAATTCTTCTTTGATCAAATTGTGATAAATCAGGAGCAGATAAAAATATTTGTTAAAACAACTGAAATAGGCGGGCCAAAGTCTCTCCGCTCCCATCCAACTGTGATGCAATCCATTAACCTAATTTCTGAGTTTTTCTTTATTCAAATTGTTGTGAATCAGAGACAGACAAAATTTTATGACAGTTGAGAAAGATTATATTTAAGACAAGCTATCCGTTGCACTCCATTCTGATGCATCTACTTGTAGACAAATACAGCCTCGTCTCACGCCACAGGTCGTCCCCCACCTCCATCTGGAGGAAGCTCATCTGGACTTTAAATATGTAGTTGTAGAGTTAGATAAGCTAACTATCTCTATGAGTTCTGGTAAATCGCCTGTCCGTCCTGGGGGAGGATCCCTCCTCCATGTGGACATCCCTGAGGTTTCTTTGTTTTTTTCCGGAGTCCATTTTTTTAGGAGGTTCTTCCTTACCGCGAAGGAGGGTCTAAGGGTAGGGATGCCAGTTTAGGTTTGTCTGTTTAATTAGTTCCGTTTAGAATTTACCTATTGTATTCTATGGTATTCATGATCCTTTTTATTTTATGTTTACCCTACAATTATCAGCACGAAGGCCATCGACACAACTGGTGTCGTGATTTTGGGCTATACAGATAAAATTGAATTGAATTGAATCATGTTCTGGTATGTCATGGTTCTCCTCGACTGAACTGACATCTGGCTAAAAACTGTACGTCTGGATAGCTCCAATAATGCTTGCCGTTTTTGTTGCACAGCTAATGTTATCTTGGGGTTGTGAGGAGCTGTAATAGAGTTCAAACTAAGGAATAATGGAATAAAAACAAAAAAGTTTTTTTTATTTTTTTACTTTGCCTAGAAATAGCATATTCAAAAGGACCACTGAAATTGAATTTACAATAGATCAAAATACAATGTAGTTGGACTAGGACTTTAACAAAAAGCTGACAGAATACTTTATTGTTTGGTCTGAATTTATGAAAATTTCTGAAAAAAAAAGCTTTTAAAGTGTATCTATTTAACCTTTATCTATGAGGCCGTAACCAATAATTTGAGAAGAAACTTAAAAAGCTAAAATCCATGTCCATTGGCACAGGCAAGGGCGCACATGAACACACTTTTTATTTTTTAATGATAACAACAGAATTTTAATTAAAATGTTAGTGTTTTTGAGATGTATCTGTAGACGGTTTATAGTGTATTTCCATTTAACCCAAAATCGGTTAAATAACAGATTTTTAAAAGCTTAAATGTACCAGCTTTCCTGACAGGTCTCCCAAGTATAAAGGTTTCCCATCCTGCCCTATTATGATGCCAGGTTCCCCCTTCTATCCCTGAGAAAATCAAATTCAAAAGTACTATAACAGACCCCACAGTGACATGTCGATCATTCAATTTGTCAACAATATAGTGTTTGCATGAAATTTAAAAAATTATGTTTCTACACTTACCTTAATCAAAAATAAAAAAGACAATTTTCATTTTGTCAGCATGACAATATGTGACAATTTTTTTGCATCAAAATACATACTTTGAATGTTTTTACAATACTCCATTGCTTACATCTCTTGTTGGCTGGTAGGCAATCTGTCCTGGTGGTCCGGGAGGCCCTGGAGGTCCTGGTGGCCCACCGTCTCGTCCAGGGAGACCCTGTGTTACAGGAAAGGAAAAGTTTAGACAAAAATATGCAACAAATTTGATTTCCATTAAGAAAGTATTTGTCATCTAGTACCAGTAACATCAATTATCTCTTAAAAGTTGGTAGATGCTCCGGTAAGTCCAAATCACATGACCAACATGACCAAAAGGCAACAGCATTTCTGGCCTTCAAAAGATGCATTGACAGTCTATTTCCAATGGGTTTTTAAGTGGGGGGAAGGGATTTTTTTTGTACAGCACATTTCATGTACAAAGACAATTCAAACATTCAAAAGAAATATTAAAAGAGTGATTAAGATTTTAAAAAAGTAGGAAAGAACTGAATTCTAAGTAAGATTAAAGTAACAGGGCAGATGTAAACTTTGAAACAAAAGTTAAGATGCAGCTGAGAACATGAGGATCTTTAACCCATCTCTAAGATGATCTAAGGCTTTTTTGAATTCTGTTCAAGATCTGTGGAGTATAGAATCTAAACACAGCTTCTCCATGATTTGTTTTGAGTTAGGAATTGACAAAAGACCACATCCATATGACCAAAGAGGTCGGGTTGGTTCATACGATGCCTTTTGTTGACTGTCACTAGCCGCGGTTACATGGGCAGAATATCTTGATCGGATCAATGGTCGGGTTAAAATTCACCCGTGCACATGGGCACAGAAAACCTTTTTCCGATTAGAACAAACGTTCCCATGGCTCACACTTTCGTTTGGAATGAATAATTTGGGCAGGCGCAGTAGTGTAAAATCCCCCGGATGCGGAAATAGGTCCCGTTGTAAACAAACCGCTGCCACATACATTTATGCAGCAGCTCCATAATACGAGACGATCTTCCAAACGTGCTTTTATTAATGTTATGAATATTATGAAGTGCCTGTTCGCTCATCGTTATATTTAATCTCTGTCGTCAGTGCTTTTTTGTGGAAGAATTAAGATGGACGAAAGCTTAGGACAGGCTAACACGGGCTAACATCATTAGCCTGATGGATGGACACAAAATCCAGGACCGTGCGAGACACGCAGCAATCTGCAGCTTTCTAAGGACTGAGCGACATTTATTTTTGCTCTGAAAAGTTCACACAGACCGCCCCAAAGCCACTCTGTTAGCTAGCAGCCCGAGCTCTGTTCGAACACGGTTCCTACTGAGTCCTGCAGCCCCTAACCCAGAGCAGCGGGACGGCTCGCAGTCTGAATTCTCCCACACATAACAAAACAACAAAACGCACACATAAAAAAGCACCCCCCCACCCACCCAGACACAAAATTATTAATCCAGCTTCTCTGCTCACTCGGACTCTGATCAGTGGACCGAGTGAGCGTCGGGGGGCACGAAGCGCTCCTCCTCCGAATCTCCCTTGTGAGGGGTGAAAGAGAGGGGAGAGCCAGCGGGGCGAGAGCGGAGATTTTCACTGGGCCTCCGCAGAGCTGGTCGGTCCTGTCTGCCCTCCAAAGCTTTCTCTCAGCGAAACACCGTCTCTGCATGACGTAACCCAGAGCAGCAGTGACACACGATCGGAATGACCGTTTACATGCTCCACATGCTCAGATAAACGATCGGTATAATCCACCTATCTCGATCGGAAAGAAATTCTGATCCGAATGAGTCTGATCGGGGCAGAGTATTCCGAACAGCGTGTTTACATGACGCATTTTCTTTCCGATCAGGCGTTCATTCCCATTACTTTTGCCCATGTAAACGCGGCTACTGAATTGATGCAGTTGCTCATGCAGCATAGTACACCATCTGTGAACAACATCAGATCCTGTGTTTAAAGCAGTTCTGCAGCAGTTGGGAGGCATAGTCTGGCATGAGGCAAACTTGTAATAGTGAGAATGGCTTTCTTGAGTGGGCCATATGCAGAAATTAAATGGAAGGACTGATCGTCAGACAAACTCAGGTGTGGTAATCGTCTGGCCCTTTAAGCAATTTTGACGGTAAATGGTGTATACTTATGTAAAGCTTTACTACCTTGTCAGAAGGCCCAAAGCGCTTTACAGTCACAGTCCCATTCAACCGTTTACACACACATTCAGACTCTGATAGTGGTTACGCTGCTGAACACTGTCACCCACCTGAACCACCAGGAGCAATGTGGGGTTCAGTGTCTTTACCAATCCCTACTATGATCTCAGGATACTTGCTCTACTTGGTGCTTAAGCAAGCATCTAGGAATTTGATAGCTGAATAAGCATTAACTGGTGGAATATACAAAGCCGCAACCACTACTGTAGTAAACTCTTTTGGGAGGTAGAAGGGCCCACATTCCACAGGCAGATGTGAAAACTGACTCTCTACAGTCACTGTGTTGGTACCCCAGCTGTTGTTGACATATACACAGAGCCATCGTATTCTGCTCTTACCAGAATCAGCTGTTCCGTCACTGCACTGCATTGTATAACTTGATAGCAAAATTCAGGGTAAAATGTCAAAGTCAGGTCTTGGTGGAGAACACAAACATCCTTAGCATCATTTTTCGTTCTGCTTTGTATATTCAGTTCCTCCATCTTGTTTGTGAGGGATCTGGCGTTCTGAGAAGAATAGTGGTTTGAATAACTGCCTCTGTAACATGGTTAGTGCCAACCCTGCAGCCCTGGTTTTTCATGACTCTGTGTTGTCTTCCACTGGCTTGGATAGGAAACCACAAAGGGCTTTGCTGCTGAAGATAAGAGAATTTCCCGATTATGGGATGAATAAAGTAGTAAATAAACTATACTTTATCTATACCTTTACCAGAATTGTGTGCAAGCAGCTAAACTCACTTGTTACTACGTTCATTATCCACACAATTTGATTTTGAGATCCTGTCGGCTATAGATGTAGTCAACTCAACCGAATGTGCACAGAACTTCAAACATCAAGACATAGCACCAACCCTTCAAGCGCCGTTTTGCTGCAGCTGTGTGCAACACCATGATTTAGCAGTTAACAGTGATTCTTAACATCTTACAGGTAACCAGGTGCTTTTACCCTTTCTCCTTTTTCCCCATGATCTCCTTTTAGACCCTTAAAAAAAGGAGTACAAGATCTGGTTACTGCTCAAAATAAAAGCAAAAAAGAACAAGATAAACAAGTACAGTATTTTTTGGAGTATAAGTTGTGATTTTGGAACAGTTTGGCAAGAGTAGTGACTTATGTGGTATTAAAAAAAATAAGATCATATATTTGTAATTTTCCCCCTTAACTAACTGACCTTTGGTTGTTTCCCACCAACAACCGCTGGAGGGCATTAAAGGGGTCTGTATCAGTATTTGTTACTGACAGCAACACAGAATTCATGCAGTCAAAAAGCAAAACAAGGAGGTGAATCTGATCGTTCTCAATTTTATATATATTTTTTTATTAGGGGTGTTGGGGATGGGGGGAGCAGCTGTAACTAATACTCCAAAAAATAATTTTATTTGTTCGGCTTGCCTAATAACTTACTGGGAGTCCAGGGTATCCATCTAGACCTGATATCCCAGGAGGACCCTGTGGACCTTCAGCCCCTTTGCTTCCATGGTGACCAGGCAAACCTGGCTTACCCTAAAAAACATTTATATGACCATGAAATAATGTACATTTATGTGCCAAATTTTAATTTGAAAATATTTTGTTATAAATAATACTATAGGCTACTGTATTCATAAATAACATGTGTTCCTTTGTCAACTGCAAACAAATCCTAAAATATGAGGGGCCGTATAAGACATTATTTATTCTGAACCATTCACATTCATACATTCTTGCTCTCACATTCATATATACTCTCTTTCGCATACATATATTCTCACTTGCACATCCATATATTCTCACTTGCACTTACATGTATTCTCACTTGCGCATCCATATATTCTCTCTCTCGCATGCATATATATTACCTTACACATACATACATTCTCACTCTCATTGTCACTCTTAAAAAATAATATATGTATGTGAAATACGAGTATATATGTGCGTGTGAGGAAAAGTATATATATGCGTGTGAGAGAGGAGTATGCATGAAAAGGAAGTGACTTTGCATGAGAAGGAAGGCACTTTGCATGAAAAGGAAGTGACTTTGCATGAAAAGGAAGGCAGATGATTTCTCGTGCTCTGATTGGATGAGAGGCCGCCACCTCCCATTTTGAACAGACGCTAACATGAACTAGCAAGAAGGAGCCACTGGGGTCCTGCAGCAGGCCATCGGAACCTTAAGAAATATTTTATCTTCACCTTACCGTTGCCTTTTTTAAGACATGACAGCTGGTTTTCCCACATTTATATGTAGTTATGGATCGAAAACAAGAGGAATTTGTTTTAATGTAAATGCGTGTTCCTGCATCTACAGGAAGTGTCGCCCATAATTCACGCAAATAATTAATAAATTATTGTAAAAATAATAAATAATTCAAAAAATTAATCGTTCGTAATTAATTCATGATAATTAATTAATAATAAGCCATAATTCATAATAATAATTCGCCCATAATTCACGTAAATAATTCATAATTCACGCCCATAATTCACGCAAAGGTTCAGTTTCAACCACCCTCCGGTGGTTGTACACGGAGTAAAAGCGCGGGAGGTTGGTGGAGTCGGTCTGAAAAGCTCCCTCATTTCTGTTTCGGTGGCGCTTCTATTACCATTATTGGTATTTGAGACATTCATTTGTGTCTCTAGAGATGCAGACAGATTTGTGACCACTTAGGGTGAAGATAAAATATTTCTTAAGCTTCCGATGGCCTGCTGCAGGACCCCCGTGGCTCCTTCTTGCTAGTTCATGTTAGCGTCTGTTCAAAATGGGAGGTGGCGGCCTCTCGTCCAATCAGAGCACGAGAAATCATCTGCCTTCCTTTTCATTCAAAGTCACTTCCTTTTCATGCAAAGTGCCTTCCTTTTCATGCAAAGTCACTTCCTTTTCACGCATACTCCTCTCTCACACACATATATACTTTTCCTCACACGCACATATATACTCGTCTTTCACATACATATATTATTTTTTAAGAGGGACAATGACAGTGAGAATGTATGTATGTGTAAGGTAATATATATGCATGCGAGAGAGAGAATATATGGATGCGCAAGTGCGAATACATGTAAGTGCAAGTGAGAATATATGTATGCGTAAGAGAGTATATGTATGCGAAAGAGAGTATATAGGAATGTGAGAGCAAGAATGTATGAATGTGAATTGTTCAGAATAAATAATGTCTTATACGGCCCCTCATACTAAAAAGTATACTTTTATATGAACAGTTTAATCAAACATGTGAGTTTTGAATTTTAACTTTTTTTAGAAATTAAACAATCTGATTATGAATTGAAGAAAACTAGTATAGTTTTATTTTTCACGTTTCTATGTGCACAAGACAGAAATTTTCACAAGTTCACAAATTGATAATGACAGATATTTTTGTAATGTCACTTAATATTATTTTATTTATATTAAATAATCCAGTGCCTAAAAATACATTTGGATTGTTTAGAATGCATTAGAAAATCCTATGCTGATTAGTCATGATTATATACTTTTGTACTTACAGGAAGACCTGCAATACCAGGTGGGCCCTATAAGGAGAGCAGGGGTATTTAGAAAAGTCAAACTTTAACAAAAAGAGAAAAACAACAATCTCCAGAACACCTACCTGAGGTCCAGGGGGACCTCTGAATTCATGTAAGCCGCTTATTGTCTCAAGACCATGTTGGTTATTCTGTGAAGAGAAGGTGATGCTAAAACAGGATAATTCAAAAAATACATCTATACAAATTATTAAAACTATCTACACATTTTTTCAGGGTCACAGGGGTTGCTGGAACAACCCCTGACATGGGTAAAATAAAAAATATGTTGTTCCCACGAATTAATATGTTGTTCCCACAAATTAATATCTTGTTCTCGAAAAATAATATTCCGTTCCCACGCATTAATTAATTTCTGCAAACAAAATAATCAATCACGTCATAAGTCATTCATCAACACGGATGTGAGCAATATTTGGATATACAGCAGATACCTTCATATTTCTGCCTGTCAGCGTCTCGTTACATTGCAACGAATGCACGGATGATGTTTAGAGATCAAATTATTTATTTTAAAAAGCACAAACTCATTTGTAATCAGGTCTCCATGTCTGGATGCATTCACATACGTACTCATTCCAGCTGCAACTGCCGCTTTCTGCCTCTACTTCCGTTTCTCTGCTTTAAATGTACAGGTTTATGTATGCTTATTGATGCATATTGTGTTATTTATTAATTTATGCTTCCTTTTAAATTGCAGAATTCTTTCTACTTGTATTTCTACTTGATTTTTATGTAAGTGTTCTGGTATTGTTTTGTATTGTGCTCAATAAAGTTCTTTAAAAAAAATTAAAAATATGACCCAGCACAGGCCCATGGTGCGTTCATGGAGCTCCAGTACATAGTAGATTAACAGATCACCAACAGTCACACAGCCTAACTTAGTCCGCCACTATAATTTCAGAAGGAAGAAAGAAACCCCGAACCGACCCTAAAATCTCCCAAATTTTGCATACTTGCCCAAAGCCATTTTTACCCGTAAATTTAGAATCAAAACCACCCAATTGGGCGGAAAACCGCTCAATCTGGCAACACTGTATCCTGTTGTATTTGAATGCACTACAGTTGACACGGTGATTGGTCGAGATGCATTATGGGATTTGTGTGATGCATGATGGATATGTAGCATGTAGCTTACTAGCCTTCAGATGTAAAATGACTGCTAACAAGTATGATGCTTTTGTAGAGTCTTTTAATTAATAAATCTGATCACTAAACATCCTCTGGGTCTTGTCCATGCTGTTGATAAATGGTATGACTCGGGAGATACCACCTGGACAGATATGACTGCTTTGTAACTGTACCTGTTATTAGTGACCTGAAGGACGCGCTGTTTAACTCTGTATGTTGGAGCAAGTTTTCTGTTCGGTTCTGTTAATAAAGAAAAGCCTGTGAGTGGCTAAAGAGAGACGTGGCTGCCCGTCGTGATTTCTTCAGATTTATTCCGCTGCAGGTAGGCAAAAGGTATAAGCCTACACTGAAGAATTAAACCTGCTAACACATGCAATGAGACAAACAGACAGAAATGTAAATTTATCTGCTGTAAATCTATAGTGCTAACATCTATGTTTATGAATGACGTGAATAATTATTTCGTTCGCACAAATTAATTAATGCGTGGGAACGGAATATTATTTTATGGGAACTAGTTATTATTTCATTTACACAACTCAGTTATTTCATGGGAATGAGATATTTATTATTTTACCCATGTCAGGTCACAAGCTTTGTATATACTCAAACCAGGGTCGTCATGCCTAACAGAAATTAGAACTCCAGAAGTATATATATAACACATTTTGAATTAAATAAAATTTTGTGGTAATAAAACCAGCACAGTCAAAAGTTTCAAATGAAATAAACTTTAAACGACATTTAATAAAGTGCTAATTAAAATATTACCTTATAACCTGCAGACGACCTTGACAAATTAGAGATCCAAATTTTTGTACTACATGTTAACTCACTAAATCTGAAAAAATTAACAGTACCAGACACAACGGTCTGTTTTTTTCAACATGCTAAAAATACTATGTTCACCTCATGAGACTCTTGGACCTGTCTAATGGACGTGATCAAGTCTGGTATGTCAAAATCTACAATTTCAAAATCCAGTGCCCTAGAAATTTCCCAGAAGTCTCTGCGAAAAACCAGTGCACATCGATGCTCACTAGACTGGCAAATATATTTTTTAATACATCATCAACGTTTTTTTACTTCAGAACACAATAGATTAATAAATTATTGATGAGAAACGCTCAACAATTAGATTTGTACTTTGTAAAATCGACATCAAATTCGCCGTTTTATAAAAGTAGTGAGTGTGATATGCGATTCGCTTTTTTAACCAGGGTTCTGTATAAGACCCATGCTATTGTTGCACCCTTAAAAATAGACAGGACTTGGTCTTCTTTTTGGGAACTTTATTCACCATGGACTGTGTATGTTTTTATCTTTTGTATTTTTTTTTAGGCAGCCATAGCAAGAAAACATTTGATGCCATACACATCAAAGCGCATCCTGCACATGCGCACACTGCAAATATGGTGACATTATGCTGCGTCTAACAAGCATTTTCAAATTAAATTAACTAATTAAATAACTAAAATAAGAAATGATTCTCACATTGCTAAGTAAGAAAAAGTGTCCTTAGTGTTAAAAGATCTTTTATGGGCAATGCTTAAATTTAAGTAAATAAACTTTAAAATGTTTTGGCTGGAATACTATATAGTTTTTTCATAGTTAGGAATTAGGGTGGGAATTCACACATAGGTAATTTAGCAACACTACGTTGATGCTGAAGGACTAGGAGCAAAGTCTGTATTTTGCACATTTCTTGTGCAAATAGCATTTTAGGGTCTTCTGAGTAACCACAGTTGATACCTGTCCTTGAAAAGCCACTTGTTGTTAAAGCTACATTTCCTCTGCTTTTTTTTAGCATTTCACAACAGCAAGCTGAAAGCGCCATGCACTGAACTGACAACAATTTAAACTGCCTTACAGCAATGTAAACTCCCATCATGGATGGCTTCTGGTCTAACTTCTGCTACAATTTAAATTTGAAACAGATTTTCAAAATATTTTATTTTTTTATGTGTTTTGCATCCAAAATATTAAAATATGACTTTTAAGATTTTGTTTTTCACAAACTTTCAAGGGCCTAGAAATTTCTTTTTTAATTTTCAAAACTTTTTTTGGTCATGAAAAAAGTTTTTCATGACCATATGAACCATAGACTATAAGACTTACAATAAAATGACCAATTACAAATCGCTTCATTATCCCTACAGCTCCAATTGTAGGGGCATTTGAAGCTGTAGCAGTGTCTTAAAACATTTTTTTAAAGAGGAACCGAAGCAACTTAGGGCTAGTTATATGTAAAAGTTTTATGCACATGTGTATTTTTTTAGAGCTGGCAGCTACACGATAACATAGACAACTGTTGATGAGCGGTAACTTTCATATTTGAAGACACAGTTTTTTACATGTCTCTTGATTTGAGGGATAAATGTGAGAAGCCATAGGGGGAAGCATTTCAGAGTCAGCCAATATATGCTGAGCCTCCAATCATAATATCCTTGCCAATGTTTGCAGTTATGCCTTTCAACTGGTTGTTGTGTTACTATGAATGAAATATCTTAAAATTGAGATGACTGCTGAGAACGCTATGATTTTGCTGGTTTAGCATAATGTCAATACCATACATTCTATTTATTCATTCATTCATTCCTTCATTTTTTCATCATTCATTCATTTTCTGTACGGCTTTGTCCCTTTCGGGGTCACGGGGCTGCTGGAGCCTATCCTGGCTACTTGGGCGTAGGCAGGGGATGCCCTGGACAGGTCGCCAGTCTGTCGCAGGGTAGAATGTCCACAATCATACACCCATGCACTCTCACACTCACACCTATGGACAATTTAGAGTTGCCAATTAACCTATGAAGCATGTTTTTGGACAGTGGGAGGAAGCCGGAGATCCCGGAGAGAACCCATGCATACACAGGGAGAACATGAAAACTCCACACAGAAAGGTCCCCAACTGATGTATTTTTCATGTCCCCCAGCTGGGACTTGAACCAGGGGCCTTCTTGCTGGCTTTAGTAGTAAGGAGTGAATAAAAAAATTTACATGTATTAGATGACAAGGTGGTCCAGGGGGGCCTGGAGGCCCAACTGGTCCCATAGGACCTGGAAGACCAGGTGTATCTATTTGTCCTGGATCACCTCGTGCTCCCTAAAAGAGAAGGGAAACATTCAAATGTTAATGTGTGATCTTAGTTTTCCCTTTGTCTCTCTATTGTTAGTAGGATAAACTATTCTAGATTATATTTAAAGCAAAGCAGATTTGTTAAACAAAAGAAATAAGAAACACCTAACAGTCCAGAAAAAAAACATGCAATTTAATGATGACTGACGGGTTAAGAGAAAAAAAATCTAACCAAAAACTTAAAAATGTATTTAAAATACAGAGAAACATGTACATTTTACAATTAGATGATGAACAAGAAGTTAAAGGTTTTAAAAAGAAGAAGAAATAACAGAAGGTAACCATTTCTATAATAGCAATAACCCATTACACACCGTGGAAGATGGAGCAAAAAAGGAAAAGAAGGTGTTGAAAAAATTGGAGTCTTGTTCATCTTGCTGGAGAAAAGCAAGGACATTTATAGAACCAGTAAATATGCATTTGAAAACTATGGGGTCTGAAAGAAAATGCATAAATAAGGAGAACCGGAATTCCCTCACCTTTTCTCCAGTTGGTCCTGTGGGACCACGTTCGCCCTAAAAGACAAGGAGATTTTCAATTGTTACGGTAATTTCAAATAATCAAAGAGAATTTCAATAGACAAGGAGATTAGAGAAGGTTTTCAATAAACATGAACAATTTCAATAGACTAGCACAATTTGAATAGTCAAGATGAATTTTAAAATGTAAGCAGATATTTAATAGATAAAGAGATGAAAGAAAATTAACATTAGACAACAAAATGTTCAATAAGCAAAGAATATTTCAATAAACAAGCAGAATTTTAATAGACAAGCATACTTTCAAAAGACAAAGATATTAAAGATTTCAATAGTCAAAGAGATTAAATGTTTCTAACAGGTAGTTTTCTGCTGTCATTTGGGTAAAAAAGCATTCAACTGTTTCAGAGTTAGAACAACAATCACATAAAATTTGTTTTGACCTTTTCTCCACTGGGTTGTGGTTAATAGTTTTGGTAAAAGTATTTAATTTAATGCAGCAAACTTACTTTTTTGACTCATAAACTTTAAATTAAAAGTAATACAAATTTCAAACAAGAAGGAATCTTTTCCCTGCTATTAAAAAAAATAGGTTATAAACTAACTTGTCAAAATATGACTTAAAGAATTTATCACATATTTGCCTTACAAAATGGTCAAAGAAAATAGTTTTTACCGGAAGACCAAGTGCTTCATCTTGACCAGGTGGTCCAGAAGGTCCAAAAACTATTGGGCCATTAGGTCCCACTGATCCAGTAATAGAGATCCCTGGAAGGCCAGGAGGGCCAGGAGGACCTGGTGGACCCGGTGGTCCAACTAAAACCTTTGAATCAAATCCCAACATCATTAATCATGACTATCCTCCATTTTTTTATGATGATAGCCTTACCTGGATTTTCCCCAAGTGTGAGGACCCTGAGCCCTCCATGTCAACAAATGTCTGTATAGACAAAACATGCAAAAAAAAGTGATTATATTGTTAAGCTAAATGTTCAAAAACACAAAAATACTCACAGGGTGTTCTCCCCTAGATCCAGAAGGTCCCGGTGGACCTGGGGGACCTCTGGGTCCTGGTTGGCCTTCACCAGTTTCACCCTTGAAATTCAGAATCCATTATAAATTTGACTTTGCTACTGTGTGGTCAGGACTGAATATTTTTTTAGGCGTTTCTTATAGGATGTTTGTTTTTAACGCAATCCAATTTGAGACATTTGATCTTTGCATCTCCTGATACTTTTGTAGCACATTTAAAATAATTAAACAAATTTAATTAAACAGATTTTGGGGGAATTTCCTTTATTTTTGGTTTATTAATCTTCTATTATTATTTAACCCATATTTATTTATATCTCTATTAAAAATTCTGGCAAATTAATGATGACTTTCTTTTAAACTTGTTTTTGTAGAATGATTTTGATGATGAATATTCATCATGTCAATAGAAGCATTTATTAGTTTCGGTTGTTTTATTTTTAGAGAATATAAGATTCTTTATTTTGACCTCTTAAGACCTGGCATTGACATACACTGGCATGAAATTTTGGGTTATATCGCCACAGTAGGTAATTCTGCTTGACTTGGGCTTTGTAAAAAAGAAATAAAAAAAAGGATCGGGTCTTAAGGGGTTAAATCACTTTCTCCCACAGCAGCATGAGAGTGGCATTCTCAATAAAACAGGGTTGGGTTTTCTAAGTGCGGCCCAGGGGCCAATGGGGGCCCGCGGGAAGATTTTTTGTGGCCCTCAATAAAAGAGACCCAGAGCAGGTTCCTTTGAGGAAAAATGTTGCTTTCAAGATACGTGGACAAATGCTTACTTTGTCTTATCTCAAGGGCTGGATAAAGTCATGTGCTTTATGTGCAAGCAGGTAAATGCAATGCTCAAAGGATTTAATATAAACCGTCACTATATTACAAATTATATAAACTGTGACAAATTTATCGATGAGGAGCGCAACAATAAGCTCCAATGACTACAAGGAGGCCATGATGCACACAAAAATGGCTAAATCCAGTGAAGCTGTGACAGAGGCTAGCTATGATGTGGCTTTGAAAATAGCCCGGTGTAGTGACAGGGAGTTTGTAAAAAGAATGTATGCTGAAAGTAGCTGACATTTTTGTCTAGGGCAAAAGAAAAAGTTTGAAGAAATTAATCTGTCAAAGGATACAATTGAATCAGTTAGTTCAAAGGGGGCCCAAGTCCAAGAGGTTTTTTTTTTTTTTTTTTTTTTCCAGGAAATGATTTTAATTGCATAGCCTAAAGGGAGGCTACACCAAATGATTAATACTTTACCCAGGTTTAGCACCAGTTCATAGCTTACAAATGCTATAATATGAAGCACCTCACTTTTATAATTTCAGAGGACTTGTAAACTAAAGTCTGTGGACTTGGGCCCTTCTTGAATTTAAACAGGAACCATCAATGGGATAAAGCAAAACCCATGCAAGAGAGGCCCAAGTCCAGAAATTTTGTGCTTAATGCATTTTAAATGTCAAGCAAAGTCAATACATTACAACAGACTTTGGACTTTTTTGCACATAATCAGATAGCTTTTCCCTTGAAGACCATAGAACATATAATATCTCTATTTTGAAAAATTGTGGACTTGGGCCCCTTTTGAACTAACTGATTCAATTACTAGACGAGTAGAAGATCTGGGCAGCAACCTCCGACCGCAACTGGGAAAACATCTGGAGGGCCTGGTTTATTGTACAAATGACACTTGGTCATTAAAATTATGAAAAACATTTTTTCTGTTTGTCAATTTCTTTTCACCAAAATTGGCCCCCAGTTTAACGCTGAGTTCATAATTTTGCTCTCCGCTACAAAAACTTTGGGAACCCCTGCATTAAAAGGGGAAAAAAAAATCTGATATTTTTTATGCCTTTGAAGGTCGTTGCGTGGGTTAAAACAACCAAATAGACACTTGCTGTCAGCATTTATTTAAAGTTATTTATCCCGCAAGTCCGATTCTGTGGATATCTCGGTAACTGTACTGAACTTTTTTTGTATGCTCAAACTACTGCTGCAATAACTTGTGGTAATCCATTCATAATATGAAGACTTCTAGTAGAGTATTAATATAGAATAATAAGATTAAATTATTATTCATGATCATAAGATAAGAATAAATTAAATGCCCAATCACTTATCAGGAGACATTATCAGATTTTTGATCGAGTCATCAACCATCAATATTAATATAGTCGGGCACGTCATGTGATCGGATTAGGACATCCCTAGTTTTTAATGCACCTTTTCACCCTTTGCACCAGGAATACCTGGAATTCCTGGAACCCCTTGTGAACCAGGAGATCCCTGGAAACAAGAAAAAGTGGTTAAAGCAAAAAAAATAAAAAATAAAAATAAAAAAAACTTCATAAAGAAGTAAAAAAGATATAGTCTCACAACTTTTCCATCCTCTCCTGGATCACCCTGAAAAAGACGGGCAAATTCTATAAATGACTACTTTTTTTATTTTTGATCTCTGCAACATTTAGTTTGGATAGATTTACCACTGAACACTGTTTTGGTGTAATTCTTAAAAGATTTCAGCTGGCAGAGCAAGACTAAAAGCTACCCAAGCATTCCATATATTTAACAAACCTATTTGTTCATGTACAATATCAAAAATGTATGTCACCATGGTAATGTCACCATGAGGCCAAGCTAAAAAGAATTTTAAAAATCAGACACGAGTAAACAACAAAATGGATAAAATT
Source organism: Oryzias sinensis (assembly GCA_037389245.1). Lineage (NCBI taxonomy): Eukaryota > Metazoa > Chordata > Actinopteri > Beloniformes > Adrianichthyidae > Oryzias > Oryzias sinensis. The sequence goes on from CM074510.1 coordinate 15,444,807, forward strand.
TGAGACCATTTTATTCAACTTAAATTAAAATGCTTAATTTAAAATTAAATGTTAATCTCCTTTAACAATTTCTATTCACTTAGAATTTAGAAAAAAAAGCTAAATCTGCAAAGAAATATAAATTAAATTAAAATGAATTGCAAATTCATAGATCTGAAGCAAATTTATACAATAACTTGTACTTTAATTATTAATAAAAGGTATTTAAAACTAGAACACAGAAACTTGATGGTACCTTTACTCCTTTTTCTCCCTAAAAGAAACAAAAAAAAACAAGAAGTAACCGCATATGTCTAATGTAGCTAATTTTTTTGGGGGGGATTTTTAAACAGAAATAACCGATGGCTTACCTTCTGTCCTTGATTTCCTCCCTGTGAAGAGAAACCAGTACCTGAGCTGAAACCGGGCTCTCCCTTTGGTCCTGAGGGGCCTTGATCTCCCTTGAATATTTTCTCTCCTTTGTCACCTTTCTCACTTTTAGTCCTCCCGGGACCTAAACAAGTGAATGGCCCATACAAACTGAATTAGGAAAACAGGCTAAATACAAGCCAACCAATTTCATCTCTATTTTAACCAGAAAAACAATACAATAAATTAAGGCAAACATTCAAACGGTTTATATCTGTTGTTCTGTAAAGGACAGATTACAATACATTTTAGGTGTGTTTTAAAAAAATATCTGTGCAAGATCTTTTACAGTTGTTTCAAACAGGTCCCAATTCAGTTTCAGAACAATCCATCAGATGGCAGCAAAAGCGTGTGAATCTATCAACTGTACAGTATAAATTTAAACACAAAGCACCCTTTAACACTAGAAAAAATATTTAATCTCTACAGGTACTTTTACGACAACACAATGTCACTTATTTGAATGAAAATATCTTAAAATGAGGCTTTCACAGCAATTATAAGTTTTCAATTTGAAATAATTACGTTAATTTACTACAGGTACTATTAAATTAATCATGCCAAGAAATTGCATGAATAAACAAAATGTGAATATTTTTAAACTTTATAAGATTACCATTTATTAAGACACTGATACTAAAATGGCAAACACATTTAACCCTTTAGTGAAATTAAATAATTTTCAAAGTGTTGCTGCTGGAGATTAAATTAAAAATGTATTTTCTTTTACTAACTCCATGGGAATCGTTAAAAGTTTGAAATAGTTTTGAGCTGTTTATGAGATGCATCACCGCATCTACTTGAGGAAAGAAAAATAAAATTCTACATCTAACACATTCAGATTCAGACAGGCAGCTCCATATGTTTGCTGTGACTCCTATTTGGCAGAATCTTCTTAGAGCTTTATGTTTATGTGTAGTTACAGTAATGACAGGAATCCTGGACTGACACAGGGTCTACCTGTTTTTGGGCCCTTCGATATCTCTGAAGATATCAGTGGGGGTTCAGGGACAGGATGGAGAGGCAGGACAGTGTTCTGAGGATGAAATATGAGAGATGACAACACATCTTTTTGAGGATAAATGATTGTTTACTTTATACAACTCTACCATTTCTTTGTAAAAGTGTTGTATCATAGCTAAATTTTAAAAACTACCGTATACAACTCACTAATACATTTGAACTGCCTGCCAGATGTAAATTAGCTCCTGTGCTAATAATGCTGGCATATTTATGCAGTAAACCTGAAAAAAAAAAAAAAGCTATATTCACACCGGCCGCGGCAACTTGCATTCAAGCGGCCACTTTCAATGACAGTCTATGTAAACAACCAAAAACCAGTGTTTCAGGCTTCAGGGTTAAAACTTTTACACGTAAGTACAAGTTTTTAGGTCAGTTTATGTACAAAAACGGTGGGTGCATTGAAAGCATGCTAAAAGTTTAACAAGAACTGTCAAATGTTTGAACATCAAACAGCTGGACCTTTTTTTTACTTGTCCTGCCCAACAGCTGAGCAAGCAGATCAGAGCTAAAAGCCTCTTGTGCTGGACAGATTTTACTGTTATAATGGGGGTTTATGGATCTTCAGACAAACAGTGTAGATTTGTGTTTTGTATTTGAGGCTAAGCTTTAGTGATAATAATTATATGGGGATAAGGGCATAAGATGGGGGACATGGGGGGGCAGTCATAACATAAGACTGGAATAATATGTATATAGATAGATAGATAGATAGATAGATAGATAGATAGATAGATAGATAGATAGATAGATAGAAATAAAAGTATTTAGTCAGCCACTAAAGTTCTCCTACTTAAAAAGATTAGCGATACCTATCATTTAAAAGCCAGTATATGTGCAGGCCTGTCTAAAGTTTGCTAGAGAGCTTTTGGATGATACAGAAGAGGATAGGGAAAATGTCTTCTGGTCTGATGAAACCAAAATATAACTTTTTGGTAAGAACTATACTCGTGATGTTTGAAGGATAAAGAATCCTGAGTTGCATCCAAAGGACACCAAACCTACTGTAAAGCATGGGGATGGAAACATCATTGTGCTGTCCTCACAGCACATGACTTGATGCTGCTAGATAGTCAGCAAACAAAAAAAAGTACTTTGAAGTAGGTTTGAGTCGCTTCTTGAACTTCTCTTTTTGCAAAATACTTATACTAGTATTTGTAACTGAAGTAAAACAGAAAAAAGGATGTTCAGACATTAGCTTTTCCAGGCCTATTGCTAATCGTCAACTTGTAAGGAACACCTTAAGGTACACAAGAAGCAATTAAACTACTTCCTAAGAACATTAACAATGTATGCTACTCTTACAAAGAGGAAAAAATCCCAAAGCTTGCGCACACATAATGTGCTCAATTAAACTTAATAATGCATAGTGAGAGCACTCACTCTGACACAAATTCAAATCAGAAACAACCGATGTCTCACTCTGACAATTCCTGTCCTGGAGTGCCCTAGCCAATTTCCAGATCTCAACCCAAAAGAAAATCTTTGGAGGAAATTGAAATTCTTTATTGCCCAGCGACAGCCACCAAAGCATCACTGCTCTAGAGGAGATCTGCATGGAGGAATGGGTTAAAATACCAGCAACAGCTTGTGAAAGCCTTTCAGAACTTACAGACTTACAGAAAATGTTTGACTGTGATCATTGCCAACCAAGGGTACCAAAACACCAAGTAGATACAGTTATAGAGGTTCCATAAAGGTCAAGAGTTTTTATAAAACGGACATTTCTCTGCAAAAAAAACTTTACCATGTTTACTTGATCCCTCTTGTCAACATCTCCACTCCCAAGATCCCCAGAAGCCTTTGGGATAGGGAAGAAAACACATCATACCCAAATATTCACTTTAAAAAGAAATATTACACAAACACTCACTTCTCCTGGGTAGCCATCAGAGTCGCAGAAACGCTCCGCTGCAAGAGGATCTCCCACCAACTTCAAGTCAAACATTGTACCCTTAAAGAAAGCACAAGCAGACAAACATGCTATGACCTCTTTGTCAGAACAAGTTGATAATTAAGACTTTTTAGAATTCGAGTCTATAAAAAAATGTTCTGTTTTGGTTTCCTACAGATCTGTTTAAGCAAAATAGGCTAATCTTCAATGCCAAGTTGTCTGCTCCTTTTCTTAGGTGTGCCTGTCTATTGAATAACTTTAATAAATTTTAAGTAAAACATGAAATAAAACACAAAAACATAAAAGGAAATCTATAGCTACGTTCCCTCCTAATCCAATTTGTGGGTTAGATGGATGGATGGATGGATGGATGGATGGATGGATGGATGGATGGATGGATGGATGGATGGATAGAATACCGGGGGGGGGTTGTAGCCCCATTTTTTTCTTGCATCTTTAACAACAATTCATTATTGCTAATAAATAATTATAATAATAAAAGAGAGGGCACCAGGACACTTTTTCATATGAGAAAAAAGGGCAGATGCTCAAGCACCCCTATTGCCCACGAGCCTGCCTCTTGTACTTTCAGTGATTTTAGCAATCTTGGTATCGAAGTGTTAAGCTTGCTTAATATATTACTGCTTGTACTTTTGGTGTTCATATAGTTTCTGGTTTACTATTCACAGTTCCTTGCCTGCTGAAATTATCCCACCAAGCTCCTTGTGGCATCCAGTTGAGTGACGTAGAAGCAAAAAGCATGAATTTTGTCAAGTGGTCAAGTGGAATGACATACGTGCTCCAGGGAGTGGGCGCATCCCTAACAAACTGAAAGTTGCGACCAGCTGGTGAGATCAAACTTTTTCTTTTTCTTTTCTTGGGTACCCAAATATATTCCTTACTGGTATAGCAAATAATTTTTTGGGGGGATCGTTGGACTGCGGGCGATACAGACATGTTCCCATGAGTGTTTGTGTTTGAAATTCACATCAAATCATCAAGTTTATTCTAATAAGTGCACGCCTGTGGAAAAAAAGAACAAAGATGGGTAGAGAAACTGTAAATAAAGAAAATTAAATTTATGTTTTCTGTTACAAAAAAAAGATCTAAAAGAGGTTTGTTTCTTCTGTTATGGATTGTTATTTGATTCTGTTAAACATTGCTGGATGAACATAAATGATTATTTAAAGTAGAGTGACAGTTTTTAATAGAAACATAGTTTCTCTTTTATGCAAATTTCACGACCCTTTTGAGTTTATGGTGGAAGTCGATAAGCGATATCTTCTGGACTTAGTGATGTCAAAATTTAGTGTGTAAAGAGGCGATTTTTGAAAATTACTTTTTTCCAGATAAACTGCCATAACTCAAACCAAATTTTAATCTCAGAGCTTCAGGACTTCAGACCAGCAAAAGGGTTCGCATTTAAACAAACCCTTTCAAAAATGTAAGCAAACAGCTTAAACAATTCAAGCAAACCCCTCAAGCAAATTAAACTACCACACTTTAAATAATCTATAATTTCCAACAAACCTTTCATCCCTTTAGAGAAATTACTTTAGCGTTTTTCTAACAAAGTTCCATGAAAAAATTAAAATCCTTTAACAACTTTAGCGATATGCAAATAGCTTTAGAATTTTCAGCAAATTTCTTCAATAAGTAAATTAAACAGCTTTAGTTGCTACATTCAGCACAAAGAATTTACACTAGCATTATCACAGATAATACACATTTTCTAAACAGGATTTTGCTGTTTTTAGGCAAAATCAATAAACCTGTGTTGTTTTTCTGGGACAAATTTCTGAAGAGTGGCAGAAGTTTAATAGAAATTCACCTACAAGTTTTGGGTAGGACCATTGGTGCAAAATAAGCCTGCGCTTATTTTCCATCCTCCCTTTGTTTACATGCTTTACTGCTAGCCCCTCAAGACCCCAACCAATTAGTTATAGAGAGACATGACATGATTCCTTGTGGAAGGAGAGCACCACCATCTTGGCGTGGGCGGGTCACCGCTGCACCTATACATTTTCATTGAAGTTTAAGCTTTTAACGCTGACTGTTTGTCTTGTTTAACAACAACAAATGACAACTTTTACATTGAATGGCATGTGATTTATCATATATTTTCATCTGACATCTGGAATATCCAACATTTCTTTGTTGTAAAGATTGATGAGGCCTAGTAATAATTAGTATAATATTAATTTATGATTACGAATATAATGTCCCAAAAGGTTTGGTATCAAAAATTGAGAAAAAGGTTATCCCTTGAACTCAGTTATCTCATCACATTTTTGTGTAATGCGATTTTTTTTAATATGCTCACCATGAGTGGCATGGGGCCAAAGAAAAATACATACATACATAATGCATATACAGTATACATATATATATATATAATCTAAAAATACATATGAATTGTATAATTGTATAAAAGCTACTTAAGTGCTTAAGTGCCATCTTAAGCTATAGATAGCATTTTCATGTGGGCGCCGACGACCTCCTCCATTCTCATGGGGTCGCGCTTGCCCACTATTGGCCAGGCTTCCCCAGCCGGGGACCTATCAGACCTATCCAGCCGTACAGTTTGGAGCCAGCTCTTTTTTCTTTCTAAAACACCATTCATATTTGAGTGGGTCTTTAACCATCACAAATATTTATGTAGTCATAATAGATTTGGGTCAATCAATTGGGGTCTGGATTGATCAGTGACAAAGAGATATTCTCTGAAATATTAGTTTGGCTGCATTAAAATTGTATTACTCGACTAATTATCTAAATTCAGGAGTTACCTCAAATTTTCCTGGGTCAGCAGCACCTGCTTGGCCGACAAAGATCCCAGCACCCTGATCGAGCTCCATCGCAGCTGGTAATCGCTCAAACCTCATCACCTGAGACTCTTCCTCACAGTCTATGTGCAAAGACACCTTATCCTCTTTGATGGAGAGTGCAAATAGACTCTCTGTGTTTACCAGTTGTGGCACATCAAAGCTGGCTGCCTCAAAGGAACTCTCTGAGCCCCGCTTGGTGTAAAAGAAATGTAACTTTTGGCTACCAGATTGAACTGGACCTAGCTTGACGCCGATGTGCATGATAGTCTGGGTGCTATCTGTAATGGCAAAGAGGACTGAGGCAGCGGGGCTGGAGGGCTTGATGTGAAAAATGAGGGAAAAGTCACGGAAAAAAGGATTGGGGACATGGACCGCTGCAAGCTGACCCATGATTGCCGAGGAGCTGAACTCGTAAGACACAACCCCTTCCTCCGTGATGACTTTAGTAATCCCTTCTGGTGGAGGATCTCCAATCAGCTGGAGCAAAGAAACACCACTTTCTTCTGTAAGACAAAGATGTGACAGAAAGATGACAACTTAGCTTTTAAAAATAAAAAACAAAACAAACCATGGAATTGTAGTAAAAATAAACTTTTGAAGCTAAAAACACCCTTCCCTACTTTTTTTTCTTGTGACAAGATCTATTTTCTCGTTATTACAAGAAAACACGTTTTCTGGAAGCTGATGACTGACAAATTGTACAAGATTTAATGAAAAACTTTCAATTGAATGCTTGAAGTATTACCATTTAGAAAAACAACCTTTATCATATTTTGCACTTACAAATAAAAAATCTTTTCTCATATTCATACTATTTTATAAATTTCTTGGACAATATTTATTTGTATATAAAGCCCCAAAAGACAACCTACTCAACTTTTTATTTTCCTGTTTTCTTGTGATAAAGCAGGATCACAAGATATCAAGTTTTTTTCTCATGAGAAAAGACCAAGTCCTGAGTAACATGCAGTAATTCCATCCTGCACCTCTCATGCATTTTTCTGTAACTGTGTGGACAGCCTGACCCCCTCGTCTGATCACTGTCAACAACCGCAGGATCATTGAACTGCAGCCACTTGCGCAGCTGTCGCTTTACTACTCTTTAAATGTCTATGAAGACTCTCATTCATCCTGGGTGGTTCCATTGTAGTAGGTTTAGGGGATGTCATCTGGAATTGGTTTTAAAGAAGACGTTTCGCCTCTTATCCAAGAGGCTTTGTCAATTCTGAAATAGCTGGTCTAAGAGCTGGTATATATGCGCTCATGGGGGAGGAGTCAGACCTGATACTGGAGGTGATGTCCACTAGCCTACTTGGTTTCGGGTTTCGGTTGGGAAGCCAGTGACTCCCTCTCCAAATTGGTCGTCTCTTTCAGCGGTTAACGACTCAGGTGGAACTGGTTTGGTTTGGTACTCTTTAAATGATTTGAACTTTGTTTATGACAGATGAAGAATTAAACTGGTCAAAATGCACACTTCTGACGTTTGATGTTTTTCCTGACAAACTGCTTTGCTTTGCTGCAAATTGTAGAAAAAAGGAAAAAAAAAATATTTTAGCATACTGATTTGGGCTGAGTCTACACTGTTGAGCTGGTGAATAACAACTAACCAGTGGAGTAAAATGGTGTAAACTGAACCTTGTGTTAAGATACAAAGCATCATTTCAGAGGAAATGCAGCTCTACCTGCACCTCTTGTCCAGATGATGGAGCAAAAGTTTTGTGAAAGAAACGGGTCTATAAATAGTTTCCTAGATCACCTTTTTGCTAGAAATATTGACCATTGACTGAACTATAATTGTTTAACAAACAAAGTATTTTATTAGTAATAAAATTATTTATAAACATGCATTCATGCTACACATTGACCAGTTGGTTCTACCTTTTTCAATTTAATAGACACACTGCTATTAAAGCAGACATTTGAGCTATAAGAAAATCTCAACAACTGATTAAAAAATATATTTTCTTTTCTTTACGTTTATCATGAGTAGAAATAAAACAATATATATTCAAAAAATTAAATGCGACTGCAAGTCTTGTTTTTTTTGAGTAAATTTCGAATTTTTAACAAGCAGTCATGGAATGGAAGGATTAGATTCACCTGAACTGGTAATAGGCAAAGCACAGGCTGCTCAATAAGAGGTTTGGTCATGTTTTTGCATCTAATGTTTAGAATGTCAGCAATGTATTTAGTAATACCATACAAACATTAATGATTTATTTCTGGTTTTCTTAAAAAAAAGCAATTTTCTATTACACTAACATTAAACAATTATCAAATTAAATCACTGTATATGTTGTATCTAACTAGAGATTAGCTATTGATAGTACAGGTCCAGAGCCTCCCTGGACAGGGGTTCAGGGCATGTCCCACTGGGTGGAGACCCTGGGAAAGAACTAGGTCATGCTGGAGAGACTGTCTCTCGACTGGTTTGGAAATGCCTCTGAATCTCTCCAGAGGAGCTGGAGGAAATAGACGGGGAGAGGGTAGTCTGGACTTCTTTGCTTAAAGAGCTACCCAGTCCCAGATGAGCAGTGGAAAATCAACAGATGAAATGATCTTTTTTCAAATAATGTGTTTATTTGACTCGTAGAGTGAAACTTGTTTTCTTCAATTCAAGGTTTAATGTTATATTTTGTTACATTGGGAAGCACGGAAGCACAGCTCCCTCCACCCAGCCAGCCAGCAAAGCTTTGAATAAAGAACAAAAAATTTTTCCAAACAACTTACAATTTGGTCGTTATGCAGTAAATACACATTTTATTTCAATCTACAATCTTTTTTTCAAAATTGAAATTGGTTCATTATAAAACATAAAAGAAGACATTAAAAATAAGTGTATCCTGAAATAATCTTCTTATAAACAGTATTTTAAAAACATTCTAATCTGCAACATGATAGGCGGCCAGTTACAACAGCTCCAAATTAGCTTACTCATCCTGTAATCATTTTTGTATTGATTTGTATCATTTAAATCTTTTCGATGGACATAAATCATGAAACACAACAGCAAATCACGAAACACAGCAGCAAATCACGAAACACAACAGCAAATACTGAAACACAACTGCAAATCATGAAACAAATGACAAGAGTCCTGAAACACAAAAGCAATTTTGGGTGAAAACTAACAAATACTGAATTACAAAAACAATCTTGATACAAATGAACAAATCCAGAAACACAACAAGGAAAGCGGAGAAACGGCGTCTAACTGAAACGGAACGTCCTGAATCCCGGAAGTGACGTAATATAAAACTAATTGTGTATTATTTTTTACATTTCCTTATTACTGTCTTTTTTATGTGGACATTTTCAATACATGAGACAGTCCAAAAACGCTTCTTCAATTGTATTACTACAATAAAAATTACAACAATGTTTAACAAGGTAAAGTTTTTGCTTTTCCGGTATTAAGGGTATTCCCTCTCCGTTAAGACCACTCTAGCAAGAATGCTTCAGGACTGTTTCATGTATTTAAAATGTCCACATAAATAAACAGTAATTAATAACATTTAAACAATCATACACAATTAGTTTAATATAACGTCCATTTCTGTTAGAAGCCATGTCTCCGCTTTCATTGTTGTGTTTCTGGTTTTGGTCATTTGAAACGGGGTTATTTTTTTGTAATTCGGTATTTGTTTCAGGACTATTTTTCATGATTTGCTGTTGTGTTTCGTGATTTGCTGTTGTGTTTCATGATTTGCTGTTGTGTTTCATGATTTGCTGTTGTGTTTCAGTATTTGCTGTTGTGCTTCAGTATTTGCTGTTGTGTTTCATGATTTGCTGTTGTGTTTCATGATTTGCTGTTGTGTTTCGTGATTTGCTGTTGTGTTTCTTGATTTGCTGTTGTGTTTCATGATTTGCTGTTGTGTTTCATTATTTGCTGTTGTGTTTCAGTATTTGCTGTTGTGTTTCAGTATTTGCTGTTGTGTTTCGTGATTTGCTGTTGTGTTTCAGTATTTGCTGTTGTGTTTCAGTATTTGCTGTTGTGTTTCATGATTTGCTGTTGTGTTTCAGTATTTGCTGTTGTGTTTCATGATTTGCTGTTGTGTTTCAGTATTTGCTGTTGTGTTTCATGTTCTGTTCATTTGTACTGGGATTTGCTGTTGCTGTATCTTAAATGCAAGCCTGCTTGCACCTCTCGGCCACCGTACTTTTTACATTTAATCAAAATAGAGGCTGGGTTGGTCCTCTTTTTTAGACTGTCACCACTTCTAGGTCTGAAAGCTGACACATTGTTTACAGCGGGGAAAATAATTATTGAACACGTCAACATTGCTCTCAAAAAACATATTTCTAATCGAGCTATTGACACGAAATTTTCACCAGATGTCGGCATCAACCCAAGTAATGCATACATAGAAAGAAATCCAAACATATATGTCCATAAATGAAGTTGTGTGACCTTAGTGAACTTTAAACACACCCTACTCTCTGAAACTCTTTTTTTTACCTGTCCTGTTCAACAGCTGAGCAGACAGATGACAGCTGAAAGCCTCTTGTTTTGGACATATTTTACTGTTACAATAGGGGTTATAAATCATCAGCCTTACCTTCACTGGACAACTCTGACCACAACCATGTCATTCTTCATCCCCCATATACCCCCTTGGTGAAGAGGATACCCCCCACCACAAAGGCTTTGAGTGAATGGATTAGGATAAACTTTGTCTCACCCATCTCTAAGGGAGGACCTAGGCACCCTACGGAGGAAGCTCATTTAATGATAATAATAATAATAATAATAATAATAATAATAATAATAATAATAATAATAATAATACTCTTATTTGTAAAGCACCTTTCAAGATAAAAATCACAAAGTGCTTCACAGTAAACAAAGTAAAACACAGAATATAAAAAAGAATTAAGAAAAGTCCTTTTAAAAATGTAGGTTTTTACCTGCTTTTTTAAAAGAAAACACTCAGTCTGCAGATCTGAGGCTGAGAGGAGTGGAGTTCCAGAGAGATTCAACCACTGCTGCAACAGCTTGTATTAGTGGCCTCATTCTTTCTGTCATGACCCAGAGCTCATGATCATAGGTGAGTAGTGGAACAAAGATAGACCGATAAATTAAGAGCTTGCTTTTTAGCTCAGCTCTCTCTCTCTTCCGCACAATGGACCAATACACACATAACTACAGATACTGCTCCGATCCGCCTGTCAATCTCACACTCCGGTCTTCCCTCACTTGTGAAAAAGACCCCAAGATATTTAAACTCCTCCACCCACCGAAAGATGGCAAAATACCTTTCTCCAATCGAGAACAATTGCCTCAGATTTAGCGGAGCTGACCCTCATCCCAGCTGCTTCACACTCTGCTGCAAACCGCCTCAATGCACGCTGGAGGTCCCGGCTTGATGAAGCCAACAGGACAACATCATCTGCAAAGAGCAGAGAGGAAAACCTGTGGTCCCCAAACCAGACCCTCTGGCCCCTGGGTGCACTTAGAAATTCTGTCCATAAAAACTATATTCAGAACCAGTTATGAAGGGCTTTTCTGCCGGAGTCCAACATGCACCAGGAACAGGTCGGATTTACTGCCAGCTATGCAAACCAAGCTCTTGCTCCTGTCACACAGAGACCGGACAGCCCTCAGTAAGGCTTCCCGGACCCCATACACCCAGAGCACTTTCCACAGGATACCACAGGGATGCGGTTGAATGTTTACTCCAAATCCAAAAAACACACATGGACTGGATGAGTGATCTCCCACGAACCCTCCAGCACCCGAAAGAGACTGTAGATCTGGTCCACTCTTTCATGACCAGGATGGAAACTGCACTGTTGTTCCTGGATCTGAGGTTCGACAATCACGGACTCTCCTCTCCAGCACCCTGGCATAGACTTTCCCAGGGGGTCTGAGGAGTGTGATTCCCTGGTAGTTGGAACACACCCTCCGATCTCCCTTCTTAAAAAGGGGAACCACCACCCTTGTCTGCCAGTCCAGTGGTACAGTTCCCGACTGCCACGCAATGCTGCAGAGATGTGTCAGCCAAGACACTTTCACAGCATCTAGAGACTTGAGGCACTCAGGGGGGACTTCTTCCACTCCCGGAGCTTTCCCACTGAGGAGCTCATTGACTACCTCAGTGACTTCATCTTGGGTGATAGACAGCCTCATCCTAAAATCCTCAGTCTCTGCCCCTCAAAAGAAGGCGTGTCAGTGGGATTGAGGAGATCCTCGAAGTATTCCTTCCACCACCCGACAATGCCCCTAGTTAAGTCAATAGCTCTTCACTTGCACTGAAAATGGTGCCTGTAGAGAACTACTCTCCTCTTCTGAGGCGCCGGACATTTTGCCAGAATCTTTGCGAGCAACCAACTGTCCTTTTCCATGGCCTCACCAAACTCCTCCTAGGACCGAGTTTTTGCCTGTGCAACAGTTCAGGCCGCAGCTTTCTTAGTCTTTCCGGCCTCCTTCCCCACCAGTGAATCCAACTCACCACCAGGTAGTGATCAGCAGACAGCCCTGCCCCTCTCTTTACCCTAGCGTCTAAGACACAAGGCCAAAGGTCGCCAGAAACAACTACAAAGTTGATCATTGACCTCCTGCCTAGGGTGTCCTGATGCCACGTGTATCAATGAACATTCTGGTGCTCGAACATGGTGTTCGCTATGGACAAACTATGACGAGCACAGAAGTCAAAAAACAAAAAAAAACGCATGGGTTCAGGTCAGGAATGCCATTCTTACCAATCACACCCCTCCAGATGCCCACGTGGGCATTGAAGTCCCCTAGGACGACAATGGAGTCCCCCGTTGGAACACTTTCCAGTACCCCTTCGAGAGACACCAAGAAGGTCGGGTACTTCAAACTGCTGTTCGGCCCATAAGCCTTAACCACAGTCAGAGACTTGTCAGTCAAAGACATGTGCCCCACCCAAAGGCAGAGGGACATGACACTCTCGTCCACCGGGGTGAAGTCCAACACTTGGCAGCTCAGACGAGTAAGCCCATATCAGCCCGCCGCCTCTCACCATTAGCAATTTTAGAGTGGTAGAGAGTCCAACCTCTCTCTAAGGACTGAGTTTTAGAGCCGAGGCTATGTGTGGAGTTGAGCCAGACTATATCTAGATGGTATCTCTCATCCTCTCGCACAAGCTTAGGCTCCTTCCCTACCAGAGAGGTAATGTCCCATGTCCCAAAAGGCAAGTTCCAGGACCGGGGTTTTATATATTTATTATATTATTCATGCAGTGTGCCACAGTTTTTTAAACATAGTTCAATTTAAAACTGCAATGTAAGTAAATTAATTTAATAATATTAAAATATTAACTTTTGTGTGGATATTTTTTGGTTATGAAGTTTAATAATGCTCTTTACATATTAGGAAACTGAAATTAATTATCTTCAGCTTGCAAGAAAATAATGTTGCAACCATGAAAGTACATAAGATTACAGATGACTTCATGTCTATCCAGTTCAGAGCTTAACTGAGGTATTTTGTTTATAAATTTGGACCTCCTGAGAAATTCTGGTTAACTGAACGAAGTACAAGATGCTGTCATTACAGTGAGGTACAGATGGACAGAAAGAGGGAAGAAAAAAAGGTGTCAGATTTCCCTGGGAAAATAGTCCATGAGTTTTTTTTCCATTTTTTTTCTTTTTTCTTTTTTTTGCAAGCCCCTGAAGACTCTGACAAAACACTGCAATTTCAGTGTTGAAATGTCAGTGTGGAACTAATAGACATCTCTAGGGATTATGGGCAAAGAATTATTCACTTCTCCCAGAGAAAAAAATCCTGAAGAAGCAAATCATAAGGTAGGATTTTACAGACATCAGTGGTGAATGTTCAGACAAAAGAAAAGATGCACAAAAATATTACTACTTTTGCTGACTCTAAAATGTTCTCTTTTGTGTTTTGCTGCATTTGTAATAAATTAAAGTTGAGCAGAGCGGCATCAGTTGGGAATTTACAAAAAAAATAAATCAGCACCAATTGAATTGAATCCCATTTTTGCGTATTATATAACATATATTAATATATGTTATATAATATAAATAGTTGTATTATCATTTATTACTGTGCCACAATGTTGCAAATTTCAATGAAAATACCTCAAAATAAGTATTTTCACTGCAATTATTAGGTTTGATTAACATAGAGTAATTACAGTTACAGATTACAGTTCACAATTAATTTATCACACAGCAAACATTAATGGCATGACAGTACTAGTCAGTACTGATCTTTTGTGCTGACAAAAATGGGGTGAATTCTCCTAAAATGCTCTCAAAGTGCCTATGTCCCAGTATTCACAATTCTTTTAGATATAACATAGTAAGTCAATCAAATTTAAATCATTGATTTTTATCCATCAAAAAAACACTTCCATATAACAAGTCCATATCCCATGATTCAAATGGGACCCAAACCAGTGATCTTCCAATCAGAGGTTGACCGCTCTACCTCTGCACCATGGCTGCCCACATGTTTAAGCAGCTAATTGACGCTGTTTTAGGTGTAAGTCAGTGAAAACAAAACAGTGACGCTGCACAAGCAATGCTGCATCGTAAAACAAAAATGAATAAGCTCACGTAATTGTGACTAGGTCTATTTGTAGGCACCTGTTACTGTGATGCAGGACTGTGTCAGGGCCTGACCCTTTCTCAATGCACAGGTGAAAAATTCATTCAGACTGACGTTCTTTAAACAACTTTAACAACATTAATTTTAAATGAACTATCAAAAAACCTTTAATTGCAAGGCATACTAAACATTTCTTCTCATTGAGCAAATACGTGTTTTTTAACCAAAATTACTGTCAGTTTGTCAATTCTTTGCACTGTTCATTCTCAGTTAGTTTGTCGTAGATAGCATGTCTCGTCTGGTATTGACTCATTATAGTAAATATGGAAGCGTAATGTAGCTAATTACAATAAAAAAAAATATTTTGATTTTTTGGTTTGAAATGGTTAATTTAAAGCAATCAAATACAATGAGTCATCAGTTATACATTCATACAATGACGAATAAAACTTAGGATAATTAGACATAACAAATATTGCTTGAAAAGGAGTGGAAGGAAGCAAATTTATATAATCCCATATAATTTTATTACATGATTTATCATAATCCGGTTTCTTCCCGGAATTAATAAATATTACAAATAGTGTTTAATATGTGTTGGGGCGGCATATTATTTATTTTATGAAAGGAGACGTATTTGGCCCATGGCCAAACTTTGGACATACGTTGTGTACACTAACAATTCTTGGCAGAATAGCATTGAAAAATCTTTAAAAAAGAAGGGTTTATCAAATTTTATGGGTTTAGGTTTAGGTTTATCAAATATTTGCATCAGAATATTTGGACCAAAGCTGATGTTGCAAACTTTACTTTTGAAAGTTTGATAGCATGTTGGGTTCACTGAACAACAGGACTGGGATCTAAAGCAATCAATCAGTCTCAAAAATGCAGTCCCACATAAATTACCATTTGGGGGATTTGGAAATGTTATTTGTTTAGACAAGTCATATGGCTTTTAAAACCAAATAACTTTAAACAACTTTCTAATTCAGAAATTTTTAAATACATTTCAACACACAGGGATTACCATTCTGGTTACTAATTGTTGTGCAGAGAGGATGCTCCTGCACTTTTTAAGGTAGGGGGTGGCACTCTACTGGGAGACATCCATTTTCAGGTACACTTAGCAGCTGTCTTGCAGCACATTGAAAAAACAGCGACAGGCAAGATGTGGTACAATTGCAGGAGTGCTGCCCCTGGGAGTCAGCAGAAGGCAGAGGAATCATTTTGCACTGTGGTGACACCCTGCCCTACTCACTTGTAGGATCACACCAACCTTTTTTACAAAAATATGATTAAAAATATATTTGGCAAGGTGAGTTGGAGTTTTTTTTTTTCAAACTGGAAGATCAGGAGGAAAATAAAGATATGAAGAGGCAGAGGAAACAGTCAGATTAATGTAGATAGATCAAACTCTAAAAGTGGCCCATAGAGAGTGCCTGAAACCACCTCTAGATCCCTTTACCAGCACCTTATCTCTGAACTTGCCTGTTATTTCCATCCCTTGGGGCTTTTCTGTGCTCTTTGTGCCAGGCTCCATGGTAGTCCAAGTGGTTGGGGTAGCATCCCAGTCCTTAACAAATTTATGAATACCTGTAGCCACATTAATGATTTCTTCCCCCACCCTGGTCAACGTGATGTTCTCCTTTTTTTCCTTTGCCTTGATGCTACCAGTTGTTGTGGTAGGACCTATGGTTCCTTTGGTTTCTCTTACGGGCTTTGTGGTTTCTTTAGAAAAAAAGAAAAAGCCCTGCAAGGTCCCAGCACAGAGCACCAGGATCAACAACCATGTCCTCAGCATGCTGCTGCTACAGAGCTCCCAGTGTCCTCCTAAAACTCTACTTGAGGCTGCACTAAAATGTCAAAGATGTTTAAATGCCACTGTGAATGCTAAGACTGAAGCCCCAGTAAGAAGGGCTGATTGATTTTAAAGACCCTCTCTCTAACCCCCCCCCCCCCCCCATGCATAGCTGTTGCACAGACAAATACATGGAGGGGGTGAAGGGCAGAGGCTGGCCCATGGTGGGATCAGATTTGGCCCAACGCGTCAAACTCCTCCCTGGCTGTGTTGAGTGATTCCCCAAAAACCTCCCGATGTCCGAGGATGAAGTGACACCATGAAATTCCAATTACCACATATGCCTATGTGGAATATCAACAATGCAAACCTCTATTCCGTTCTGAATTTAAGCAAAAATCAGAGACAATCTTCAAACAAGACTTTTTATGCTTCTGTGTATCATGGGCAGAAGCGTGCAAATACAGTGGTGCAAAAAAGTATTTAGTCAGCCACCAATTGTGCAAGTTCTCCAAATCAAAAAGATGCGAGAGGCCTGTCATGTTCGTCATAGGTATGCCTCAACCTTGAGAGATAGATAGACAAAAAAAGATCCAGAAAATCACACTGTCTGATTTTTAAGAATTTAATTTGTAAATGATGGTGAAAAATAAGTATGTGGTTACTAGTAAAAGTTCAACTCAATACTTAGATACCCTTTGTTGGCAATGACAGTAGTCAAACGTTTTCTGTAAGTCTTTACAAGGTTTTCCCAAACTGTTGCTGGTAGTTCGGCCCATTCCTCTATGCATATCTCCTCTAGAGCAGTTATGTGTTGGGGCAGCTTCTGGGCAACATAGACACTTCACCCTCCTTGCCTCCAGTGCGGCTCCACGTGTGTGAATGTGAATGAATGTCCCGGTGATGGTCAGAGGGCCGTAGACGCGAACTGGCAGCCACGCCTCTGTCAGTCATCCCCAGGGCAGCTGTGGCCACAACAGTAGCTTACCAACACCAAGTGTGAATGAAAAATGGACACACTTTAAGCACTTTGAGCGTCTTGAAAAGCGTAGATAAATCCATTATTATTATTATTATTATTATTATTATTATTATTATTATTAATGGGATTGTGTGTGATTGTAAATCACACTGGACCTTTGAGGAAGGAATAAAAGCACTACATAAGTATATAGCATTTACCATTAATTTCTTTTTAAGTGTCCGAACCTATAAAATCATCAAATGCTCATTTCCTCTATCGTTCATTTTGTTATGTAATAAAAGTTAATCATTTTCATGAGACCATAAGTAAAAAATTTTCTTTTCTTCCATTGACATAGCATAATGTGGTTTAGTGATAGATGTTTAACAGAGAAGGAGTTTTTTGTTGCTCTATTCAAATAAGTAAGTTATTATGTCCATACGTAAAAATGCAGTCAAAAACTATATGCTTCTTTGTTCTTTAAGGTTTGGAGAAAGCATATGAACAAGTTTGTTGCAGAGGCTCAACAGAAGTAATAAATGGCACATAGCAGCTGAAAGAGTGAAGCACGAGAGGGAATTGCGCTCCCTGGGGAACCCCTTCCATGGCCTCATTTGAGAAAATCCTAGGAAAACGAATTACCTCAAGGTTCTCATGGATGGGAGACAGGAAGAGGACCCTCCTCCTCCACATGGGCCATAGTGCCCTATCCCTCCTTTAGATTATCTGCCAAACTCAGCCATCCAGCTGTTGCACATTCCAGCAGCCCTCAGACCTCCCACGCCCCCGCTGCAATATGCATTTCTGAAACACTGGTGCTGTTAACTGATGTGCCTCAAGTGGAGACAGACAACTGTGACAAATGAACTCACCCATGCAGTTTATTCAGAATTTCCAGTTAAGTAGGCATTATAAACTTGGCTTTTTCTGGTACTGCAAGTTTCTGCATGTTTCTGTGTTAAAGAAATATATTTAAAAAAAAACTAGATAGCATTTATGGAGTGGAAATACTCAAAATTGTTAGCTGCATAATGGTCTATGTCAATGGTCTATGCTAATAAATGCCTTTAGTGGCTGGATGACACAGTTGGGTGGCCATAGGACTGGCTCACAAGAAAACCAGGGTCCTCTTCTCTGGGGTGTAATAATTCAGTCTGAGTTTACTTCATGCTAATGCCAACTATGTAGCCACAAGTCTGGGTCTCCCTGTGGCGGTGCAAGTTATTATACGGGATTGGGTCAGGAAGGGCATCCTACGTTAAACTTTCTGCCCAAACCACCTGTACGAATCAGTGAAAGCTACTTGGGTGTGGTGACCCCTGATGGGATGTACCAATAGGGGGAACAACAGTCAGTTCATATTGATTGATTAAATTACAAATAAAATACAAAGTACTAGTAATTAATCATTTAAATATGATGAGTAAAATTTGTCAATTTACATTTCTATGCCAAATGAATTTTTTCATATATTTAAAGCTGAATCATGGTACCTTGACTTATTGTCTTCTGGTAATGATTCACTGCATTTTTTATATGACTGCATTAACTATTTGTATCTTATTACTGTAATTTCCGGATTATAAACCGCTAATTTTGTCACACCCTTTCAACCCTGCGGCTTATTCAATAAGTTATGCATTTTTTTAATGCATTTTTTCTAACAGCCGCTAGGGGTGCTCGAGCAGAAAAGGTAAGCGTGAGACAGGGGGGATACAGTATGTGTTGAGGAAGACGCAAGTTTAATGTAAATTCCCACTTTTTGAATGAATAGCACTAACAGACCCTCATTATTAAAGAAAAGCATATGACACAGCTTTCAAGTTAAAAACAATTGTTAAAAGCAGTGTGAAAAAATCCACCATCACCAACGGGTTTCGAAAAGCCGGTCTGCTGCATGACGGAGAGCACAGTGCAAGCTCAGTGGTGAATTTGCCTCAGGATGACAGTGACACTGACAGCAACAACTAAAGGGACACCGATAGAGTGTGTGGTGAAAAATATCTGACGCCATTTCAATCAGACACTGAGGAGGAAGACTTCCATGGTTTTAGTGCACAGAAGGAAGATGAAGAAAGCTCTCAGTGACTTTTATGTTCATGAATTTTTAAACCAGTCCTGTTAGTGCTGTGTTATTGTGTGTCAGTGTTGTGGAAGAAAATTTCCAGCGCATGCGCTGCGCAGCGCTTGCCTCTGTGCGGCACGCGCCTCATGTCCAACAGCTGGGCAGACAGATGAGAGCTGAAGGCCCCTTGTGTTGGACATATTTTACTTTAACAACAGGGGTTGTGAATCTTCTGACAAACCGGAGGTATGTCTGAATAAACCTCTATTGTAATCGAGGCCAAACTTATTTCATTCTAATCGTTTCTGAAAATCTTTTATGTTGGACCGGACAGAAAAGGAAAGGAGGGGAAAAGAGAAAGGGATATTAGAGGGGGGGGTAGGAGGGTGCTCAGAGGAGGGGGGGGTTAAACTATGAAGCGGCTTAGAGCAACAAGCTTCTGGATGTTTATCAATATGGTAAGGTTCAGATGTAATACAAATCTCAAAGGAGCTGGACCTGTCCACACACACTCAAATGTTATAAACAGTTCACTTTCCATACAGTTCCTGTCACTACAGGTGTTCCCCAGGGCTCCGTTCTGGGACCCCTGCTATTTATCATCTACCTTCTCCCTTCTTGGTCAAATCCTCCGTAAATACAAGATTCACTTCCATTCTTATGCAGACGATACTCAGCTCTACATCTCCACCAAGCCAAATTTCTCTCTACCTCCCACTTCCCTCACTGACTGCCTTCTTGCAATAAAATCCTGGTTCACTACTAGTTCCTTAAAACTAAACAACGATAAAACTGATCTTCTCCTGATCGGCACCAAATCCGTTATAAACAGAGTCCAGAACTTCTCAATTCCCTTTGAAACCTCCTCCATTTCCCCCTCCCCTCAGGTTAAGAGTCTGGATGTCATCTTTAACAGCACCCTCTCCTTCACTTCTCACATCAATAGCATCACCCGGTCTGCCTACTTCCATCTTCGCAGCATCCGTCGTCTTTGACCTTCCCTCAGTCCGCATTCCACAGCCGTTCTGGTGCACAGTCTTGTCACTTCCCGCCTGGATTATTGCAACTCCCTTCTTTTTGGGTTACCACAAAAAACTCTACGTAAACTACAGTATGTTCAGAACTCAGCTGCCAGAATTATCTCTCAAACATCTTCCTCCCAACACATCACACCTGTTCTGCAGCAGCTCCACTGGCTACCAATCAGATTACATACAAAATACTTATTCTGACTTTTAAATCCATCCACAACCTTACTCCATCATCTCTATCAGATCTTGTTCATGTGGCCATTCCCATACATACCCTCAGATCCTCCTCTTCCCTTCATCTGGATGTCCCCACTGCTTGACTTGTCACGATGGGGGGCAGAGCATTGCCCCCCGGCTCTGGAACTCTCTACCTCCGGACCTCAGAAACCTCGAGTCTCTCTCACAATTCGCCAAAAAACTGAAAACTCATCTTTTCCAACTTGCCTATTCCCTCCGATAACTTCCTATTTCTGGCCTATTTATATGTATATTTTATTGTGCATTTGATTGCTTTTATTTTATTTTTATTTTCACTTTTATGTACGGCGACCTTGGGTTCCTTGAAAGGCGCCTAACAAATAAAATTTGGTATCAGAAAGTTTGGGCACCCCTGATAATTTTCAAGTTTTTTCTTCATAAATCATTGGTTGTTCGGATCATCAATTTCAGTTAAATATATCATATAGCAGATGAATACAGTAATATTTAAGAAGTGAAATGAAGTTTATTGGATTTAAAGAAACTGTGCAATAATTGCTTAAACAAAAATAGGCAGGTGTGTAAATTTGGGCACCCCAACAGAAACTGGATTCTGGTTGAAGGTATTTTGGACCATTCCTCTTCCCAAAACATCTCCAGTTCAGTCAGATTTGATGGCTTTGAGCATGGACAGCCCGCTTTAAATCACAACATAGATTTTCAATAATATTCAGGTCTGGGGACTGAGATGGCCATTCCAGAACATTGTACTTGTTCCTCTGCATGAATGCCTTTGTAGAATTAGAGCAGTGTTTAGGGTCAGTGTCTTGTTGAAGTATCCATCCCCGGCACAACTTCGACTTTGTCACCGATTCTTAACATTGTTTGAAAGGCTACGTTCACACCGCAGGCTGAAACAACCCAATTCCGATTTTTTTTGCCCCTATGCGACCTGTATCTGATCTTTTCAAGACAGTCTGAATGACACAGATCCAATCCTTTCAAATGTGGGGGAAACCTTCTTTTATTACCGTTCTCCTTACTCCTTAACACAAAACATGAATGCGCACCCCCACTGCCCCACTCACTCCTACCTCGCTGCGTGCGCTCTTCTCCTCTCTTTTACACCCACACACACATACACACACGCATTTGGCCCCACCACATACACATCCCTATTTCCCAACAGTGGGTTCAGACAATCCCGGCTCCAATGCCTTCTTAAAATGAGAAGATTGTAATTGGGCCGGCTCCTTTGGCTTGAAAAAAAATCGGATTTTTCAAAAAATGGGAATTTGGCATTAAGCCCTGCAGTGTGAACGTAGCCTAAGAGTTTGCTGATACTGACTGGAATCCATGCAACCTTCAACTTTGACAAGATTTCCAGGACCTGCACTGGCCACACAGCCCCAAAGCATGATGGAACCGCCACCAAATTTTACCGTGGGTAGTAAGTATTTGTCTTGGAATGCATGTCTGTCCTGTGGCCTGGGGGCCCAGACGCGTGGTTCCTCTATGCCTCTCTGTGCCACTGCAGGGGGGCCCCCTCTGCGCCTGGCTGGGTGGGTGGGCGGTTCCCTCCTCCCCCCTTCCTGGGCTGCTTGGGTCCTGTCGCCGTGGGTGCTACTGGCCTTGGGGTCTCTCCCCACCTCTCCTGGTATGGCTGGTCAGGCTGGGAAGGATCTGGTTCCCCTTATAAACACACAGCTTACTTCGGCAGCATACATGTATATCCACCCCAACTTGCACTGCCATACTGCTCTCTGTGTGCTTTAACCCTCCTCATAACCCACAGTGTATTGATGGACAGATGTCTTCCGCTCATCTTCGTGTCAGAATTTCACCTGTGGATATAATATTTGTCTTTCCAGCAGATCTGGTATCATTTTTACACAGCTTAAAATAATAACTTAAAAATCAGTGCTTGTATCACCCACTTTCTCCACCTCTCTTCCTTTTATTTTCTTCCACACCCCCCCCCCCTCACATTCTTCCCCTCTCCCTCCCCACACACACTAAATGTAACAAATAAATAAAAAAATAATAAAAAAACAAAATGAGGTTTATACAAATTAAAACTCTGGTTTTTCGAAGTTATATAACCTCTTTTGTGATTGTAAAACCTGTCCAACACTAAAGGCCTTCAGCTCTAATCTGTTTGCTCAGTTGTTGAACAGAACAAGCATACAAGTTTACCATGCATACCGCCCCTTGTTATGTTCAAATAACTCCATTTTAGTTTTATCAGTCCACAGCACCTTATTCCAAGATGAAGCTGGCTTATCCAAATGAGTTTTAGCATACCTCAAGCGACTCTGTTTGTGACATGTGCGCAGAAAAGGCTTCTTCTGCATTACTCTTCCATTCAGCATCTCCTTGTGCAAAGAGTGCTAAATGGTGGAACGATGCACAATGACACCATCTGCAGCCAGATCACCTTTTAGGTCTTTGGAGCTTGTCTACGGGTTGAGTTTGATTGTTCTCACCATCCTTGTCCCATCTGGGTCTGGGTGTCATCCTAGATAACGGACAGATAATGGACAAACAGGCCGCAGTTTGTCCGGTTGGGCGGTGTCCTGTCTGACGTGGTTACAAGCAGTGTGGGGGCCCCACAGGGAACTGTGCTCTCTCCCTTCCTGTTCACTTTATACACCAGTGACTTCCAGTACAACTCAGAGTCTTGCCATCTTCAGAAGTTCTCTGATGACTCTGCTGTTGTCGGCTGCATTAGTTGTGGGCGGGAGGAGGAGTACAAGGATCTTGTGGATAAATTCGTGAGATGGTCTGGAGCAAACCACCTGCTGCTGAATGTGGAAAAGACCAGAGGGATGGTGAGGGACTTCAGGAAGAAACCACCAGCTTCCCAGCCTCTCAGCATCCTGGGCAGAGATGTGGCAGAGGTGGAGGAGTACAAGTACTTGGGAGTAACCATCGACAACAGACTGAGCTGGAAGAGCAACAGAACTGCTGTGTATAGGAAGGCCAGCAGCAGACTCCATTTCCTGAGGAGGCTAAGGTCCTTCAATGTGTGCAGCAAGATGCTTGAAATCTTTTACCAGTCTGTTGTGGCCAGCACTCTGTTCTTCTCGGTGGTCTGCTGGGGGGGCAGCATATCTGCTAGGGACAGTAATAGACTTAACAAACTGATCCATAGAGCTGGCTCCGTAATCGGTTGTAAAATGGATACACTTGAATCGGTGATGGAGAGGAGGACTTAAAATAAGCTGGTATCCACCATGGATAATCCTGAGCATCCTCTCCATCCTGTTCTGGATGGTCAGCGGAGCTCCTTTTCCAATAGGTTAAGGCAGCTTCGCTGTCAAACCAACTGCTTCAGGAGATCTTTCATACCTCACTCCATTGAACTCTATAACTTGTCATCCATGTGCAATAGATAAAGTCATTTATGGTCTGTCTGTTTTTCTCTCCTGATGTGCCAAGCAATACAACTGTTCTAATTCACTGATGTTTTCTTCCGATTGATTGTTCTGGTTCTCTGTTGTCGTCTATTGTGTGTATGTTTGTATCTTGAGCCTAACGCCGACGCTGCAACAACTTAATTTCCCAAGCTGGGATCGATAAAGTATCTTTATCTTATCTTTATCTTTTCAGTACCACATCAATAACATTACTCAGTCAGCCCATTTCCATTTACGTAACATTCATCATCTACGGTCCTCCCAGACTGTCCCCTCTGCTTCTATTCTGGTTCACAGTCTGGTCACTTCCTGTATAGATTACTGTTATTCCCTCCTCTTTGGTCTCCCCTAAAAAACCCTCAATAAGCTTCAACTGTTCCAGGACTCAGCTGCCTGCATCATCTCCAGAACCCCCTCCTTCAGTCATATCACCCCGGTTCTCCACCAGCTGCACTGGCTTCCCATAACCTCCAGAATCAAATTCAAACTCCTCCTGTTCACCTTTAAGGCCCTTCATAACCTGACCCCTCCGGGGACTCAGGAAGACTGGAATTCCTACACCTCACGTCATCACCTTCTACAGGGCACCGTTGAAGACATTCTGACAGATCCTGGTTTGGCAGCTACAAGGTTCAGGACAAACAACGGCTCAGCAGGATTTTCAGGATCCTGGAGGAGTTAAATGAGCAGCACTGCCTACACAGAGCAACCCCTATCATCAGGGACCCCCCAGCAGCCCTCTCATGGACTGTTCTCCCTCATGCCATCTGGGAGGAGGTTCAGGAGTATCAGCTGCAGATCGAGCAGGACATTAAAAAACTTCTTTCCACATGCTGTGAGACTGCCAAATAGACTGTCCTCCTCATGCATACATGCTCTCTCAATCTCCACAGTGAGATAAGACCCAATGGATTACCCCAACCCCCACACAACCTAAAGACACATTATATGCTTACAGACCCCCCATAAAAAGATTGCTGCTACATGCACATATTCACTTTAATGACAGAAGACTGTTTACTTAACACTGAATGCCGGTATCTATTTTATTTTATCTTATTTTATTTCAATTTTTTATTCTAGTTGACTGCTGTTTTATTGCTTGCTTCTTTGCACTGTCATACTAGTGAGAAACAACAACTCGCCTCACCTTTGCATTTCTCTGCAAATACTATGTGTGAAATGATAAAAAAAAAACAAAAAAACAATCTTGAATCTTGATAAGCATCTAAAGTGAATTCACATTGGATTGGATTGTTAAGTAATATCTTTTATGTACATTATTTTCACTTGGATAAAATTATTGAATTCTTTTAATGTGCTATTTTTTACCCACTCACTTTCTAGTTGGAACAAACAAGGGTCTTGTGTCTTATTTTTTGTCACGATTTTACTAAAGAATGGAAAGAAACCAAACCACTTAAAGACCCACTCCAAGGAAAATTGTGCTTTTGGTATTTTCAAAATGTTATTGTGGCATTTTGCTCATCATGGAGGATTGTAAAATTGAGCTTAAAACTGAATTTCTGAATAATTAATTTATATTCATTAAAACTGTTAACCAGAGGCAGATGATAAAATGCTATTGATATAATGCTTGACGTAAGTAATGTAAATTGGCATGCCACAAGCTCCCTGCTCTGCTCCATTCTCATGCATCTGTTTCACTCTTAAAACACTTGGGTTATTTCTTTAACCAAATCCTTGAGTTATTCATGTTTGGTTATAATTCTGGGTTACCTTTTGTAGCGTAACTAATTTTCTGGGTTATAGTGGTTTTATTTCAACCTAATTTATTGTTGATTTTAAACCCAAAATAATTGATTATTTTTCTGACCCATCAATTGGGTTATATAAACACCATCATTAATTTTACAATAAACTTTAGCCACTTTTTGCATCAAACTGCAGGGATATGTGTATAGACGTATAATAACTGTGTGAGTAAAGTGTATTAAAATGATGTGTAATTTGAATTTTTGTTAGATGGGCTACATATTTTATGTGAGCGTTTATTATTATTATGATTATATATAGCTAAATAAACAATAGTTATATATATTATATATTGTTTTAGAAAATAAACATGTAAGTGCATCAAATCGAGGGATATTTTAAAGGAAAAATTAAGATAAGTATTTAAAACCTTTTTAGAGTAGAAATAAAAAAATCACAAAACCACCTTTACCCTTGCTGCAAAATACTTTAGCCTGACTTGCAAAGTATATACATATATGAACTGTTACTGTTAAAAAGGCAAAGAATGTATGAGTTTGAATTGCTGATGAGCAAGACACTTTGGTGCTCAATGCATTTCTGCCATTTTTTACCCATTAGATTTTGCAACATGAAAATAAAACCTAAGGGATTGTCAACTAGTTTAAGGGTGGTGCAAGAGTTTTGGGTTGTCTGGGATTGTGGAGTGTCGTAGAGAGGAGTGACTGCATCTTAAGATGAGTGCAGGTATGTCTTGTAGTTATCACTAGAGCAGCACTAAAGAGCTTATTGAGCAGTCTGCAGGATTTGGGGTTTAAAAAAAAATCCGTCTGGTTGACAAACCTTCTCTCACCTCCTTCACCCTAACTTTTTTTTGTGTGTTGTTGTTGTAAGTTTTACCTACAGAATTTTTGCTTGTAGAAAAAAATTGCATTTTCACTCTTCTGGCATTTTCACTCTTCAGGCTCAGGGAGCAGTCTACAATCTTCATGCGTGCCACCTGCATCTCCCCATACAGATTTGCACATTTACAGATAGCCTATATCTAGGAGCAGTTGTGACATATGCATTATCTCACTCTAGTCAACAGCTTTCTTAAAATGGGTGAGCCATGATAAAGTTTGAATTTAAAAATAGAATAGACTAAAACATCTTTATCATGGTTTTACATCTACAATGAAACTTAGCAGCAACTTCCTTGTGCAAAAGAATGCAAAAACAAGATAAGTTACAAAAAAAAATATGCAAGCAACAAGATATGTATATTACATCAAAAACACAGGCCGCTTATCTTTTCTGCCAATGTTTCTGCTGAACTTACAATCTGTAACTTCTGTTTATCTTCCTCAATGCGGTTGCAGTACCACATTGTTAAGGCGTAGGTCAGCAGACTCTATGCCAGAGTGGTAAAAGGTCACAAGCAGCTGGATGTTCAGGTTCTTTCTTCTCAGTACCCTCAAAAAGTGAACTCGCTGCTGGTTCTTCTTTACAACTGCTGCTGTGTTCACAGTCCAAGATGGGTCTATAATGATGTGGACTCTGAGGAATCTGAAGGAAGTCATTCTTTGAACACGTTCGCCATTAATGAATGGGGTGGAGGATCAGGTCTGTTTATTGGTCTGTTCCTTTGTATTGTGTTGAGTGCTTGGTTGTTGGCGGAGCACCATTTTTCCAGATACAGAACCTCATCCCATTAGGCCATCTCATCCCCTCCTGCTATTCGACTCACCAGTGTTGTGTCATCTGAAAACTTGATTACGTTTTTGGGATGGGCAGGTCTACAGTAGAGGAATGGACTCAGAACACAGCCCTGGGAGGGCGTCCATGAGAGGAGCTAGCCAGTGGCGGTTTTTGATGGGCGAGGTGGGCGATGGCCCAGGACGGCATTTCATAGGGTGCGGCATTTTCCACGCCCGCAGTGTTACACGGAATCCACTACTCAAGTCAAAGAAGAGACTTTCAGCTTTTATTTTGACATGCCTGCTGCAGCTGGCACTGTGCCCTTTTATTTTGACACAGTTGTCACTGAACGTCCCACCCATGTCTTCATCCTCTCCCTTCTCCACACTTATGGTACAAAAAAAAAATAATAATAAAAAACGAGGATGAAATATTTAAGAGTGAAACACGGTAAAACAGCCACATGAAAAGGAATTAGGCAGAAGAAAAACCCATGCTCAACCTAATTTCAACAAGAGGAGACAATGAGGATTATTTTCCACAATTCCCCGCTCCGACACAGCAAACACTTACGCCCACACCTGTTTGAGGTAGTCTTTGGAACATAACAAGTCCAAAAATTCTGGTCTTTTTCAGTCTAACAATCAACTCTAGGTCGTAGCTGCGCCTCCAGTCATGTCAGAAGGAAGTGGTGGGCAGCTGCAAGGAGTGCAGCCTACGTTACGCAACACCTGGATCAGGTGGTGTTGGAACACTCAGCAGCTCAGGTTGATAATGTCATTATTTACTAAATATTGTCGATATTTTTATTATTTACTTGGTGTCAGTATTTGACATAAAGGGAGCAGGTAAAGCAGGAAAATTCTGCACTTTGAGATCAGAAATTAACTATAGATCATTTTTATGAATGGATTGAGGTTTTTTGGAGGATTTCTACCGTTGGTGTTACACAAAATTAGGAAAATGCCAAATATTTTTGGAGTAATCCCACTGATGAGTTCTATGATTTAGTTTTTAATGTTTTATAGGACCTACAATGATATTCACAATAAGTTTATTTTTTAGATCCTATTCCTCTGATATGTTTTACAAAGACACACACAGGACGTCACACACCAAGAAATTATTGCTAAAAATGATGCAGGAGTCCATCTCTATAAATGATAAAAGAGCAAAGAAAACGGAAAATGTTCAGTAAATGTTTATCTTCTTTGACCTATAGCGTGTTTTTAATTTAGGCCCCTGTTTGACTGAGTTTGACACCCCTGTAATATGAGTTTATGAAATACATGCATTTTTGTGTAAAATATCTAAATAGAAGATAAGGAACACAAAAGGATGTTGTCAAATTTTGTATGCGTGCGGGGGGGGGGCTGGTGGGGTTACTTGCCCAGAGAGTAAGTTAGTGTAGAACCGCCACTGGAGCTAGCTTGGCATGGATTTTGTCTAGTACAGCTTTAATGTCACCACTGTTACTTGTTTATGGCGTTTCATCTCTGCCATAAAGTGAAAGGGCCTAAAAACAACTGAGCAGGCGTATTCAGGAACTGAGTGAGTGAACCTTACAACCGCACAGGCACAATTCTACCCGAGCGACCCCGCATTTTAAAACTGCAATCCTAACTGAGCGGGGATCCTGCGCGATTAGTTTCTCTTTGTGCTCTCACAAGGTTTTCCGCTCAGTGTTAAGGGGGCGCTTTTTTTATCACTTGAGGGGCGGTATTCAAGGGTGTGTTTGTCACTTGGGGGCAATAACCTTTCTGGTTGATCTGATTGGCCAAAATTTGCATGTCAAGGTGCTGAAAATGCTAGAATTTTTTTTACATAATCTGTAGCAGGAAAATAAGGTCATGATAAGTCAATACAAGCAATTTTGTGTCAGTAACTACAGCATCTTCAAAGCCATTGAGGATTTTTTACCAAATCTGATCAATTTTTTTAATATGGAAAATTCCTATAAATAAACAAAGTGAATTTATGACATAATCTTGCAGTAGGACAATAAGGTCATGATTAGTCAGTACAGGACGTTTGGTCACAGAAGCTTTAGTATCTTAAGAGCTATTGTGCATATATGTTATGATTCATATCTCTATTAAATTTTAAAAAGTATATGCAATAAAATAGAGATTGACTTTCTAACCAAATGTAGCACAATAATAATAATAATGTAGCATTATTACGCTGATGAGTCTTCATTATGATTTCACATAAATATAGACATTTATTCTTTTTTGTGAGTTAATTGATTTTTACAGAATGGAGTGTCACAGAGTGCGCACTTTGTTGAAAGTCCCTTGGCAGCCACCTCGCTGCATGTCTGCATTCGCTGCTTGAAGTGAACAATTCCGATTAAAAGGCAAAAAAAACTATCGTTTTTCTTCAGAAATGTATTTGTAGTTCACACTCTGTGTTAATACAAAAGGATTTAGATACTTGCTGAGACATTTGCAGCGAAACAACAAACAGGTAGAGAGGTCTGTAAGGCGGTTCCAGACCCGCAACAAACTAACAGCTGCTTCCTAATAATTTATAATAATTAATAACTAATAATAGTTGTCATCCATTAAATTAATATAATTTATTGGGTTTACTGGATTTAAAGACAAAAAAAAGAAAGGAGTCTGCATCAAAGTGAATTTGTTTCCATCATCTCACTCATCTTAACTCTGGTGTTTGACAGACGGAAAATTCTATTCAAGGTTGTGGAAAATGGACAAAAGATCAAAGGAAACATTACCCTAATAAAGAATACAAATAATAAAAATAAATATCCCGAAAGCATTTTGAATCAATACAATAGGTGCCAAATGAAATATCGCGATATATCTGCAAAAACATTTTTTCTAACAAAACTTCTGTACTGTTGTGGCTCCCTGTGCTTTCATCTCTGTGGGAAACTGATCCAAATGGCTCTTTGAGAGGTTCAGGTTGCTGACCCCTGCTCTAGCACATCCATGTGCATTCCAGGTTTGTATTGTAACATCATGTATAAAGTAAAATGTTTTGTTAAAAAAACAATGTTACATAACGAGGAAATAAAACACTTTATGTTCTTAATTTGTAATATATTATTTTTTTGTTCTCAAAAAGTATTGATAAGAGTACCGTTAAAATACTTGATTGATAAGCTGTATCAATAAGAGTAGTAGTACCATTAAAACCTTAACGATACCCATCCCTACACCCAAGTGACAAAAAAAAAACCCTTAACACTGAGCATAAAACCTTGTGAGGGCGCAAAAAGGAACTGAACGTGCAGGATCCCCGCTCAGTTAGGATTGCAGCTGTACAGATTTAAAATGCTGGGTCGCACGGATAGAATTGCGCCTGCATGGTTGTAAGGTTCACTCACTCAGTTCCTGAATACGCCCGCTCAGTTGTTTTTACGCCATTTCACTTTATGGCAGAGATGAAACGCCATACTTGTTGCTCGGTTTTTCTTCAGGGCCATGGTCGACTGTCTTTCTTAGAAATAATCAGCTTTGAAGTCACTCATTCTTTAAACAGCTTTTAAGTCACTTGAAAATCTTTGAGAGCAGCCGGCAGAAAAAACGTGTCCGTTCGCAAACCTGAAACCAGAGGTCTGATCAATATACGGTTACAGTGGTTTATGGGTTTTATTTTTATGGTTCACATGTTGTTTAGGACGTTGACTGCTCTGGGAAAGGACTGTTCTTTAGTCTGTTGAGCCTCGTGTGTTGTTTGACCCTTGTGTGATCTGTACCGCCGGCCTGACGGTAGCAGTTGGAACAGGTGGTGGTTGGAATGGTGGCAGTCCTTGATAATTTGTCTGGCTCTGCTCATGTAGTGAGAGCTGGCAATGTCCTCTAGGCTGGGTAGTGGGTAGCCGGTGATTTTCTGGGCTGAGTTGATCACCCTCTGCAGCTCTTTCCTGTCTGGTAGCATCCTGCATGCCAGGCTGTGATGCACTACGTCAGGATGCTTTCTGCCTCTTTTTAGAGCAGATCTGGCTGTGCTGTATTGGGGGCAGTCTCTGTCTCTTGATCTGAAGGCCATGTTCCATTTTATTAAGAGGGATTTCACTTCACTGGTCATCCTTGGTTTCTGGTTATGGAATATTGTGATCCTTCTTTTCACGGTCACATTGCTTTTGCAGTTGTTTATATAAGAAAGGACTGTGTTCTTGTGGATTTTGGCTGTAGAGTGTGTCCTGTATTCCGTAATCCATACCGTCTTTGTTTCTGGCTTTGTTTGACTTCTTAGGGGGGTGTAGGTGGGGGTGAGGGACAAGCAGAGGTGATCTGAGCCAGCCAGCTGGGAGAGGGGATTGACTTTGTGGGCATGTTTTATGTTGGAGTATACATGGTCTAAAGTGTTTTCTTCTCTGGTGGCAAGGTGGTAAACTTCACATACTGTGTGAATTTGCAAATTCACACAGTATGGGGAGCACTGTTTTAAGATGTGCTTGGTTGAAATCCCCAGCAATAATCAAGAGTCCATTAGGGTGGGCGAGCTGTTGCTTGTTGATGATAGTTAGCAGGAGGCTGAGAGCCTTGCTAGTGTTAGCATCTGGTGGGATGTAAACAGCTAACACTAGAACAGCTGTGAATTCCCTCAGGAGATAGAAGGGCCTGCATAAGATGGCAAGAGCCTCCAAGTCTGAGGAACGTTAGCCACGGTTACATGGGCAAAATATCTTGATCGGATCAATGGTCGGATTAAAATTCAACCGTGCACATAGGCACAGTAGACCTTTTTCCCACAGTAAACAAACCTTTGGTGTCATATACATTTATGCAGCAGCTCGGTAATATGCGAGACGATCCTCCAAACATGTTTTTATTAATGTTATGAATATTATGAAGCGCCTGTTCGCTCATCACTTTATTTTTAACCGGTGTGGTCAGTGCTTTTTTTGTGGAAGAATGGAGCTCACAGAAGAGGCTAACACACACACGCTAACAACATTAGCCTTGTTTGATGAACATAAAACTCATGCGGGATATTGCCGCAATCAGCATCTTGACTACACATAAGTATGTGGGAATAACATCAGCCTTTATTTTTTTGCGACACGACTGGAAACACAAATCCACGTGATTGTTTGAACGGTTTCTAAGGACTGAGCGACATTCTGCTTTGAAAAGTTCACACAACGCCCCAAAGCCGCTGTGTGAGGTGGAAGTCCAAGTTCTGCTCGGACACATGGTTCTCCTGAGTCCGGCAGCAGCTAACCGAGAGCGGCGAGACGGATCGCAGTCTGAATTCTCACACATAACAAAACAACAAAACGCACATGTAACAAAGCATCCTCCCTTTCCCTAAAAAACACAAAGTTATAAATCCCACTGCTCTGCTCAGAGACAGTTAGTTCAGTCCACCGGCGCCTGAGCCTGGACCGCGCCCATGTATACGCAGCTAGTGTCTTTCAGTAATCATGCTGTGGCTACACCATTCATTGTGCACATAAACACAACCCCCCCCACCCGAGCTGTGGTCTCTGTCCTGTCGATGTAGCTTGACGCCAGCTGCCTCAATCGGGATGTCGGGGATATGCAGTTGTAGCCATGATTCGCTGATGGCAATCAGACTGCAGTCCTGTGTGAAGTTGTTTTTGGCTGTTAGTAGCTCCAGTTCGTCCATCTTGTTGATAATGGATCTCGCATATGGCAGGAGGAGGCATGGAATAGCGGGTCTGTGCAGTTGTTTACCTAGCTTAGTATCTGGGCCAGACCAGCAGCCTCGCTTCTGCTTCCTCTCCATTGACGTGCGGTCAGGTGAGGCAAGTGAGGCAGAGCCTCACCTGTCATAATCGTGGTAAAATAGAAAAAGGTAAATTAAGTAAATATTATTTTCCACTGATCTGTGTTAAATATACATTTTCAGTCAAATCAACACATTTTCCACAGTTTCTGAGGTTAAAATCGCCGAAGTTTAGTGTTGCGCGATCAAAGACGGAGCGGAAACTCCGGGTGAGGCTCGACAGCACTGTGCCTCACTTCTAATGGTAGGGCTCAATGTTAACACAGACGTGCGGTGGAAACGCTGCTTTAGGCCTGCAGAGAGGGCGTCAGGTGAGGCATGCCTCACCAGCAGGGGGCAGACGTGAGCTGACAGCTGCTTTGTAGCTACACTGCTGCTGTAGAAAAACTAAGAACGTCTGTCTTCATTGAGAGGGAGAAACTCATAAAATAAAGGAAAATTAGAAAGATTTTTCCAACAGATCAAAGAGCTTTTTGTGGAGAAGGATCAACACATGGACTCAAAAAGTAAGGACAAACATGTTTTTCAATGTTTTTTTTTTAAATAACATAGGAGTTAGTGGATAAAAATGTAAGTAAAATAATTTATTTTATTTTCATGATCATTTTCACAGACAATATTTGATAACTGATTAAAGCTCCAGAATTTGAAGTTAGAAAAATACCAGAAATAGTTACTGAGGGTCAAATGTGTGCTGAAAACATCTGTATTATTCTTTAATTTGTTTACAGTATATATGAATAATTTATACACAAGAAGAGTGATAAATATTCTCTGTAGGACAAATATGTTCTTGTCTGTATTTTATAAGCTGTTAGCTGCCGTTGGATGAATGGTGAATTATTTAGTTCTTTCATTGTTGTAAATCTGACTCCAGAGGATTCAGTGCCTCACCAGACATCAAGCTCACCGCACGTCACTGTTCCTCTCTCTCCTCCGAATTTGTCGGATGGGCTGACTATCCACGGAGATCCCAGTAGCCTCACTATTTCCTTTGGAATGTTATGGCACTGTTGAAAGTTTCCTGATACTGGCTGAGTGTGCCTCAGAAAAAGGTCTATCAGGTACCGGCAGTGGTAGACAAAGTTGGCGTTGCAAACTTCTGAAAGTAAATAAAATACACACAACAAAACCAAACTAATCCATGCTGGAGAGCTAAGAGCCGCTGCACTCTTGCGCACCGCCACCTTGAAAAAAGATTAAACTCACCTGTTCCGCGTCCTACTTAAGAACCAGGTGTGCGGCCTACCCCCTCTTCATCCATTTCCGCTATAGGTGCTAAAACTATTTGGCCTGCAATAACTGTTCGGGGTTCTGGTCAGTGGCCTTCGACTAAAGATGACGTCACACTACATAGCATCGAGACCTGCTCGGACTATACATATTTTCATTTAACATTTCCTTTTGTAACCTAAAGTTCTTTTCTGTCATAACTTGTGTCTGAGATTATTCTCTGTAATGTTTATAGAGATATTTTGCCACAACCCACTTTGTTAAAAGATCTGTGGCTGTTAGAATCAACCTGCTGCTCCACACGAGCGAGCCGTGTCTTTGAGCAGAGCAGCTGGAGTTTCGTAGTTTAGTGTTCGCAGGCAGGGAAGGTGCTTTGTTTGATGAAGAATAATTCCTAATATTTCATGTTTTCAACAGTATGGACAGGGATGAATGGCTGGTGGGTGCAAGAGGAAGAAGTGGGTGTTTGGGATGCTAGGTGTTGACCAGAGGGGGAGAAGACATGCTAAACCTATTCTTCGCTTGGTCGAGAGAAGAAGAAGGAGAGATCTGGTGCCGCTTATAGCTCACCATGTTAAAGTAGGCTCTACATTAATAAGTGATGAATGGCGGGCTTATCACAATGCTTTACCTGAGCTAGGTTACACTCATTTCACTGTCAATCACAGTGTGTCATATGTCGATGCCCAAACAGGTGCACATACTCAACACATAAAGAGGGCCTGGAGAACAGTTAAGGAAAATGTGTGGAGACTCAGGGGAAATCGTTACTGTTAGACCATCTCAGAGTTATTGAATGGCATGAGTGGCTTGGCCGTCAACATCGCAAAGGGCCGCTAGGATGGGTAATCCCTGACATTGCTGTGATGTATGGAGGTTAAAAGATCTGTTTGACCAGCGTTCTGCTCAAAAAGTTCTAAAATTCCGTTTTATTCTGCTGATCTGCCATGTGACGACTCAGTATGTGTGGAAAAGGTATAAACAGTGTTCAACACTTCACTTGTGGTGTTTCTTTGGTCAAGTACGGTAAACAGAAAAAGCTATTAGTGAAAGAAGGATGAGATAAAGCATCTGATATTTTGAATATTACATGTTTTTGTTCCTTGAAATTGTCCCACCCATTTGCTTTGAAACAAAGCTTCATTAGCAGATGGTTAAACTATCAACAACTGACCTGTAAAGTGTGAGTTAATATACCAGTTAAGCGTTAGTTATTAGCTTATAAATGTTATTTGGACGTTATTATAAAGTTGGAATTGATCCTCATTTACAAATAGTGAAGAAACGAGGAATAGCTGCAACTTTATAATAACGTCCTAGTAACATGTTTAAAGTATTAACTGATTCTTAATAAGTCATTAGTAAGTAATTTATTAACAGTTTCTTCATGATCTGGCTAATTAATAAGGTACAGTTAGAACTCATGAATATACGGGTAACAGGTCATTAATAGCTCACTAACTAAAAGCGTGTTAGTTGTCTATCTATAAGATACATTTATAAATCCTTAACTAACTGTTAACAGTTATTTAGCAAGTCATTTATTGCTCAATAACTAAGAGTTTATAAATGATTTGTTAAGATTTTATTAATGATTTGTTAACTAGCTATAACGGATAGTTATTATAAAGTGTTACCTATTTTGTATTATATATTTTGTATTATATTATATTTTGTTTATTCTTCCATCCATCTACGGCAGTGTTTTGAAACCTAAACAAACCAAACCAGTTCCACCCGAGTCGTTAACCGCTGAAAGAGATGACCAATTTGGAGAGTGAGTCACTGGCTCCCCAACCCCCAGCTGAGGACAAAGGACTATTAACGACCCGAAACCATGTAGGCTAAGTGGACAATACCTCAAGTTTCAGGTCTGACTCCTCCCCCACGAACGCATATATACCAGCTCTTACACCAGCGAATTCAGAATTTACAAAGCCTCTTGGATAAGAGGCGAAACGTCTTCTAACTTTAAAAACCAAGTCCAGATGACATCCCCTATATCTACTACAATAATATTTTAACCTTTCCCTGTGTGGACAGATTGGGGTTTAAGTGTTTGGTTTTGTCAGTATGTTTTGTTGTCCAGCTGTTTTACTTGGTTTTGCAAGTATTTTATCCTGTTATGTTTATTTCTTTCTGCATAATGATTGAGAGGGTTGGAGAAGATGATGACCAAACTCCTTGTGCTGTAAAACGTTTTTTTTTTGTTTAAAATTATAGCCAGAGGTCACTATAGCTGAACTCAGCCCCCCGCATTGCGAACCATTGCTGTATCATTCTTTTAAATAATATAAAATATAATGGTTCAGGGGGTTAAACTTTGACATTTGTGAATTCAAGAAATAAATTAAATTAAGTCTAATGTAAATTAAGTTGGAAAAACATCAAAGTTAGACAAACAATAAATTGAGGTGGATTAATATATTAAGTTAGATAAATATGGTAATTTGAGTTGTATAAACAACAAAAATTCAGTTAGATCAACAAATTAAATTGAGTTGGATAGACATAAGAAATTAGGTTAAATAAACTTAATTAAATTACATCTTACCAATTGAAGTGATTCATTACGTTGGTTCAACTATTTTCTTTTTCGGTGTCACAGCAGAGCGTCATGGCAGACCAGCAGGTATGCTCCTGAAGCATTCAAATTTAAGCCTTAAGGCTGAGATGGACAGGCTGTAGCA
This sequence comes from Oryzias sinensis, assembly GCA_037389245.1. Taxonomy (NCBI): domain Eukaryota; kingdom Metazoa; phylum Chordata; class Actinopteri; order Beloniformes; family Adrianichthyidae; genus Oryzias; species Oryzias sinensis. Next base: position 15,482,017 of record CM074510.1, read on the forward strand.
CGAGATGAAGCACGAGGCAGTAGGAGCTGAAAAGGAGGACAAAGAGTCAGACAGAAATTCAGAAGATTACAGCTGAAAATTATTCTGCAGATAGCCCTGCAGAAATAAAGCAGGACTGTGAACACCTGAGTTTCTGGAAACAGTCACCAAAAAGATGTTAAATGTAGCCAAAACATGCGTTACTGCAGCTGCTTTGTTGGAAGAAAAAAACGCATTTAAGGACATGGACTCATGGGTATCTGAGTATCCACACAGTTCCTGTTTATATGCAAACTCATTCACCCTGACCTGAGCCAAAGAGAAATTCTGATGTACTGTATGTGCAAACGGCAATAAGATCTTGATCTTGAAACTCCTCCTTCTTGTCTAGACTTGAATGTCCCGTGATGCCACTGGCTTATGTGGAAATTGGTACAGTAAACTTTGTTCAACAACATAAAAGTTCAGACTGTCCTTCATCACTTTCCTTCCCTCATCATCACAATGGTCATTATTACAACTCCTTTTTTCAAAACTGTTTTGAAGCTGAATCTCCTGAACTCAGACAACCTCTGCTTTTCCTCTCTGTAAGAAAGCTGCTAGAATAAAGCAGATCAATGACAGAACATTAGTCTTTTGATCCTTTAAACTTTCAGAAAACACCTATCACTCTTTTTTCACTTTTTTATGTTTTTCTTGAGTCTTTTTTAATTTTATTGCATTAATAAATATGTTTGTGTTTTTCTGCTCCCCCAGATCTTTCATCACTGAATCTTTGAGTCTGACAGATTTCAGAGTTTTTCCTGGTAGCTCTGACAGATCTGGAAGATCCACATTCTTTCAGTTTACTATTTGCTGATAAAATCTCATCTTCCAACTGCTTGTTCTGACTTGTTCACACTCAGACTTGAATCTGCCTGTGTCTTACCTCTGGCGAGTCAGGATCCACACATGCACTTGCTCTTAACCAGTCTAGGTCAGCTTGTCTTCAGCTGTTTCTCTTTGCTTTGGTCAGAAACAGGAAAAGAATCAGCAAACATTCATTTCTCTGTTCCTGTGCAGCAGCAGGAATTACACACAGCAGACACAATGAAGATGTTGCTGAACTAAAGTCACACACACACAAATTACCTTTCTTTTCTGTTCAGTGGCCTTGTGGTACAGTGACTGTCCTGAGGCTGGAAGATCGTGCGTTGAAATCCAGGTCAAGTCATACCAAATACTTTAAAATGGGACCCAATGCCACCGTGCTTGACACTCAGCATTAAGAGGTTGGATTGGGAGCTAAACCACCAAAGGGTTCCACAGCATGGCTGCCTGCAGCTCACTGCTCCCAGGAGATGGGTCAAATGCAGAGAGTGAATTTCATACACCTAGGACTGAGACAACAGGGCTCCAGACTAACTTTTTTCACTAGGAGCACAGTGGCCCCCAACTGAAAATTTTAGGGGCACAACTAGAAACTTTAGGGGCGCATACCGTAAACCAACATGCTGACCAAATCTACTAATTTCTACTGTATTACTATTAATAAATACTTTAATAATAGATGCAAAAATTACAATGTGCCATTTCAAATTCAGTGTCACATTTTCATCTGCACTTTTAAAAATGCAACAACAAGGTAAACTGACAAAAGCCTCGCTGTCATGACAGTACAAATAAGTAAAGAAAACGGATGGAAATGTATGTTGGTGACACCAAAAGCGTGTTTGAGATCACCCAGGTGGACTCAACGCTGCACAGATCACCTGGTGTGTGACATATATTTTTGTTTTTGCTCCAACATCTCCTGTCAATCAAAACAAAAATATCACGAGAAAGGGGTGGGAGGAGCAAGGCCCCAACCTGAGCGAACACAGCTGGAAATTTAGTACTGCCCTGACTGAAAGCTGCCCTGATGACTATAAAACAATGCATTATGGGACATGCGTCCTGATGGTTTTGTAGTTCAGTGATCAATCAAAATAATTTAAAATACCAATTGATTAAAAAAAGGCTACATACATTACAAAACATTCAAATAAGCATAAAATATATAATAACACAGATCATACTGAGGGAGAGAGGAATATTAAAACTAAATTGAATGTTAAGGACAAGTCCAATTTCCTGTTGTCCTTCATCTGTCAGGAACTGGAGGAGTAGGAGCCAAAATGCAGCAAGCTGGACTTGCTGCATTTTGAAACGTAAACATTCAATAAATAAACTGAAACGGGACAAAAACCATAAGGAAATCAATTACATTTTATTTTTATAGCCCAATATTACAACAACAGTCATCTCAATAGGCTTCATACTGGTAATTGTGTAGTAAACATGAAATCATGAAGAACATGAAGTCATATTCAATATGTAATGGCTAAACTAAACTAAACAATCTTAACTAAACTGGCCATCCCTGCCCTTAGACCCTCCTTCTCAGTAAGGAAAAACTCTTAAAAGAAAAAAAGGATTCCGTGAAAAAAAGAACAAACTTCAGGGGTGTCCACATGAAGGAGGGATCCTCCCCCAGGATGGACAGGTGATATACCAGAACTATTAGAGAGAATTAGCTTATCTAACTCTACAGCTACATATTCAAATAGTCCAGCAGATGGGCATCATCCAGATGAGTAGGGGACAGCTGGAGCCTACCTCCATGAGAAGGTAGGGGCCCTGGGGGTATGAGATGAGTCTCATGCCCCCAGGGCCCCTACTTTCAACAACAATGTACATAATACAACTAATCTTCACACACACATATTTATTCATTCAGACTAACACAAGTGAATCATTTCATTCAGTCATGCAGACTATTTGTGCAAAGTGAGTGAGTGTTTATGTTCTTCTAAGGTTAAAGATGGAATGTAAAAAGAATGAGGGCAAGTGCCCTGTCATCCACCCACCAAGGCCCCTGCCGCAGCAACAACAGCAGCAGCCAGGAACCCCCAGAACCAGCACAGTAGCAGATAGAGAAACACAGCCTGCCAGGCAACCACATTTACCACCCAGGTCAAGGCAAGCATGACCACCACAGGGGCCCCCAATGCCAGAGAGCAGGGAGGCATTGGGGACAGAGAGTGCAAGCTCCAGGCCAACCACAAGAGTAGCCCACCCGCCGGGAGGGTCGAACGCGGGGCCCCACCCCTGGAGAGCGCCTTCAGCCCCAGATGAGCACCCCTCCACTACCCAGGAGTTCTGAACATCCCCCACCCCACCCCCAGGCACGAACCAGGCCCCCCCCAAGGGAGATCCGCTCCACACTCCATGCAGCCACCTACCCAGTCCACGGTCCAGAAAAGAGCAAGGCGGGGGCTGGCCACCCCTGCCCAGGAGGAGGACGCCCAAGAGGGATGGGGGTCCACAAGGAATGTTGTCAAAATGGCCCCTCCAGGCTCACCCACAGTTGGAAATTTGGAGAAGGCTGGCACTCAAGGGCAAAGACCAGAACCTACACCACAGGGACACAGACACCCCCAGGCTCAGATGTGTTGTGATCCCCGGCTCTTGGCTGTCAGGTCAGTTTACTAAACTCCAAACAGCTCATGACAGTAGTTTCCCCACGCTCTGTTTTGATGTCAACCAAGATCAAATATTGATTTTTTTTACTGTAGGATGAGTATATTTCAGGCAAAAATCTAATAAAAAAATTTCCATCTCAGCCTCAAGCTGCAGGTAAAACTGTTCCACCTGCTGCCCCTCCCACCTGTGTGGCCTCACCTCCATCACAGGTTGACTCTTCCTGGTTCATAGTCATTGATCTGTGATACATCTGCGTTCACACGGTGAGTGACGAGTTTTCCTCTTCTTCAGATCTTTGCAGAAATTGAATTTTGTTTGTTTCTTGAACTTTGTCTTCACTAACTTAACTGTTTGTTTATGAATGTTTGGAGAATATTGTCTTAATTCCCTGCAAACTCTTCTCATTATGCTTTACAAAAGGCTTTTTTATTTTTAAAATTTTCCATCCATCCCTTTCCTTAACCCACTATGTACCCTTTGGTGTCACAGGGATGCCAGAGCCTATCCTAGCTACTGTTGGGCAAAGTAAGGGTACACCCTGGACAGGTCTGTCGCAGTCACAATTTCACACTCATACACAGTAACACTGGCACACCTAGGGACACTATATAGAGTAACCAGTTAATCTAAGAACATGGCTAATTGTAAACTGGTAAGGCCCTGTACTACTTACCAGTATAAGATTTGGGGCCGGTACGCAGTACCGTACGGCCAGTCTTTTCTGCTTAAACACACATACCAAAGCAGCTGCTGCCTAAAACTGCCACTTAATGCTGCTAAAGCTGTAAACCAGGCGGCACTTTACCTCATCATTTTAACGTCTTTGTGGTTTTTAGTGTCTTATCATCACTACGTAAAATGATTTACGTCCTTCTCGCGTTATCTGCTAATTCTTTCGCTTCCCTAAACAAGCACATGCACGTCATTCAGGGTTCGTTTGACTTGTTGCATGGGGACATTCTATTCATTCACAGTCAAGTGGGAATTTTTCTGTGCAAATCATAGGGTGGTTGTTTGCAACTGAACAGGAAAAACAGTAAATTATTCACCCAGATTTCTGAACACTACTGTAATTAATATTTCAAAATAAAACTTAATGCAATGATAAAAGTAAAACATTCAGCAAAGAAATTCTTTTCTTTTAAAAAAAGTAACTGAGAAGAACAAAGCAAGGACGATTGTTCAAAAAGGAAGATTGCAAGTGAGGGTGAACATGTACAAACTAAAACTATTAGAAAAAAAAGAAAAGGTGCATTTTCTGCATTGATCAGGTTCTTGATCAGTAAAAATATTTTTCCACAAAACCTGGTCCACATCTACAGTCAAGATCTATTCTCAACTGCATTTATCTGCATCACTGCTGTATTCGTTTTAACACCAATTCAACTCATATCATAATCTATGGTTGCTGAATTGATTTATAGTCCATATTAGTTAATTTTAAACAATCTGATTCACTGATCCACTGTTGTTTTTCCACAGCAAAATAATACGGGGGGATATAAGGGGGGATATAAGGGGATATTTTTAGAACATTATACCACACTGTGTTGTCACAAAACTCGGTGTTTACACACATTGGACTGTAATGCTTAACCATTTTTGCTGCCATCACGTGTTGTCTGCTGTGATTTCACTTGGTTGTTTTTATGTTATAATAAAATAAATAATAATTAAGCCGGTAGGGATTAAAGACAGTCAGTGCAGTCATTTATTTGAATGACAGCTGAAAAAATGAAAGAAGGTTTTGGTTCGATTTTGATTTTTTATTTGAAATGGTTTATTTCAAGCAATCAAGTAAGAATAATACACAAACACAATACAATCATCAGTTATCCATTCATACAAAGACGTTTTAAACTTAGGATAATTAACCATAAAATTAAATATTGTTTAAAAGGGAGTGGAATGAAGCGAACTTGTATAATCCCTCCCCTGTTCTACCGTAACCATTTTTAGTACATGATTTATCATTATCTGGTTCATGACTTTAATCAGACAGATTTAAGAATCCTGAGGTGTCAATAAAGCACATGACAAAGATGAATTATTTAATTATTATGTAAAAATAGACATAACTATTTTAGATATCAAAATAGCAAATGCAGATCAGTTATCTAAAATATAGGCAGATTGTATTCTTTAGAAAAATCATGTACATGATTAAAAAATAATACTATATCAGAAAAATAGACATAACACTGTTTCAAAAATCTTCATAGCAAAAATTGATCAAGTATCAAAAGTTAAAAATAATTGCAAAACAAGTTTCATCAGGAAAAATCATGAATCAATTTGTGGTGCAAGTGAAGTAATATAATCATTAATCATTCATTTTAACCAACTTCAACTTCTTTTTGTTTTTGTATTTTTTTATTATAAGCTAATGCGGTTAAATAAAATAAAATAAGAAAATAAAAAAGGGTCCATATTCTGTTGATTGTCCAGGTTGGTGTTCCATCTTCTGCTTATTAACAGCCGTCCTTCTGGTTTAACAGAATTTTTAAGTTCTTTTCGCTGTTATGTCTGCAGACAGATTAAGATCTGTATCCTTCTGCGGCTGTTATCAGCGGCGCTGAAAGTTGAGGTAAAGTTGTCTGCAGTTAAGAACTCTGCTAAAAATTAGGGTCCCTTCAGACTTTTAGAGAAAGTGCTGATCCCAGGCTACATATTTCTTGAAATTATATTTAACTCTTTAAATTATTACTGCATGTTGGTTCAGTCATCCGTGATGAAACACTTCATGGTGTTAACAACCAGAACTTTGGACCTCTCCGGTGTACTGAGTGGTTTGACGTAAATCCTGCAGCCTTTAACCTAAATGTTCTCAATCTGCTTAAGCTTTCTTAGAAGCCTGGCATGTTTAGAGATTTCAGCATTCCTTCTGGTCAGATTTTCATTCAGATAAACAGCAGATCCCTTCAGATTCCTCAGATAGTGTTTTTGATTCACAAACCTGATGAGGATCGCTGGTTTATCCGTCTCCTTTCTCCTAGGAAGCGGGTGGCAGGTCTCAATGGTATTTAGATCCAGGGAAATTCCTTTAGACGTAAGAAGTGATTCCACTCGGTACTCGAGAGACACTCCGTCGCTCCCCGTTTTAGAAGAAGAGATAGGAATTCTAGCGCTATTAGAATTGGCAATGCTAACTCCAGCTGCATTTACCTTTGCCCGAGGTTTGATCTGTACTCCAGTGATAATGACATTATCAAATCTTGCTAATTGTTCCACATCGTCCAGTCTTTTCTCCAGATTATCAACCCGGTTATCTTGTTGCCCGTTTTGAGCTCAGAGTCTTCTGAACTCTTCCACTAGCTCCAAGATAGGAGTTGGCTTAGCCTGGTTGTTGCTGACTCGTTCCATGAAAGGAGCTTGGTTCTCGTGAAACATTCTTTTAAGGCCAAACTAGTCATCTGTTACCGTAAATTCCGGGTTACAAAGCGCACCCGATTTCAAGCCGCCCCCACGTGTATTGACGTGCTTATTTAATTTTGTATATAAACAAGCCGCATCAGAAAAAAAGCCGCTGTCTCAACAAAGCACGTCCTGACTCCCAGCATAGGCGGGTACTGTCTTTACTCAAGCTCATGTATCCAAGTGCACCCACGTCTGAAACAGCATGGACCTCTATTCTGTTCACAAGTTCCTCAGTTATGGTTTTTTTTATTTTTTTTTATTTTTTTTTTACTTATTGACAATCTAGGTATCATACATAAAATTACTAACAGTAACCATATAATCAACATTACATCCCTCAGTTATGATGAGGAAATTTACATCCGCGATCCCCCATTTCCCATGAGTCTTAGGGGCTAAAGGCGGGGCCAACGACCGGCTCGCCACTGTTGTTGTACGTGTTTAAGAATGAGCAAGTAGCAGCAGTGCATGGAGGGGTGAACGGGAACAGCTCTCCTTCCGCTTGTGTCGCGGCAGCATTATGGTACTAACAGGGCTGGTTAAAAAACCAGTAAAATAAAGCAGCGGCGACTGAAAAGCGCGCGCCTCAGCGCGATACGCGCGCCTCAGCACGGCGTGTTCGTCAGAAGTTTCCTTTCACAAAAACGCCTCTGCGCTCCGCGCTCGCCAAGCGGGCTCCTTGTCTCCCCTTCCTATCCGAAAAGCTCACACGGCGGCTGTGAGCTTTTCAATGCAAAATTCCGCACATGGATTTGTGTTTCCAGTCGTGTCCCGACAAAATAAAGGCTGATGTTATTCACACATATTTACGTGCAGCCAGCCGAGTCACTATGACTCAGAGGTAAATACACTTCTGAGCATGCGCTGTTCTCTCCGTCACGCAGCTGACCGGCATTTCCATTTACTGATGGGGGATTTTTTCACGCTGCTTTTAACGATTGCTTTTAACTTGAAAGCTTCATCATATTGTAGCGGCGATCACGTGCACGTTGGGTCTAATGGCACCAAAGGATTCTGGGATGCGGCCGGGCATGCGTGTTTCTTTTTGTTGAACCATGACTGAAGTGTCTAAGACCTGAAGTAACATCCATGCTGTTTGGATGCTTAGAGATGTGTAACAAAACAAATGACTTGTGTTTGGTGTTAGAAGGAGAATTCAATCCATTCACCAAGCCTGAAAGTACGTACATGGCAGCCGCCAATTAAATCCATAAATTGGCCGCGTCACCAAATAAGCCGCAGGGCTGTAAGCGCAGGAAAAATGTAGCGGCTTGTAGTCCGGAAATTACGGTAATTGTTTTTTCTTAGGGCCAAACTAGTCACCTGTTAATTGGTTTTTCTTAGGGGCCATGGTCAGCTCTCTTTTTTTTTTGGAGAAACTCAACTTGAAGATAGTTGTATAGCTGCTATGAGCCACACGTGTCCGTGCTGTAACCCGGAACCGTTTTTTGTAAAAAACTTAAATGCTCAGGCACCATTGCATTAAAAAACCAAAGTGGAACTTAAACTAGAGGGACGTCACCAAGACACAAAACATAATCGAAAACAACGACCACGTGCAAGAAGGAAAAACCAAGCTGTTTTCACAGGCTTCTGACGCCAAGTCCGAAAGCGTGGGCAAGCTGACAATAGAGATTCCTACCAGGAATTCAGCTGCCACTGGAACAGGGGTTGCTTGAAGCTTTTATACTTCCCGCCCAGCCTGATGATTGGAGGAGGAAAGGAGGCTGCAATCATCTCCTGTGGTCTCGGTACGTTACCAATCAGACTGAGCTTTGGTTCGCTCTAAGGGTGTATTCAGACAGGACACATTTGGTTTGCTTAAATTGAGCCAGAGTTCGCTCCTCCCAGAGCAAATTTTCCGTCTAAAAGCACCAAAGTGAACCCTGGTCTGGGACCAGGAACCACTCCTGGACCAATGATTCATGGTGGTCTTGGCTTTTTTCTCCAACCGGACTGAGCTTCTGTTCGCTTTAGTTTTCTCAGTCTGAATACGATCAGTCCTCGGAGTGGAACAACTGGACCAAATCGGCCATCGGTGGTCACAAGATCTAAACACAGTCAGAATGTAGCAACAGATGAGCTGCGGACAAATGTAAAGGAATGGTGGCTGTGCTTTCAAAGAGGAAAAATAGGGTCCAACTCCTTACGTATTATGTTTATTTTAACACAGCTGAAAATGCTTTTACATGCTTTTCTGTGTCTCGTTATGTGGCCCGCTGCTGTGACGTCATCCTGAAAAATACTCTGTAGTTCCTTACCAAAATTCCCCTAATACAACGCCAATTCCACCACAATGATGAGACACAGCAACTCATTGAAATGTGATCGGATTAAAGCAGGCTCAATTTTTAACGTGATACACATTGCTTCTCACAGCTTTCAACCCAATCTTTATGTCATAAACACATCAGTGTACCTTTTTAGACATCTTTTTTTCCAGTAATCGCCCTGCAGCATTACTACACAATACCCAAGCAGCAGTAAAAAGTGTTGTGCCCTGTGTTGATACAGATGTTTAAAATTAATCAGCAAAATATAAAGTTTGAATGAATTAACCCAGAAAAGTACTACAAAGCGCAGGACTTCCATAATTTCTCTTTTAGTTGCTTTACCATGCTCTCATAATTCCTGACCATTGAGTGAATAGATTCTTAGTGACATTTTCTTTTGTTTATAAGCTTTGGTTCAAATCAGGAAAGGCCGCTTGACGGCAGTCTGGGTAAAGACCAAATCTAACGTTCAGGACCTTATCTGGAAAAAATTAAGTGGACTCAGCCCGTGCTCATGGTTACAGATTCTGGTCAGTATACAATTCTCGTTCTTTTAAACCTGATTTCGACATTTGATACTGTGAATCATGGTATTATGATTCAGTGTCTTAATAATCTAGGGGTGGCAGCAGCTCAGGTGGTTGAGCAGGTCATTGACCACCCCCTCAAGTCAACAGTTATTGTGTCCTTGGGCAAGATACTTCACCCTCCCTGCCTTCAGTTTGGTCCCACTGGTGTGTGAAAGCATATGAATGTCCCGGGGAGGGTCAGAGGGACCGTAGGTGCAAACTGGCAGCCACACCCCATCATCCCCAAGTATGAATGAGGAGTGAATAAATTATGGACACATTGTTAGCCAGTAATGTGCAGTGAGGTTGATGGCTGGTGAGGCACCGACTCCTCTGGAGTCAGATTCACAAGAACTAAACATTTTACCATTTATCCAACAGCAGGTAACAGCATATAAGATATTTTTATAGATGAATAGAACACTCTTCTTGTGTATAAATGAATAGAACACTCTTATTGTGTATAAATTATTCATGAGTAATTCACATGTAAACAAACAAAAGTATACAGAAACTTTTTATTTTTTTAAACTTGTCCTGTCCAACAGCTGAGCAGACAGATGAGAGTTGAAAGCCTCTTCTGTTGGACATATTTCACTGTTACAACAGGGGTTATGAAACATTTGACACACTAAATGTTTATTTAAATAAACCCTTTTGGAAATGTATGCTAAACTTTATTCATCTTACTCAATTCTCTAACAGTCTTTTGTTGGACCAGGCGGAAAAGAAAAGAAGGGAAGAAGAGAGAGGGATGCTGGGGGGGGTTATTAAAGGGGAGCGGGGGTAGAACCGTGAAGCAGCATAAGGGAACAAGTTGCTGGATGTTTACAATCATTACAGTCAGGTTTATAAGTAATGTAAATCTAAAAGGTCCACACACACACCCGAGTGCCACAAACATACCTGTGGGCTCCAAAAGTGCCCACATACAAAACATTTCAACATGTACACAATGCAACTGATATTCACACACGCATATTTATGCATTCAGACCAACATGTAAAATAATTCATTTAATCTCTCAAACTATTTGTGCAAAGGTGAGAAAAAAACGTGGGAGTGTACCAAGCCATCCCCACAAACGACAAAGAGTCTAAGCCCCAGTCCAACCAGGTGAGCAGCCCCCCCCCCCCCACACACACACACACCGGTAGGGCCCAACGCTTGGCCCCACCCCAGGAGAGCACCCCAGCCCCAGTCAAGCTACCCACCGCTACCCAGGAGTTCTGGGGATCCCCCAACCCCGGGCACATTCCAGGGCCCCCCAAGAGAGACCCGCCCTGCACTGCAGACAACCCCACACCCAGTCCATGGGTGGTCCAGGTGAGAGGCAGCAGCCAGTCACCCCTGCCCAGGAGACAGATGCCCCAGAGCGGTGGGGTCCACATGAAGTGTCGTTACCATGGCCCGACCAGGCTCACCCATAGATGGAATTTGGAGAAGGCCAGCGCTCGAGAGCAAGGATGTGTCCCCCACACCACAGGGACACGTACACCCCCAGGCTCAGATGTGATGTCAACCCTGGCCCCCAGTCTTGAGTGTATTTTTGAGGGGTAAAGGGTGTGTGTACTAAGGGGGTGCAATTAAAATTGGCGGTAGGGCACTGAGAGGACATCTGCTGCTTGCTGGCTGTGATGCCCAAGCTTCCCTCCTACCAAGGGTCCTACATGTCTAAGGTGCAATTAAAACTGACCCCGAGGTGCATCGCTGGCTAACCCCCCCTCCCCCATCACCCTATCCATCTTCCTCCACTCCTCCGGGACCGGGTCTCAGGGGGAAGAGCATTCTAAGCAGAAATGCTCAGACTTCCCTCACCCCGGCCACTTCTTCCAGCTCCCCTGGGGGGACCCCAAGGCTTTCCCAGGCCAGCAGACAAACATAGTCTCTCCATGGTTTTCTGGGTCTTCCCAGGGGCCTCCGGCCAGTGGGACGTGCCTGGAACACATCTCCAGGTGATAGAAAATGTTGATATGAGGAAGAGGATAACTGGGGGACAGCTGGTAGACTGTCCCCAGGTTATGAGACCCCCCCCCCCCCCCAGCATTGGGCCCAGGTCTCCGCAGCCCGGGGGGCCCCATCCCCCGATGCACTAAGCACCCAGGCCCCATAGCCCCGCTCCCCGCCCCAAAGCACCGCCCCTGGGAGAACTCTGGTTAGGTATTGACGAGACCGAGGCAGCTGACTAGCCGGTTAACCACCGTTTGCCTGTCATGGAGTTAGCTATGGGAGACCAGAGAAACTTCATTCTTTCAAAGTTACTTGATCTTTGAGCTAAAAAATTTTCCAAGGCGAGATGATCAAACAAAAGATTCCTGTATTAATTTAAATTAATATTTTTGTTATTCTTCCAGTTAAGTAAATTTGTTTTTCCCCCAATACAAAGAGTTATGAAAAGTTATGGCAATCGATGCCACTCATGTCACCATGCACGCAAAGTGACGGTGAAGCCGTGATTGAAACCTTAAGCCAGACGGCACATATCTGTTGCCAGAGAGCCTGGACAGGTGTGTAGAATCCCCGGGGCATGCAATTAATTGTCGGATAGATTACTATCACAGTGCTCACAAAAGTCTGACTTACTGAGACCCATCTTGAACATCCCCTGTCCAGTGCAGTAAATTCTGTGAAGAGTTTTAAATTGGATTAGTTGTAAATTTGGACTTTTGTCAGTTTGAAAGTGTTTAGACAAATTTCTGACCAGAAGTTTTGAACTCTGCTGATTCTCAAATCTGCATCCCATGTTGTTGTTGGGATTAAGATATTATTATCTAGATTGCATCAGAGTTTATATATTTTGATTGGGATGTTATGAATCTTCTATCAATAATTAAAATGCTCTGAAGCGGAGTGTTACGCCCTCTGCTTGCCAAACTGGGAAGTGCAACATTATTTTGTTTGTAAGGATGTCTAGGTTGTTCTAAATGAGTGTCATTTTGCATGGTTAAAGTGAGGATTTTGACACTTTAGGAAATTCCCACCAGGCTGTCAAAGTGGCGTTTATATTAATACTTTGGAAGCAATCTTGTTTTTTTTAACTGTTTGGCCTTCAATAAATGATGAGTCTGACCTAATTTGATCTTTCCAAATAATGCCTGTTCCAGGTCTAATCATGAGTTGATTCTGGATTAATTTTTTAACCATTTTAAGATTTATTGTATTCTATTTGCACAAAAATAATTGTGGAAGATAGGTAATTCTAAGCCTCCACTACTTTTTGCAGATATTAAAGTTTTTAGAGTAATTCTTGCAAGTTTAGGATTCCATAAGAAGCCTGATATGGATGAGTCTGATGTTGTAAATCAATTTAGTGTTTGGGGATTGAGAAGAGATAATTAACTGTAGGCCAAATTTTCATTTATACTGTGGCTACCTTGCCCATGAGGCACAGAGGCAGGTTGACCCAGCGGGTTAGATCGTCCTGTATCCTTTTCAGCAATAAAGTGTAATTTACCAGTTCTGATAATTCGGGGGAGAAATAAATACCTAGATATTTGATATTGCCTGATTTGACTGGTAGGAAGAATGTTTTCACTGCATTTTGTCCAGCGGTAATAAAACTGATTTATTCCAATTAATTGTGTAGTCTAGAAAATTAACCTCTTACCGCTTTTTTGTCAGATAATGAGTGACTTAAAAAGTTTGTTTTACATGACCATTGCAGTGATATAGAACTATTATGCTATTTGACCAAAATATATTTTTTCGGTGTGCGAATATCATCTTTTTAATACACATCCAGCAGACAAACAGAATTGAGAATTCACCTGGACCTGGTTAACAACTGTCCCAACTGAGCATTTTAAGAACATTTGTTTGTGTTGTTGACGCCCAATTTAACGTCTTAAAGAACTGGAAATTGTAAATCTAAATTTTTAAAAATATATAAATATATGTTTATAAATGTAATTATTTCTTTATTTTTATTATATTTCTTATTGTAGTCAAAACAATAAAAAAACACCTAAATTTATCAAACTTATTCCAGAAGTTATGAAATGCATAGATCAAAAATATATTTGTTTGGTTGGTTAGGTTAGAGGCTACTCCGCAGGAATCCAGGGTTCAATTCCTGGAGGAGAATGAGCAATTAAAGTGGGGCAATTACCATATCATTGGCGAGCAATTAACAGCATTAGTATCTATTATTATTAATTATTAGCTCTGATATTGATTGATATTGTTTCTAAATGGATAGATATATATATATATATATATATATATATATATATATATATATATATATATATATATATATATATATATATATATATATATATATACACACACAGCCCAGGGGGAAAATAAGTATTGAACAAATCAAGCATTCTCTCAAAAAAACCTATTTCTAAGTGGGAGCTATTGACACGAAATTACTCACCAGATGTAAGCATCAGCTGATTCAGCTGCACACATAGAAAGAAATCCAAACATTTATGTCCATAATTGAAGTTATGTGTAGTAAAGTGAAATGACACATTCTAGCAGCTTTATTTTCTTTTGCTTCAACCAGTTGAGTGTTGCCTTGGCTGTGTGCTTGGGATCGTTGCTGCTTGCTGAAAGATCTGCCACTCTTTTCATCTTCAGCAGCCTGGCAGATGACAGCAGATTCTGATCGAGAATGTCTCGATACTTTCTCCAGTCATGATGTAGTCTACCAGTACCACATGCTGAAAAAACAGCCCCGCCATGATGCTCCCACCTCCAACATTTCATTGGTATGGTGTTTTGGGGAGTAATGGGTGCCATTTCTTCCCAAAACATGTTGTGAGTTCAATTTTGGTCTCATCTGACCAGAGTATCTTCTCCCAGAATGTCATGGGTTTATCCAAATGTTGTGTCGCAAACTCCAAATGAGCTTCAACATGCTTCTTCTTCAAAAATGGAGTCTTGCGTGGTGTGCGTGCATGGAGGCCATGGCGGTTGAGTGCATTACTTATTGTTTTCTTTGAAACAACGGTACCTGCTGATTCCAGGTCTTACTGAAGCTCTCCAAGAGTGGCCCTGGGCTGTTGGAGAACCCTTCTGATGATTGTTCTGACTCCTCTGTCTGAAATCTTGCGAGGAGCACCTGGCCGTGGCAGGTTTATGGTAATACCATGTTCTTTCCACTTCCGGATGATGGCCCCACTCACTGGATTCCTCACCGTTATCGGCGGTCACTGTGTGCTCATATGACAGGGAGTTGATTTTAAATCTGAGGATAATCATGTCATTAATCCTGCAATTGTGCGATGGTCTCAATCCTGTTGACATTTCTTCAAACTGATTCTGATCTGACCCCATACATAAACTAAATATACACACAGAAGTAGCACACAAATGAATCAAGTTCAAAAAAGAGACTGAGATAGAGATTCAACAACAGGAAACAAGAAGAGACAGCACAGAAACGGGCAGAAAAGAAAAATCTGGAACCATTTGTAATTTCATTGAAAAAGAAATGTGGCGTAGAAAACAATTTTTTTTATGTAAAACCAGCGTCACTATCTACCTGAATCTTCCACAAAACAGGACAGAAACCTGTTACGGTTGGGGGTTGATTTTTTTACCCCCCCCCCCGTTTCTGTGCTAATGTTGTCTCTTCTTGTTGCAGCTGGGTCTCTAGTTCACTGTACTTGATTCCTGAAATCCCAGGAAGATCTAGGGGAAAGGAATTGATTAATTGAGGAAGCCCCATCTCTTATTCTTTTTGAGGTGTTTGTGGCATGCAGCCATACCTTGGTTATGTTTTGGCTAAATTAAGTCAGTCGCGAGGATCAGCTATCAAGTCTGCTTCTTTTATTTTCACAGTTCTACAGAGCAGATCATTACTCACAGAAAGAAAGAAATGTCGTATGAATGTGTTTTAAATAGGGGATCGGTATCGTTAAGGTTTTAATAGTACCACTCTTATTGATACTGCTTATCGATCCAGTATTTTAATGATACTCTTATCGATACTTTTTGAGCACAAAAAATAAATAAATAACAAATTAAGAACATATTATTATTGAACAGGAGCTGCCTTGTCTTGTGTGCACGCGTGCCGCCTGCTGTCTGAACCACCATGCACACAAATAGCCAGATAGACATCTCCTCTTCAGCAAGAATAGCGAAATTAATATTATCATTAATTAACAGAAAATTGAATTGGTGTGTCACGGTGCCTCTGCCTGCCCCGCCCCCGCTGCTTTCCTCTGGACTTCACCAACTGGTTCCACTTCATCCTCATCAGTCGGCTGCTCTTAAGGAGTTCCTGCTCATACAGCTGACGCCAGTTCGTTACCCCTAACGGTGACTACGCCTGGTCTGCCTGCTCATGCCTTGTGTTCTCTTGCCTTGCTTATTACTGACTCTATGCCTTCCTGTCTCAGGATTCCTCTCGACGAAGCCCCACTGTGCTGAAGTCCCCAGCCGCTTGCCTGTTGCCTCAACGAAGTCCAGAACCGCAGAGCCGCAGTTTAACCTCCAGCCACACCACGAGCATCGCTCTTGCCTGATTGATTCTGCAACCCAAGCCTTGACATTAAAACCAACTTACCAAGTCAAATACTCCTGTGATCATTCTGGGTTCCAGCGTCTGGGTCTGCCTTACCTGAACATTATGACATGGTGACTTAAATATGGCAGATAACGTTTATATCTTTTGGGACACAAAAAAAAAATGCGACTTCTCCAGTACCGCTAGCAGAACCGTCGAGGTCAGATCTTACCGAAACTGCAGTCTTGAAGGATGATGCCCCAGGGCTCGTTCAATACCAGGGCTTGGTACCTATCCATGACAACCTTTGCTAAATTAGTTAAAATTCTTCTAAAATCATATTCATATTATAAACATTCATGAATGAAAACACATGTTTTACATCACACTATGTGAACATTTTATTAGCCAAGTGATTATTTCGACCAAATAATAATTGTATCCATAGCAGTCAACACCAAACCATATAAACTTGATTGCATATTGGATGTATTGTAAATCAGGTCATGGGTTTTTATGTAATAAGAGAGGCTGTAGCATCATCAGAGTTGATGTCTGTTTTCTCTGCAGATGAAGGGAGAATGTGTGTGTGACCTGATGTGGATCCAGTGAATCCAGAAGAATGGATCAGTGTGATGACATAGAGGAAGGAGCCCCAACCACTAAAAACAGTGTGTATAAGGAAGAGGGCCAGAGCAAAGCTCAGAGGTGAAATGAACATCTCTAACTGTCAATGACTAACTGCCTAAAAGATCCCAGAATCAAGAGATATACTTGTCTGGATATCCTCAGAAATACCTCATAGAGCTCATGTCAGATCTCAACACTTTCATGAGCAACCTTCATTCTTCACAGGAACCAACCTGGATCTGGATATGAACCCAGCTGGGTGTCCTTAAGGAGTGACTTCTCAAAGGAATATTTAATAAAATACAAAAACAGTCGTTTAAGAGTAAAACAGTAAGTGTTTGTCAAAAATCAGGGATTCAACAGATGGACAATATTTGATGAATTGAGGGCTTTTCCCCAAATTTAAATGGCTGCATATAAAGTTTTAAAGCTGTCACATGGTGGTGTTTTAACAAACTGTCTCACTTCAGAGCAGTCAGTTCCTAATCTGAGTTAAAATTTTCAACATGAAGGATAATGAATGTGCTTAACCTTCATAGCAGAAGAAATGAGTTTTTATTAAAAAAAATGTTTTTCTATCAGGATCCAAGAGGTGCTGGGATTTAGTCCTGGATATGAACCCAGCTGTGTGTCCTTCAGGAGTGAACGCTCAATGCTTATTGAACCTAATTTCAAAGACAGCAGTTCACGAGTGGAACAGTAAGTGTTTGTCAGAGTTAAAGTGTGAAGAAACTGATTCTGCTAGATTGGACTGTAAATGATAAAAAGGTTAGGTTCGTACCCTTTTCAGTTTCTTGCACACAGAAATGGATGAATAATTACTCAGAGACAAAACTTATCTTTAGGGGAAGTTTACTCCATACAAGAAGCACAAATTTGTACGAAGGGTTACAGACAGATGAACAGGCTGCTGCATTCAAAGTCCAAACAGCGAAAGCAGGGAGATGGGCTTGGTATAAGAACCCTGCATTTGCATATTTAAAAGATCATACACTGGACAATAGTGTGAAAATCACGCCCACAGGTTGCTGGTGGAGAGGCGCTCGAAGGTCAGGAAGCTTCAACACCCAGATATCTCTGAGGTTCTCACAGATGTTTAGCAGAGCGCACACACCAGCACACACAAAAAGGAAAAAGGGAGGATGAGGAATGCTATGACAAAATAGTCTTGGTTGTGCTGTCTTCAAATGTAATATCATTTTGAGATGATAATACCTGCTTAGTGAATTAAGTTTAAACCATTAGTGTAATAAAAGTTAAAGGCAGTTTCTAACTAGTCTTAACGTAAAGGAACCTGGATAATAGTTAAGCTGAATAATATATGTAGTTTTCAGCTGAATGACGTGAGGTCTGGTTCAGTTCTTGATCTCTCTGATCAGATTCACTGGGAGCATCATGGAAGCAACTCAATGGATTTAGTCATGCATGTAGTCAAGGTCAAAACAATCTGCTGCAGTTCAAACTGAACATCAGAATGAGGAAGAAAGGTATTTAAGGGACTTTGAACATGGTATGGTTGTTGGTGCCAAGATGGGTTGGTCTGAGTATTTCAGAAATGGCTGATTACAGAAAATAGTCAGAAGAGAAAATTCCCCTCTAAGCAGCAGATCTGTGGGTGGAAATACCTTGTTAATGCCTGAGGTCAGAGGAAACTGGCTAGACTAGTTTAAGATGATAGAAAGGCAACACAAGCTTGAAAAAACAGTTGTTACAACCAAGGCATGCATCTATGAACGCACGACCAATCTTGAGGAAGATGGATTATAAAAGTTGAAGACCACACCAGGTGCCACTCCTGTCAGTTAAGAACAGGAAACTGAGGTTTCAATTCACACAGGCTCACCAAAATTGGACAATAAAAGATTGGAAAAATGTTGGCTGGTATGATGAGTCCTGATTTCTGCTGTTGCATTCGGATGGTTGGGTCAGAATTTTGTGTGATCATGCAAGTATGGATCCATACTGCGTTGTAATAATGGTTCAGGCTGCTGGTAGTGGTTGTGGAGTGATGGTGAGGAGGATTTTATCTTGGCTCTCTTTGGGCCCCTTGGTACCAAATGATTCTCGTTACAATGCCATAGCCTACTTGAGTATTGTTGTTGATCATATCTATCCCTTTATGATCCCATTATTCCCATCTATTGATGGCTACTACCAGCAGAATAGCATCCCATGTTATTGAGCTGGAATCAGTGTTTAGTGATGTAAAAAGACAGAAAAAGAATCTAAAACACAAGAGGAACTGCTATGAGTAAAAAAAAGAAAGATGAACAATATTAAAAGCTATGACGGAGAGTTCAGAATCACAGAAAACAGAAGTTGGATGTTGATCTAAAGAAGCCAGACATCTCTGATCCAGAATTAGTCTGCTAATTTCAACTGACTCCCTTTTTTCGTTCTCCTTTGGGTTGACAGAGAAATTAAGAGCGCCCACAACCAGTAGAAAGACACAGAACTGGTGAGTTGTAGCAGAAGTACAAAAGTACATAAACATCTGCTTATGGGCTCTTCTGAATACTTCTGCAGGTGCTGTGTTGAACACTCATGAAAAACTTTTTTTTCTCCAGCCTTAGGCTTCTTTGCACCTTCAGCAGATGTTACTCTGAAGAAATTTCTTGTTCAACATCAGACCAGTTTGAGAGGGAGAAACGAAAATGTTGCTGAAGGAACTGAAGAAGGCGGAAGATACTTCAACAGGGTCTACACTGAGCTCTACATCACAGAGGGACTAAGAGAGGAGGTTCACACCCAACATGAGGGGACACAGTTGGAGAAAAACTCCACACACAGCAAGCTCCACAACACTGTAGTCAAGATCTTAGACATCTTCAAAGTCTTACCTGACCAACACAGATCCATTAGAGTGGTTCTAACCAACGGAATTGCTGGAGCTGGAAAAAGCTTCTTAGTGCAGAAGTTTACTCTGAACTGGGCTGAGGGCTTGGAGAACCAAGACATCAGTGCTGTGGTTCCTGTTTCATTCAGGGAGATGAACTTGATCAGAGATGAACAGCACAGTCTTCTCACTCTGATCCAGCTTTTCCATCCAACACTACACAAGATCCCAGTAGAACAGCTGTCTGTCTGTAAGCTTCTGTTCATCTTTGATGGTCTGGATGAAAGCAGGCTTTCATTGGACTTTAACAACAGTCAGGTGGTGTCTGATGTCACACAGAAGTCCTCTGTCAACGTGCTGCTCATTAACCTCATCCAGGGACGTCTGCTGCCCTCAGCTCTGGTCTGGATCACTTCCAGACCTGCAGCAGCCAATCAGATCCCTCCTTCATGTGTGGACAGACTGACAGAAGTACGAGGCTTCAATGATGCTCAGAAGGAGGAGTACTTCAGGAGGAGATTCGTAGATGAAGAGCTGTCCAGCAGAATCATATCCCATATCAAGGGCTCCATGTCCCTCTACATTATGTGTGAAGTTCCAGTTTTCTGCTGGATCACTGCTGTGGTTCTGGGGAACATGCTGACCACAGACCAGAGAAGAGAGCTGCCCACCACCCTGACTGACATGTACTCACACTTCCTAATAGTACAGACAAAGAGAAAGAAGAACAAGTACCAGCAGGAACGTGAGATAAGTCCACAAGCGCAGACAAAGGCTGATAAGGAAGTTCTTCTGAAGCTGGGAAGGCTCGGATTTGAACATCTGGAGAAAGGAAACATTATGTTCTACCAAGAAGACCTGCTGCAGTGTGGTCTGGATGTCACAGAGGCCTCAGTGTACTCTGGAGTTTGTACTGAGATCTTCAGAAGAGAGTGTGAGATCTTCCAGAAACCAGTCTACAGCTTTGTTCATCTGAGTGTTCAGGAGTTTCTGGCTGCAGTCTACATGTTCCACTCTTACTCCAACAGAAAGGTAAAGGTCATCGAGGACTTCCTGATGTGTGACATGAA
Organism: Oryzias sinensis; assembly: GCA_037389245.1. NCBI lineage: Eukaryota > Metazoa > Chordata > Actinopteri > Beloniformes > Adrianichthyidae > Oryzias > Oryzias sinensis. The sequence continues at coordinate 15,502,758 of CM074510.1, forward strand.
GCACTCATCCCTGGATGAGTTTCTGAGAAGAGTCATGGAGAAATCGCTGCAGAGTAGAACTGGACATTTGGACCTGTTTGTCCGCTTCCTTCATGGCCTAACTGTGGAATCCAACCAGAGACTCGTAGGAAGCCTGCTGGGTCAAACAGAGAATAACCCAGGAACGATCCAGAGAGCCATTAACAACCTGAAGATGATCAGCAGTAAAAAAGTCTCTCCAGACAGAAGCATTAACATCTATCACTGTCTGATGGAGATGAAGGACCTCTTGGTTTATCAGGAGATTCAAGAGTTCTTAATTTCGGAGAACAAGTCAAATAAGAAATTGTCAGAGATCCACTGCTCAGCTCTGGCCTACACTCTGCAGATGTCAGAGGACGCTCTGGAGAAACTGGACCTGAACCAGTACAACACATCAGACGAGGGTAAAAGGAGACTGATACCAGCTGTGAGGAACTGCAGAAAGTTCATGTGAGTCCACAAGTATATTTCATGATATATCAGATTAATATTCAGTCATTCAACATTCATCTTCCAGCCTTCTCCTTAGTCTAAAACAAAGCTCCACCTCTTTGTTCAAAATTTCACATGATTCTGACATCATCTCAGATTTTCTTCAGATATTTTAAATTATGAAACCAAAAGCAATGATAAAAAATAAATTTACTAAGAATCTGTCTAAAGGAGAAGTTGTCAAAAAAACCTCAAAGAAAAAAATCAAAGCTGGTCTCTAAAAGAGCTATTAAATAACAATTGCAAAGTACACTATGGTTCTACTGCTTTATTTAGCCAGGTCCACCCAAAGAGCTTCAAGAAGACATGCATAGATAAAGGCTATTTTATTTTTTACGTTACCCAAGTTGTTGTTTTGCACATTTGCCACATTAAATGGTTTGCAGCCACACATGTAATTCTAACTCAATCATTAGATAAGTAAACACAAAAGATCAGTTCTAGGAAATTTAACCAGACCATTATGATTCTGTGAACAAGATAACTGCCCTTAAACCGGATCACTGATGGCTCCATTTTGGAGTATAAATTATTGATTAATTTAGTGACGAAGTATTCTGTTGATTTTTCAATCTATTTATGGAGTAATTAGATTACAAAGATTGAAAGTTCATTAAACAACAGAAATAAAAAATCCAATCAAATCAACATATGGTGTTACTACCTTTTGCCCTCAAACCAGCAGCTATTTTAAAGGAAATTTTGCACAAAGTTAGGAATTTTGTGGGATTATAGTCAAGAGTGAGATTAGCCAATTAAACCAAAAAGATGACGATCAATGTCACGCGTTGAAACCCGGTCATAAACTCAAAAACAAAAACAGCTGTATGGAAACTTAAACTGAGTAAGGAACAGTCAAATTCTGTTATCGGCTGTAAAAGACACAAGCAAATTATCCTGGATCAGCAAGGCCTCTCTCATGCAAAGTAGACTGAGATTTCAAGATTTTCAAACTTTTCAACAAGCACAAAGAAACATTGACGATGTGTATACAGAGAGCATGTGTAAAGTGTGTGCAGTGTGGTGAATGTGTCTAATAAAAAGTGCAGTAAAAATTGTTAGGTAGGATACTGTAAAGCTACCTCCTTTTTTGCAGTGATGTCTAAGCACTCCTATAAAAAGAACTATGCGTATTTGATGTGTGATTGAAACCGAGAGGGGAGAGAGCATAATGACTACCAAGGAAGGAAGAACCACTGCCAAGCAGCCAAACCCCCAAAATGTATTGCAAATCTACCCCCCAATATCTTAATGAATTGTCATGTGAGGAAGAACAGGAGTTCAGGGATAGCGTCCAGATTGACTTCAATTTTGTTTGAAAAATTCATCTGTCAACCACACCAAACATTGGGTCCCAGGCCTTTCTTGCCATGTTGATGCATTGCAATGAAAGCCAACTCCCCGGGTTTAATCCCCCAATCCCACAAAAAAGAATGGTGGCCAAGTAGGTACCAGTCCCAGCGGCAAATCCAATTTCCCACCCCCAGCATGAGCTCTGAACCGGGACTGACAGGGAATTGGCTCTCGACCAGCTAGAGCTGCCCATTATTGTCTCAATTAACACCCGAACTGATCATCCATCTCAGACCCTTTCTCAACAGCAGACCCCACCATCTCACATATCATCATTAAGTTTCAATATAAATTCAGAAGTGGAACTTTTTCTTTATTTGGATCTCCTGCAGAGATAAATGGCTATTGAGCCTGAACTCAACAAATGCAGGAGTTTCTTTTTCAAGTAAATATCATGGATCTATCAATCACAATAAGTGGTCCTGGTTCTGAAACTGCTTTTTAGAAATTGTGTATTCATTTAGTCTAAATTCAGGGTTTCCTTCTGATTCTTGATTTCAGAAGGCCTGCTAGTGTTTGATATTAACAGAAAAAAAGCTCATTTGAATCAAAATCCTTTAGACAAAAACAAGTTCATGCAGTTTCTCCACGATAAATTTCATTGAAGCCAAAAATTCATTCGTACCATACATATGCTAATGAATTTTGTCAAAATGGTTTTGAATAGTACTAAATGCTTTTGGTAACACAACTCCTAAATGTCAAAACTGTTAAGCCACTTTGATTGATATTAAAGGCCTATATCAAAAATGTACTAAAATTCACCTTTTTTGAGCTTTTAAGTGTGTTATGTCATTTCCTCATGAAAATACCCCTGAAGCGGTAGTTTGCTAATTTCAGTCATCTCTGAGTACCAGCCCATCTCAATTCACAAAACTTTGTTGCTGCTAGTATTGTGACATAAACAAGTGGAAAAAAGCCCATTCCAAGTCTGTGCTGCCAGCACCGCCCCTCCCAGGCTAACCCACACACACAAACACTTTCTCTGCGGAGCTAGCAGTCATCGGCAAAACGCTTTTAGTTTATATGCACAATAGGAACATCCATCTTTGCAAAAGTTGGATGTTTATTTTTATGGGCAAAATGCAGAAACGCTGCCGAGGCCAGCTTTAGGCTGACATCATGAAATGAAATGGATAGCACCCACAGGGAGTGAAAGGCGGTGCCTCAGTGATCAAGTCGACTTACTTCTGTGTAGGGAAATGAGCTTGAAAAAGTAACGTCTATTTCATAAAAAAAATTCTTAAAAGTACTAAAGGTATATGGTTTACCCAGAAAGGCTTAGAATAGCATGATATAGAACCTTTAAATTTTCCTTCTAAACATTGTGATCTTCTAAACCTTCAATTTCCCCCCCAATGGGAGGTGTTTTCAATTCTATACGAATAAACCTGGTATAAAGTAAAGTTTTCATGTTTTTCTTTTTTAGAAAAAAACATTTTTCTCTTTCCACCAAGAGAACCTTCTTAAAAGTTCTGCCTTCTGGATTTGAGGATAAAACTGGATTAAAAGTTCTGCAACAGAATAGGAGGATAAACTTGTTTACAAATTCAGTGCAGAAAAAAAAAGACATTAAAATGTTTATGAAAACAGCCTAACCCTCTATAAAATGTCAGCTTTTAAAAACAAAGGAAACTTATTCTCTGTTTACCATTAAGCATAAAAAATAAAAAAAACTGTTAACATTCAATCATCTTCACAGTTTTTGTGGTCCAGATATTCTGCAGTGAATTTTGAGGTATAGATAAGGCCACAGATTCTTGACAAACTAAAGACAGCATGAAGTTCCATGAAGCTTCTCCTTCCCACGTTCAGTGGCAGATGAAAGCAGCACAAAGATGAAGGTTTAAGAGACACAGATGAGGGGAATTTTTAATTATGAAGATTAATTCTTAATAAATGTGTCAGATTTGTAAAAGCAATGAGTTGGGATTGAGAAAGGTGTCAGATTTGGAGACGCATTGACTCAGGGTTGAGAAAGTAGCAGTTTATTTAATCAGTCACAAAGTTCTCAAGACAGTAGAGGGTGTCTGAGAGCATTTTGGTGAGAGAGATGCAGTGAGATGGCTGAGTAAATCCAAAAGAAAAACAGTGGTGGGAAACTCAACGGTACTCCTCATAATCCAAAAACAAAGCTCAGGACCCGAGAGATTGAACAGCATCGGTCTCATCAGCAAAAGTGGAGGAATCCATGAAGGCAGGGAAAGATTTAAAACAGAAGACACAGCCGTTGGTCAGAGGCACAGTGGGGTAGGCAGATCTGAAGCAGAGATACCGGAGGCCGAAAAGCGGGTCCGAAGGTCTATGACGTGAGCGTTTAAATAGGGCAGAATACTAGCAAAATAGGTACTATAGATAAAGCAAGACAATTGACCACTATCTGTTAACAAGAGTGGAGCACATCATCATTATCACCGGCCTGTCACACCACTGCTGGCGGGTGGCCTCCACATCTTACTCCACTCATCACGGTTTTGGACACTCTTGGTCCACGTGCTGCCTGCCTTCAGCTCGATTTCATCTCTCCATCTTTTCTTCGGTCTTCCCCTTCCTCTCTTCCTGTCCCACGGAGTGGAGCACACATGTCTTAAATAGCAGTGTGCACAAGTGAGGTGCATCTGCTAATGGCTGCAGGACCAGGGGGTGTGAATCCTGACAAAAAAAACAACAAAAAAACAAAGTGCCCAACTTGAACATCACACCTGTTATCAACAGAATATCACCTGTTTCAGTCTTTGTTTCTCTTTACAGACTTGGAGAATCATGTGGACTCTCACAGTCTGACTTTGAAGTTGTGAACTCCGCTCTGAAGTCCAACCCATCCCATCTCACAGAACTAGACCTGAGCTATAACCACCTCCAATATTCGTCCATTAAGGTTCTGTCTTCTGGACTGGAGAATGCAAACTGCAGAGTGCAGACTCTGAGGTCAGAAATTCTTCTTTTGCTGTTCCTCACTGAAACTGAAAGATTAGGGTTCAAGAATTTTAGGATTTTCCAAAGATTTAACATATTTCATGCTTTGAAGAGCAATTAAGTTTGAAGTATCATAAAAGAAACAGGTACTCAAACTAGTCATCCTGATCAAACCTGCCTAAAGGCGTTCATAGGCCAAGTTCAAATCGGACAAATCAGTGCTTGTGAGTATGTGAGTACATACAAACATTTTGTGCGTACATACGTGTGAGCACAGATGACCTGCAGGTCTGTGATGGAAACATTCTGAGAACCTCACAGAGGAAATTTCCTTTGTACATCCACTAGATTAGAGTCAGTTAGACTGTTAAACCTCAGGTTGGAGTCAGCTGAAGTTGGTAAGTCATGTCTTGAAGTGGACCTATGTTCACAAGACTACTCCTCACAGTTAGTCCTGTCAGGACAATCATTAGAACTCTGCACTCTGTTGTCAGACACATTCTGCACATTGAACACATCTGATCCACTTCACACCATTCACAAAATGTTTTCTGTCTGCTTTCAGGCTAAAGGTCTGCAGTTTGTCAGAAGAAGCCTGTAAAACTCTGGGCTCAGCTCTAAAGTCCAACCCGTCCAACCTGACAGAACTGGACCTGAGCCACAACAACCTGCAGGACTCAGGATTTCATCATCTGTGTGGTTTTCTGGAGAGTCCAGACTGCAAACTGCAGACTCTTAGGTCAGTAAAAAAAACTGAACTCACTGAACAATGAGAAGAACATACAAGGTGAAACACTTTCTGAAGTTTCTTTGTGATATTTTCTGAAGAGGTGTCATTTCACTGCTGCAAAGCCGGATTGTCTAATGAAATTCTAATGAATGTGTCCACCATGCTGTTGTCTCTCTACTTTCAATAAGTCTGAAAATGACTAAACAATCTGCATAAATCTCTAGCAGTTCAGTTCTTACTCTGGATTTTTTTTTCATTCTTTCTTAAATTTTTAATTCAATTAAAAAGACAAATTGTGTTTCAAGTAAGCTTTACGTGTTTGTGAAACACAAACACGTAAACAGCTAAAACTGAAATAATTTGTATCAAATAAATTTTATTACTTTGACCATCCTGTGTCTGTAAAATTAGTTGAAGATCTGAAGAATTTTGAAGGAAGATTGTGAACTAAAGGATGAAAAATATATACCCTTTGTCTTAAAACTCAACTTTTTGTTCCTGATTCAGACTAAAAAACTGCAATCTGTCAGAAAGTAGCTGTGAAGCTCTGGTCTCCGCTCTGAAGTCCAACCCATCCCACCTGACAGAATTGGATATGAGGTACAACTACCTGCAGGAAAAAAATGTTCAACAGCTTCAGGATCTGGTGGAGAGTCCACACTGCAAGCTGCAGATTCTGAGGTCAGTTTTCTTTTCTTGTTAGAGAACTGAAACTCATTGATCTCTGAACCACGCAACTTTTTCTTTTTATGTTTTTTCTTGGGGGGGAGGGTAGTCGACACAGAGAGGGAGTGTTGCAATTGTCTTTCTTGTTCTCAATCTTCATCACATCATCATCTGCCCATAAGGCACTATAAAGTGGTCGAAGGGCACTATTTTGGTCACATTTATTTTTAATTTAGCTCCCTTTCTCCAACTTTAGACCCAGATCTAAAGTGCACAAATGCTCACTAAAACTTTCAGACAGATTTCCCCTGGTGAAAATACACTACTACAATAAGTTAGGTATATTGTGAAAAACTCAGTGGATGTCAAAAATAGTGTTTGTTTCACTTCACAGATTTTTGGGACAAGAAGGTAATTGTACTGAGGGGATGGACTTACCTTATTTTGTGTTTTCCACATAATGTCTCATTGTATACAGTGTGCCCTACTTATTGGAGTCAAAACAAAATAAAATCTTCAAGACAACATTTTTTTACATCAATTTCAACATTCTATGAGTATGAAAAGCTGATTTTTGCCAGTAAGTCATTTCAAGTTAAACATTCAAATAGCCATAAACACACAACATTGGTTAATGAATGTTTAGCGCCGTGGCTTGCCCACCCTTTAATAGTAGGCAGCCACTGTTGCAGGTGAACTTGGTATGTCGCAAAGTGTCATCAGAAGACCTGCATCAGGGCACAGAAATACTGGCAGACTTTGTGACAGACCTCTTAGCCCCACAAGTGAAAGACCACAATAATGACTAGTACCCAAGGACCTATGCACTCAGACATTGTTTTACAAATGTGACAAAGCCACAAGCCTGTTTATGAGATGTGAAGGGTGTTAGGGTTTCCAAACAAATAATTCCCAACTGATTCCACTGCTTTGCCCTGAATCCCAGACAACTGTTGCAAGTGTGTCCACTGACAACAAGACTTACCATGACTGTTATCAGTGGGCACAAGACCATGTGACCTGGGCAATGCAACAATGGTCTACCACCCAATATATAATAAGTGTTGAGTCACATTACACAGAAATGATAGCCATCAGCTATGCTGGAGAAGGTGAGGTGAGGGATATGTCTAGGTAGGGCGGTGACGATAACCACATCACCGCAGATTTTTTTTTTTTTAAATTCAGCATATGATGCGTGATTGGAACTATAATAAACACATTAAACACATTCATCTTTGCTGATAATTTCCTTTTTCTGCTAGTCCTGTGTTCAGACTTTCCTTCTTTCTTTCAGACTGTTCTCTCCTTCTCTCCCACCGCGCCTTTCACTGTATCTCGTCGGTGCGCGCTCTCACTGCCTCTGCTGCATGTGGCACGCCGCTCCCTTTACACACACAGGCGTGCGCTTTCAGAAGCACACATCTTCATTCTACAACAGAAGTTTCCGTCTTGCAGGGGAATACAACAAATTTACTGCGTTCTAATTATTAATTTCCATTGTATTCATTTCCATTACAAGCTGCGCGACACGGCCCCCCGCCGGAGGATTTTGTGTGTGTGTGTGTGTGTGGGGGGGGGGGGTATTACTGGAAGGTATTCCAGAAAGCAGGTTATGCTAGCTCCCACGGTAAGTTTGAGGCTGAGGAAGTTGATAACCTCAGCTTTCGGTTCCAGAAATGGAGGTATGTTTCAGAAACTCATGCTCTGAACATAACCTGGTCTGGAGCAGGTTTAGTTGAAGTTTAGTTTGTTTTCAGAGAGGTGAAGCAGTATGGCGTGTCCATTTGAAGATGATCTTGTAGATGAAGAGGCTCAGATAATACTTTTTCCACCGTGAGAGGGTGATAAGACCACATATGGATGTTGGAAAAATAAACTGTTTTACTTTGATCTAACTAAATTATTTGCTTCAGTTAAGATAAATCATTTTTTGAGTTAAGTCAGCTTAAAAATAACACATAGTTTTCAGACAGTTTTTTTACTTTCATTCAAATGAATTCAATTAAGTAGGTGTAACTTTGGTGCTGCTGTTAGATCGGCACTGCAAGGGATTGTGGGATACCATTCCCTGTCTGGACGGATTTGGGTTTAAGTGTGGGTTTTTGACCAAATGAGTTTAGTTGTTTAGCTGTTTTACTGTGTTTTGCCGAGTTATTTTGTCCGACTATGCTTAAGCCTTTGCACCATGAGTGAGAGGGAGGGAGAGGATGATGAGTTTATATACCACCCCTACAGTCAAATGCTGTATTGACAATGTTGGAAAATTCCTAAATGAATTTATGTACTTATGCACATATTGTTTCGTTCTTTTTATTGTTATACAAATGAGTATATCTGCCAGCTCAATCTTAGACATATGAAAGTTCAATAATTATAATTAATTAAGATGGAAAACATATTAATTGAGTAATATGACATTTAGTTAGATACATATGTAAATTTGAGTTGTATAAAAAATTATTGAGTTTTATAGACTTAAGAAATTAGGTTAAATAAATTTAACTCAATTACTTGTCACCAATAGAAGTAATTTATTTAAGTTGGCAAAATTGGATACGTTATATATATATGCATCACAAGCCGTGTTACTTTTTTGATGGACGTATAATCTTCATATTATTGTTATAAACATCCTATTATTATTATTACAACAACATATTATTATACATTAAAATCTCAGACTCTGTCTCACTGAAGTAGCGCTCTTTTTTTTCTCCACGTGTTTCCATGGTGACTACTCCGGAAATCGGCGATCCATTGAGAATGTCTTTATGTACTCGCTTTGCACGTGCATTAACCCAGGGTTACCAAGTCGAGCATAATTACGTCAACTCATATCCGGTCTTTTGGAACCCACATACCCCGAGTAAGCAAGTTCAGGCGGATTTCAGCCATAGTTTAGGCTTAAAGTCAGGCTAGTTTAAACATGCTTCCTGGAATGCCCCCCTGTTCTCCTTCACTCTGTAATACCAAACATGAACGCGCTGTTAGATTTCGATGAATATGACTACATATTTTGTATGGGAAATATTTTGTGCAGTGCAACGTTACGTGCCTGTATAAACAAAGGCGGAGCCTCCTGCCCCGCGTTCTTCATGGGTGTCAGGCTTCATGGCTATCGCTATCACTGGAAAGGTGACAAAGTGTCTGTAGTCTTATTATTACTGGGCAATACATAATATTCTGAGAAGTTGTCTGTACCAGAGAACACAGGTGAAACTCGCGTGCAGCTAGAGAGCGGTCCGAATCAAGAATCAACACGCACCCCCAACAAACGTGTGCGCGCACCTTCCTCCTAGTCCTACACACGACGCCGCGCGCTCACACAGTCACAGTCAATCTGCAACACCTATATAGGCTATATAGTTAGTTCATTAGTTAAATAGGTAGTAGTTAGTTGTTACTGTTATTTGTCAATGAAGAATACTACGTTGTAATTGTATTTATTTCTAATGCGGCGGCGGGGGATTTTGTGATGTTTGGGGGGGGGGGGGGCTGCGATTAACCCCGACACCACGGCAATTGGACGGAAACGACCGCAGATCAATTTTCTCATGGATCCTCGAATGCAGAGACGGACTGCCTGAGATCCCTGCTTGTCACTGATGAGGCAGCGATATAACCGGAGATGATTGAGCTGAAATCTCTTTATGTTACGTGTTGGAGAACAGAGGAATCCGCGTGTGTAAAAGAGCTGCAATCAAGCTGCTGTCGATGTTATCCACAATATATGTATGCGAGCCCCTGTTTATTACCTTGAAGCATGTGAAATCAAGGCATCGGTCCGTTCTGACTGACACTCGCGTAAAGGACCCGATCAGAGAGGCTACGACTGGTCTGGGGGTTAGCCCCGCCTTCAGCCCCTAAGTCTTTTGATGGAGAAAGTCATTCAATTTTAAATAAAAAAAAAAAGATATACAGTGATCCTTTGCTATATCACGGTTTACTTTTCACGGTTTCGCTACTTCACGGATTTGGATTGTGCATTGTGTTCTGCATTCTGATTGGCTAAAAAGTCACTCAGCGAGTAGCTCAAGAATGGAACCCTTTGATGAGCCGTTCATTACAGTTCTCCAACATAATCGATGGTGGCATGTCGGTGTATAAGGATCTTTAGCAAAGAAGAAAAAAGAGCGACAACAACTGCCTATCACTATGTTCCTCTCCCGAACAAACACACCTGCAGCTGCACCGCGGGCTTCAGAAGGAAAAAACGCTGCAGAGGATGCAGCGGCTCAGTATGAAGAGCAGTGAAAAAGAAGACCGGAGTCACTCTGTCCCACTGTACTTTTTTATTTTTTTCATTATCATTTTAAATTTTCTTCCGTTTAATCCACTCGGGTCGCGGTGGGCGGGGCTAATCTCCGCAATTTAAAGCCTTCTGTTCTTATCGATGATTGAAATTATTATTTGACAGTACACTACAGAAGTTATTTGTTGAAAAAAACGTTTCTAAAGTACTTTTATTTGTTAAAAAAAACAATTGATTAAGCCTGTTAAATGGTTTGTTCTTTCTTTTCAATGTATAATAGTGTATTTCATTGTATAATAATTGTAAAAAAAATAAAGGTTTCTACTTCACGGGTTTTGCTTATCACGGGTTCTATTTGGAACGTAAACCCCGCGATAATCAAGGGATCACTGTAAAAGCAAGATATTCTAATGATGGTAAAAAAATTTAAGTTGCACACAACTGAAATGTAATGTATTTATTGTGTTCATTGTGAATATGAAAGACTTAGACACCAGAAGGATGCTCTGTCCAGATATTTGTGTATTTGTTGGTGTGAGGGTCATTGAAAGAGGAATGTTGAGATACAAAGAATTACCAGTTAAATGATGAATGGTGAAATATTCAGTTATTTAGAGTGAGATTGAAAGAGAGATAGAGAGAGAGTGTGTGTGTATGAGATGAGAGAGAGGTGGCTGTGTGTGTGTAGGGGGGATCTGACCTCCAGGGTAGTTGCTGTGTTAACTCTGGCTAAGCTGCATTTGATGTGTGTATTGAGGGTGGACTCTTTCCTTGAAATAAACACCAGTACAATACTTGCTGTTTTATTGTAGGGAGAGGAGTGTTTTATGGAAAATAATACGGCTTTAATTGCGTGTTTGTGTGTGTACGTCTTAGCAGGTCAGTGTGTGGTGTGGCTCTTTGACTCTCACAGTGAAAAAATACGGCTCTTGTTGTCAAACTTGTTCGCCATCCCTGGTCTAGGTCAACATTGTCCCCAGCATTTACTTTGGTGGAGGATGTGCAACAGTCTGGGCAGGCATTACAATTCAGTGGGAAAACAAATCTTTTTATTGTAGATGGCCCAGTCTTTGTATGTTTTTATGTCAGAGATATCACAGAGCCCACCACCAATCTCAAATTCTACCAGCATACACCCAACTTTCAATTCATGGATGATAAGGCTCCACAACATCTTGCCAGAATTGTTACAGGAAGCGAGAGTACTTCATATGGTGTGGCCGTCAATGTCCCCTGACATGAACCCCATTAAGAAATCTTCGACCAGCTGAAACAAAAATTGGATAATCGTATCTCATCCCCAAGTGATCCGGCAAAACTGCATGTTTAAAGCTTGTGGAAGACAAGAACGCATTGCACTAAAATAACATTGTGAGGCTAGTGAGGAGCATGAAATGTTGTCATCAAGCTGTCATTGCGGCAAATGGCTTTGGTGGAGAAGGGTCAGGGAGAATCTTGGAGTATGTTCTGGAAGGCCTTTGAAGGAGAAGGTTTTTAATCTTCACTATGGGCAGCTGTGAGGCAGCGGAAGACCACTGATCGGAAGGTTTGATTCCCACCTTACTGTAGTAATTATCATGAACCACATTTTTAAACAGTTTTTAAAGTATGAACTGGAGTTACATTTTTTGAGTTCATCTGTGTGGCTGTACCAAACCTTTACACCTTTAAACAGAAATACAATTTATTTCTCACATTTACATTACAGTCAGTGGTTGTTGATTTTAAAGAAGTTTCACCAACACTGGAGTGTGTTTGTGTTTGCAGAGGACAGTACTTCACACAGAGAGTCCTGTCTGCAACACCCAACAATGGACTTGAAAAGACTGACCGATCCAAGGATAATATTCAAGATGACAGATCGGAATTGGAAACCTCAGACTCACAGTAAGAAACAGTTTCTATTAATCAAAGCTGATTTCAGCTTTCCGCATAAAGCTGTCTCAGGTTTTATTGGTGTGTTAAAGTTTCACTTATTCCTAATCTTCTTCTGGTTTGACAGACTTGGTCGTCTTCAGCTGTAGTTCAGCTGAAGTAAGCTTCATCAAAAATAACCCTCCGCTGATATCCCTGCATGCCTTTGTTTACACTGTCCCCCTATCTTACAACCCATCACAAACCCCAGCTAACATTTAAAGTGCAACAAAAAAGAAAAAGAAAAATGAAGAGCAATGGCAGAGCTATCCAGCCATAAAGTTTTTATCCAGATGCCAGTTTAAATGAGGAAAATGAAGAAGTTAATTGATCTATTTGTCTGCAAGTGGACATATCAGAATAGAGCGGAGCAGGGAGACTTTGGCCCACCCATTTCAGTGCTGCGTCACAACTGAGACCTTTTTCAACCTGTGGGTTTTTATCTGCTCCTGTTCTATCCCGATTTGAGTAAAGAAATTCACAAAAATACAGTTTTATTCTTACATTTTTACATATCCTCCATCACGAGAAAATGCTACAAGAACATAATAAAAACACCAAAAACACATAATTTCATTGGAATGGTTCTTTAAACCCCTCACAACTTTAAAAAATACATATAGAATCCAAAATTAATCCCAGTAAACTTCAATAAAAGGGAAACAAGTGCTCCTAAGACAGCAAGTGTAGTGGTACAAGCCAGGTACACAGACTGGGATTCAGATTTAAAAGCAGATTTAAAGGCAGACTTAGTAAATGGAACATTTCTATCTACAAGAAATACAAGAAATTTGCACAGCCATCCAAGAACCAATCATGAAGCTGTGGCTTTCTAAAACCTTCACTCAAGACACAATTTTTATGCTGTAATCTCATCTAATGCTGCATTCACAACTTGATTTGCGGGTTGAATCTGCTTCTGTTTTGACATGCGTCATATTTGCTGCTAGACTCTTCTCCAAAAGTGTGCTCTCAAACCTAACACAAATTTTCATGAGGGAGGAACTGCCATCTTAAGTTTTTAACAGCCTCATTGTTACAAAGTGGACGACTTAAATATGTTGACATAAGCCGTGGTTACATGTGCAAAATATCTTTGATCGGATCAAAGATCGGATTAGAATTCAACTAGGGGTGTGCCAAAATATCGATATGACGATATATCGCGATATTTAGTCCCGTGATCGATTTTCGAGACGTCTTCGTCAAGTATCGACCTTTTATTTACATTTAAAGACCCTGTTAAAACATTATATTAAACATCCTTTGGTAAGACAATTCTTCGGAGAGTCCATAGGGGGCGCTCGTTGCGAGATTGGCTGTTGCGGGCGGACGAAGAAGAACACGCATTCAAATAAAGATGGCTGAGCGGAAAAACAATGAGAAGCTAGAGCAGCAACTTAAAAGACGCGCCGGCAACATTGAAGCTGCATCAACGGAGTTGTGTGAGAAAGCCGTGAATTTTGCTGGCCTGAAGCCGACACAGCCAGGCGCGGATACTTTTTTCCAGACGAAGCTAACGCCGTCTTCTACGAGAGCACCGGCAATAACAAACGGAAAGCGGTTTCCGTCCCTGCAGCGCGGTGGAGAACGAGGGATTTCGATTTTGACATTCCCTCTCAGAAATACTGAAACAATGATCCCTGCACTGTATACCCAGACCAGAGCTATGGTTGAGATGGAAACCGAAGAAGAAAGGCATCCCTGCCCTTAGACCCCCCTTCTCCTCAAAGCAGCGGTAGACGAGGAGCGTCTTGACGCTAAAAAGCCTGTGGTTCTCCAGAAAAACATGAACATTTAAATATACATCGCATGCAGCTTTCCCCCAAACGTTTTGTTCACAAAGATGTTTACTTTTGGATACACTTTAAGTTCATTTATTGTATCTCTGGTCATTTATTTTGAAAGCAGTTTATGTCTTTAATAACTTAAAGCAGGGGTGTCAAACATACGGCCCGCGGGCCGTATCCGGCCCGCCAGGTGGTTTAGTTCGGCCCACACATGAAGAGTAAAAATCACAAAAATGTTTAAAAAAGAAAGCAAGTTTCTAGTCCATTCCTGTGACGAGTTATGATTTTTTAAAGAAATAACCGAAATGTGCAATTCCGCCACTAGGGGGAGCAAAGGAAAAGCTTAACAGTTGAAACAACATAACTCTGCATGTGCCAAAAACAGCTCTGTGTCTGGGTAGGCAGTAGTTTGGTTCCCTGTGAGCTTCATCACTGAAGGATGATCAGTAGTGACACCCTAATGACCAAAACGTAGTCAAAAAGAAAAAAAAGGTTGAAGTGAAGTCCTGAGCTTTCCAGGAAAATGGAAAGCGTTTTATTTGTTCATGGAGCTGAATGCAAACCTGCATGATTGGTATGTCATCAACAGGTTCTCCAAGAACATAACATTCAGCCCCACTATAAGACTCTCCACAAAGAAAAGTTTCACCATTTGCAGTTAAGAAAAAAAAGATTTACCAACTATTAGTTGGACAGATAAATAACCATCTGGATTTACTGCAGCCGTGACGTTGGTGATAGAGAAGTGAAAGCTAGCTACCTTATTGCAAACAAGTTGGAGCAAACATCCAAACCATTTTCTGATGGTGAACTTATTGAAAAATGCTGAAGGCTGCAGAAGTCTTGTTCCCAAAAAGCAGTCGACCTTAAACATGAGTCTGTCAAGAATTACGATCAGATCCAACATCTCTAAAGAAACATGGGCAGCCATATGAAGGAATCATTCATTGTATTCTCAGTCACTATTGATGAAAGCACCAACATCACAAATATGTACAGCTGTGCATATTTATTAGAGGTGATGAAGAGATGTCACAGTGGAGTTTCTTGAGTGACACAACAACAGCTGATGACATAGTCAGCTCTCTAGTTACTGTGCTGGACAATGTTGGAGTTAACTGGTCACATGAAGTAATTTTGGTCACTGATGGCGCTTCCATCAAAGGTCAGGAAGAAGGCAGGTGTTGCCACAAAATTCAGGTAGAAACCAGGAAAAGATTCTTATAATAATGAATGATAATAATAATGGACATTTCATTGTGTTTTGCACACTTGAATGACAGTAAATGTGTTTCTGCAAATGTGTTTCTGATTTGAATCCTGATATTGACGGTCTTGTGAAGTTTCAGGAGAGAATGGATTTGAATGGATGTGTAATAAGAAATGATTAGGTTACATTGTTGGTTTAGGCATGTTTTCCAATTGGGTACAAAAAAAGAATAAAGCTGTTGTTTTGCCTTTACACTACTGGTCCAGCCCACTTGAGATCAGACGGGTTGAATGTGGCCCCCGAACCAAAATGAGTTTGACACCCCTGACTTAAAGGAAAGTTCCTAGCTACTTGATTTTATTTTTTTGGGAGAGTTTTATTTTTGTTTACACCACATTTGCAATAAATGGTGTCATTTATTTTTGACAAAGATATAATTTGTTCACAGAATTGATCTGATTCACATCTATTTTTTAAATTAAGCAATGGCTATGGTTTTGTTTTTCAAAAGTTAATACCAATGTGCCTGGCAGCTACTAGACTTATTTATTTTTTTTCCTGTTTACAGCAATTCTGTACTAAATAATGGCACTCTTGTTCATGTTCGATGTTCATCTTCATGGTACGTCACGCTTCTTAAAATGCATTTCCACCTGAAAATAGCTTAATACTGAAAGTTCAAGATTCTTCAAAATTAAAAATGCGAATTCTATTGTTCTGTTTCATTCACACCGAATGCAATTCTCAGCTGTAAGGTTAAATAGACTTTCAGATGAGATGTGATGACAGGTCCTGTGGTGTCATTTGACTGGTGAGCTTGTCTATTGTGATTCACCAGTGTATCCAAAACCGGAAAAGTGTTGTGCATGATCAATCTGTTTTTTAATTCTGATGGACAGGTCCGACAGGTCTGGTAGCACAGAGAATTAAGGGATACAATCCCCTATGACTGCTCTGTTCGAAATAGGGTTGATTATGGGTGTGTCACGGTGTGGTGGGGCTCGAGAGCCGGTTGGACCCAGACGCAGAGGCGGAGGCATGGGGATCAGGGCTAGTGGGTTTAATAACAAGAAAACAAACAAAAGGCGCTGCCGAGCAGGATGACCAGACCAAACAAAACTAAAACTCACTGTGACATGGCGAGAGACAAGAAACATGGCATGACAGGAACACCAAGACAAGTACACTAATGGACCAACACAGGAGGAAGGCAGAGACAAGACTTAAATACAGACAGGGCAGACAAGACACAGGTGGACACGATCAGGGCTGATGGGGACCAAAGGAAGTAAACTCAAGAAAACAGACAAGACAGAAGACTTTCAAAATAAAACAGGAAACAGAAACAAGACAGAACAAGGACAACAAATTCAAATCATGACAGGGTGTTTCTTTTGCCTGTGTGTCATTTCATCTGGCAGTTTTGTTATTTCACCCTTCATCATTTCACTCCTTTTTTTTCTTTTTTTGCACCATGGGGAGGGGAGACGATGATAACGGTTGGGCGATGTACACTATTGTGCGTTCCAAAATAAAATCTCAAAGTTCCTCCGGTCATGTCTCTTTGTTATGCGTCATTATAGCGTTGCCGTAATATTTTTAGTGACTCAACTATGCTACATATTGATGCGGGCTACAACACCTGACTGACGCATCACTACCACCAAGTGGTGGGAGACTGTATTCAGGTCCCGCGGCTCATAGATTCAGAACAGATTTTACTATTGCGGCCCACTACTTTGCACTCACTGACCAAGATTGGGCTGCAACCCAGTGGTTAAGAATCACTGGTCTAGATGACTAATTTTTACCAGTTTCTGCAAAATACACATTAAACAGTATTAATGGAGAATTAGGGATTTTGTTAAAGTTTTAATAGTGTGAACATTGAGGAGATTATGGACAGACTTCTTTGTTTAACAACCTAACTGTTAATTGGTGAACTGACCTGACTCCAGTTAGTGGGGTTTACAACCTTTTAGCACAGACAGAATGGAGCTCATTCCTGGTGATTCTCCACAGTGTGGACCAGCAGAGCTTGGAAACTTCCAGTGGTCAGTCTGCCCAGCCACATCAAACACAACAGGACTCCATATTTCAGGTCAGTATGCACAATAATGTTATGCTAGGAAATAATCATTAGCTCTCTGTTACATTAATAAGTAATACAAAATACAGAGGAATATCACTATGGGATAAGTCCTTGTGCACCGTCCACAGAAGTTTTTTTTATTTTTTATTACGCCAGTACTGACTGGCAGACAGTAGGTGATGTCAACTCTAGAGGAAGGGCCCTCCTCCTTGTCAAAAAATTAGACATTACCATTTCCTCCTCAGTGTACATAAAAACACCACGATTCGCTCTAAGCAGGAAGGTTACTTCACTTTTGTTTTAGGGTTAATTAGTTAACCAAATTTTCTCTTTTAACATTCATTTTGGTATCCAGAGTTTGCTAATGGGAACAAAAAGAAGTGTTAGACTGACTTGTCAGATACCAAAACAAATTATGAAAGAAAGCTACTTTTTAATCATTCTGTTCATAGTCATCTCCATTTCTCTTGATCAGTGGATTGTTACTGTATTTTCAACATGGAGCAGATGATGGGCTCCATGATTTCACTCTGATTGGCTCATTCAAACAGTATTCTGTTGCAGCTACTGGAGGACAACATTGTCACTTTTGTGAAGAAAGAGCTGAAGAAGATCCAGAAACTTCTGAGTCAGAGGGAGGATGAGGAGGAGCTGGAGGGTGAGGAAGAAGAGCAGAGGAGCAGCAGAATGTTACTGATGAAGATCGCAGAGACCTTCCTGAGGAGAATGAAGAGGGAGGAATTGGCTGATCAACTGCAGAGCAGTAAGAGGATTTCTCTGAATGTTTCCCCAGCTTGATAAATGAAGATGTACAGATATTTCAAGACATGAAACTAAATTGGTTCCAATACTCATAATTAAGTAAGCAGAATTGATTTACTCTGTTTGTTGTCTTCATTCAGGATCTTCTGCTTCAATTTGTCGACATAAAGTCCAAACAGGACTGAAAGAGAAGTTATATGGTGTGTTTGAGGGAAACACAAAAGCAGGAAACCCAACTCTTCTGAATGAGATCTACACAGAGCTCTACGTCACAGAGGGAGGAAGTGGAGAGCTGAATGAAGAACATGAAGTCAGACAGATTGAAGCAGCGTCCAGAAAAGGTGTCACAGCAGAAACACGCATCAGACAGGAGGAGCTCTTTAAACTCTCACCTGGAAGACAAGAACCAATCAGAACCGTGATGACAAAGGGAGTGGCTGGCATTGGGAAAACAGTCTTAACACAGAAGTTCACTTTGGACTGGGCTGAAGGCAAAGCAAACCAGAACATCCACTTCATATTTCCATTCACTTTTAGAGAGCTCAATGTGTTGAAAGAGAAGTTCAGCTTGGTGGAACTTGTTCATCACTTCTTCCCAGAAACAAAAGAAGCAGGAATCTGCAGCTTTACAGACTTCCAGGTCCTCTTCATCTTTGATGGTCTGGATGAGTGTCGACTTCCTCTGGACTTCCACAAGACTTGGATCCTAAATGATCCTAGAAAGTCCACCTCAGTAGCTGATCTGCTGACAAACCTTATCAGGGGGAACCTGCTTCCCTCTGCTCACCTCTGGATCACCACACGACCTGCAGCAGCCAGTCAGATCCCTTCTAGATGTATTGATATGGTGACAGAGGTCAGAGGGTTCAATGAGCCACAGAAGGAGGAGTACTTCAGGAAGAAATTCAGAGACGAAGAGCAGGCCAGCAGGATCATCTCTCACATCAAGACATCTCGAAGCCTTCACATCATGTGCCACATTCCAGTCTTCTGCTGGATCACTGCCACAGTTCTGGAGAATCTGCTGAAGAGCACTGAGGGAGGAGAGCTGCCCAAGAGCCTGACTGAGATGTACATCCACTTCCTGGTGGTTCAGGCCAAAGTCAAGAAGGTCACGTGTGATGGAGGAGCTGAGACAGATCCTCACTGGAGTCCAGAGAGCAGGAAGATGATAAAGTCTCTGGGAAAACTGGCTTTTGAGCAGCTGCAGAAAGGCAACCTGATCTTCTATGAATCCGACCTGAAAGAGAGTGGTATTGGTATCAGAGCAGCCTCAGTGTACTCAGGAGCGTTCACACAGATCTTTAGAGAGGAGAGAGGGCTGTCCCAAGACAAGATGTTCTGCTTCATCCATCTGAGTGTTCAGGAGTTTCTGGCTGCTCTTCATGTCCACCTGACCTTCATCACATCTGGAATCAACCTCATGGAGGAACAACAGTCACAAATCTCTGAATTGAAACAACCCAGCTCTTTCCAGTTCTACCAGAATGCTGTGATGAAGGCCTTACAAAGTCCAAATGGACACCTGGACTTGTTCCTCCGCTTCCTCCTGGGTCTTTTACTTGATACCAATCAGAGTCTCCTACGAGGTCTGCTGACTCAGACAGGAAGTAGCTCACAGACCACTCAGGAAACAGTGCAGTTCATCAAGGAGAAGATCAGTAAGGATCTGTCTGCAGAGAAAAGCATCAACCTGTTCCACTGCCTGAATGAACTGAATGATGGTTCTCTAGTGGAGGAGATCCAACAGTCCCTGAGGTCAGGACGTCTCTCCACAGATGAACTGTCTTCTGCTCAATGGTCGGCTCTGGTCTTCATCTTACTGTCATCAGAAAAAGATTTTGAAGTGTTTGACCTGAAGAAGTACTGTGCTTCAGATGAGACTCTTTTGAGGCTTCTGCCAGTCATCAAAGCCTCCAACAAAGCTCTGTAAGAACCTTCATAAAGATCACAATTGGTAAACAAATGTATTTAATCAAAGATTTTTAACTAAAGACAGAATAACTGCTGTCTTACTTTGTTTTCTTCAGGCTGAGTGGCTGCAACCTGTCAGAGAGAAGCTGTGCAGCTCTGTCCTCAGTTCTCAGCTCCAAGTCCTCCAGTCTAAGAGATTTGGACCTGAGTAACAACATGCTGCAGGACTCAGGAGTGAAGTTTCTTTCTGCTGGGCTGGAGAGTCCACATTGTGAACTGGAGACTCTCAGGTCAGGTTTGATTAAACGTTTAGGTCCAGTTCCTGTACTTTTTTCTCTGATTTAGATGTAAGATGAACATCACTGAGGGGACAACACAATAGTGAAGTTGTACAAAAGTAGAATTAAATCAAGTGATGTCATGGGAAAAACAAAATTGTGTGATAAGTAATCGTGACTTGTAATGTATTATTCTGATTAATCTACTTTTTAAATCTAAATTATTTTTAACCTAATAATTGCTGTTAAACACCTCACCTCATATTGTCATTAAATTCCTGACATTGTGGCTCAGAATAAGATCAAATTGCAACAAAAGAAAACTGACTTTTTAAAGTTTTCCTAAAATAGCAGTCTTCCAAACTCTTACTTTTACACAAACAATGTGTATTTTTTCAGTCTTGAACAATTAAGAAAAAACAAAACAAGAACAAAACATAAGGTCAAGCGTTCTCAAATTTAAAACAGCAACACTATTCTAATCAATCCAAAAAATATTGACCACAGACCTCTTATTAATACCATAATATATGTTGACATGCCTTATTACACAGTTTAATTCAATTAAATACAGTTAAATTGTATTTATATACCCCAATATTACAACAATAGTCGTCTCAATGGGCTTCAAACTGGTATAACAACTTCTAGCAGCCTACTAACAACTAATTGTTTTTTAATTTCTTTTAATTCAAACATGTTAAAAGTAAGTTGCAAGCTATATGGTACTTATAGCGGATGGTGATAATAATAACAATACTAGAATATCTACAAATTTTGGATAACAATACTAAATCTATCAGTGATGGCAGCTTCATATTCTTTACACACATCGCGGTATTGAATTTTTAAAAGCTCGTGAGACTTGTGGTAATAATGTGATGGGTTGCCCTGGCCCTGTTTGTGAAGCAATCTTTCATCTTCTTCACCAGTGCTAAAGGAAGCTCAGAAGAGAGTTTTAAAGTGCTGCTCTGTGCTTGGGTCCCGTCTCTGGGTTATCAGGTTGCACGACTAGCAGAAATGTTCCTAGAAAGAAGAGCGGCTCCGTCCAGCGTTTTATAGATGCCATTTCTCTACATGAGACCTGGCTTTCCCAAAACTGTACTCCAATTGTCTACAAAGCCAATGGCGTTTTCTGGGCACCATCTAGCTAACCAGATGTTAAGTGATGAGAAGCAAGTGTACATTTCATCACTGGCTATGTTCGACAGGGGACCAGAGAAGATTACAGTGTCTGAGATTGACTTAGCAAGTTTGCACACCAATTCTACGTTTAGTTTGAGAATCTCTGATTATCTCCATTAGGCAACCAGAGGCCTGCGTGAATCACGACTCAAACCTAGACTTGGCATTACTGGAAAATGTAACAGAGAGGATAATCAGCAGAAATAAGTGATGGTAATAAGACCTTAATGGCTGTTGCGATTAGCCCTCTATATACCCCATTAATTTATGATAACAAACATCTCGTCTGGGCCTGGCTTTGTCATTTAAATAATAGGTCTAATGTAAAAGCTGTGGTTTTGTGTACTTATTTGCGTAATTCCTGTAAAAAGCTATGTATGTATGCACACATACACCTTGACATGCACTGAGAGCAATGTTAAGATGCGTTTTCTGCTAAGTTCAAATAAAATGTTCATGCAAGTAAACAATTTTTGGTATTTTTGTTTTTTATATTTGAGAACATGACAACAGTTATGAATTAAAAACAAGTTCAACGCGATTAAAAAACATGCTAATTTTTCTGTAATAAAATTATCGCGAGTAATGAAATTATTTGACACTCCTTATCAAAACAATCTGATTAAATTTAAAATCTCTGTATGGTACCAGACACTATAGAAAAGCAACACATGAAAAATCAAATCCTGACAAATGTTTTCAGTCATGCAAAATACAGAATTCATTCTAATTTAGAGTTCTTTTTCTGAATCTTTCATAACTGTTTCATGTTTTCCTCATCTGTTAAATTTATTGTGTTGTGAGATTGATGTTTGTTTTTCTGCACAGTTGTAATAGGTCTGTATATTTTCCACACTTATACAGTATAATTTTGTTATCATCATTTAATAGTAAATTAAACATTTATTTCAGTTTTGTCTGCTGACAAACTCTCATGTTGTGACTGAGAAGCTTGATAACGTTCTACTTTAAAATCAGTGGTGTTTTTAAACAGAAACCACTGAGCTGTTTGCTAACCTACAGGTGTTTCTGGTTAAGTGCTAATGCTGAAAGCTTCTGAGTCCAAAACCAAGCTGGAACTCCAGCTGCAATTATTGATTCTGAACACCCATTTCTTTCTGCTTTCAGATTGAAGAACTGCAGTTTGTCGGAGACCAGCTGTGAAGCTCTGGGCAGAGCTTTGGAGTCAAACCCGTCTAGTCTGACAGGACTGGACCTGAGCAGTAACAACCTGAAGGATTTGGGATTTCTTCATCTATGTGGTTATCTGAAGAGTCCAGGCTGCAGACTGCTGACTCTCAGGTCAGTAAAAAGTTTAACTCACTAAAGATGACAATACAGATCATTGTTAAGAACTTTCTGATGTTTCGCCGGAAGATTTCCTAAAACAGTGTCATTTACTGCTGCAAAGCCAGATTACAGTATGTAGTCAGTGCAGCTGTTTTATGAATTTCTCAACATGCTTTTCTTACCTCTTGTTCTTTTCCAATGTGGAAAAAGAGATACAGAAAAAGAGAAAAATTGGACTAATTAAACTACATTGAAGTTCCATCTGCTTTTGAGGTTTTTCTCTACTTCATACTTCTGCTTTGTAACAGATCTACTTCCAGAAAAATTCGAAGTCACTGAAGGACATGAATTCTCCAAAATATATTCATATCAGTCAAAATCTTTTCAGTTAGGCACGCTTTTCTTTTTCTGTTGAGGTTTGTGTCAAAAAATAAGGCTTCAGAAGCGTTGCTAGAAGTTGAGCAGGAAGTAGGATTGTCAGAGGTGCAGCTGCAGTGTGAGCAACATTCCCTCCAGATGACAGAGCATCAATGACAGTATTGGGCTCCTCGTGATAACAGGAAGTCTCAGTTTCTCTGAGGTTCCTCATATAAAAACAAACAATTTGCACTGGAAGAGCTGACACCAGAAGGTAAGTGTTGAAGCAACAGCTCTCAGAAAACAGACATGTTTTTTATTTGTCTTCACACAATTCCAGGAAAAACACATGCAAGAAGATAAAGCTGTTTGTGCTGAGGGTAGCAGCAGATGAAAGAGCCTCTTTGTAGACACCTAAGACTTTGGAAAAAAAATTCTGTTTCAAATTTCTTTGTTTTTGTGACATTTGAGCAAAAGACTTAAGAAAAGAAAAGGGATGAATCCTCATCTTTATACAAAACATGGAGAGGATCTGTTGGGGTTACTGCTGCAGTACGCAGCATGCTGGTATTTATGACGGTCAGACGGATAATTATTTTTTAACTATTTTCATTTTCATGTTGCTTATGTCATTTTTTTGTATTTAAGGTACAGGGATTTTTTTTTTGTTCAGCACTTTGACGTGTTTTTAATTAGAAAAGATCACAGATATTTTGAAGCTGTTAATTTGACAGCAATGCATTACCTGTAATACTAAAAGTTGTAGTTCTTGCACAGTTTACAGATTGTTTCAATTATTAGATAATTCACTTCAAACTTTTTCAATGTCTCTTGTATTTGTTACTTTAAAAAAAAAACAATGTAAGAAATACAATAGTTTTACATAACATTGAAATTTTATTTTACATACATGCACTGTGTACTACAAATGAACAAAATCACAATACACCAGACAAGCAATCGCAATACGAACTTATGTTCAAGTCTGTAAATCTACACAGCACACGAGTGACATGTCATCACACTGTGTTTTGTGCAAATTAATATTGTACATTTTGCACAGGTCATGCTTGCCTTGACATCGTCAGATGGCCGGCAGACCTGTTACGTCTTTTTCTTTCTTTTTCCCTCAGCATAAACCTCTCTTTTGATGATTTCAGCAATTTGGGCATAGTGCCCATGAGCACATTTTGTTTTCCCTTTTTAGGGCAGTAAGACACCAGGGCTGTGGTGTCTGTGAAGGCAAACACGGAAAATGGAGTAGCCCTGTTCTTGATTACTGGCAGCTCAGCAGGGAGTTCAGGCCTGCTCTTTCGGACAGTTCCGACCATTGTTAGCTTTCTCTTTAGAAGCTCCTTACCCAAATTGTAATTCGTGAAAAAATTGTCACAGTTTATCTTGTGGCCCCTGAGACCCTGTGCCATGTCGAGCACAACCCTTGTGCTCCAATTCTTCTCCGGGGCTCCTCCAACCGGCTTTCCAGTGTAAACCTGCATATCCGGTGCATACCTGGCGTTTGCATCACATGGTGCCCATATTTTTATCCCATATTTAGCTGGTTTGGAAAGCATTTATTGCCATGTATGGTCAGCAACCTCTGAATGCCACCATTTTTTCATCCACTTTGATATATTCACACCATTCACACATATTTTACTGTCTGCTTTCAGGTTGAAGAACTGTAGGTTATCAGAGATAAGCTGTAAAGCTCTGGGCTTAACTCTGAAGTCCAACCCGTCCAATCTGAGAGAACTGCACCTGAGCCACAACAACCTGCAGGATTCAGGAATTCTTCATCTACTTGGTTTTCTGGAGAGTCCAGACTGCAGACTGCAGACTCTGAGGTCAGTAATAAAGCTGAACCTATTGAAGAATGAGAAGAATGTTTAAGGTGAAGAACGTCCTGATCTTTCACTGAACATGATTTCTTTCAGTGCAGCCATCTAAGTGTCTTTACAGACTTTCGAAGTTGGAAACAGTAAGGGTTTTTTTACCACACTAACGTCCTTCCTGCTTTTCTGGGTTCTTTTACATAACTGACATACTGTGAGGAAATGGCAGCGTTAGAAATAAGGGGGGGGGAAAGTAATATTTGGTTGTTTGGTTGGTTGGGGCGACAGTGGCTCAGGTGGTTGAGCGGGTCGTCCAATGACCGAAGGGTTGGCAATTCGATCCCCGCTCCCGCCAGCCAAAATGTTGTTGTGTCCTTGGGCAAGAGACTTCACCCTCCTTGCCTCCAGTGTGGCTCCACTGGTGTGTGAATATACATTAATGCTCCCGGTAAGCGCAGGGCAGCTGTGGCTACAACAGTAGCTTACCGTCACCAAGTATGAATGAGGAGTGAATGAATAATGGACACACTGTAAGCGCTTTGAATGTCTTGAAAAGCGCAGATAAATCCAATCCATTATTATTATTGCTGTCCTCCCGAATTTTTGGTTGGTTCGATACCAATATTCAACAGCAACAAAACCTACTCAGATGTCAGTACTTACATCTTTATTTCTTCTATACATCTAATATTAACTGCCTCATATGATGGACATTTGAAAAACTCTTTAAATATTAAAAACAAACATTTTAATAAATATTGAAGCATCTGGTTACACAGAGTATTGACAAAAACTTGAAACTAATATCTTTATTACTAGTATCTTTACACAGATTTAAATATATTGGGGTTTTTTTCTTTGGTTTTGATAGTTGTTGCCTAAAGCAGTGTTTTTCAACCAGTGTGCCGCGGCACACTTGTGTGCCGTGGGAGATGGTCAAGTGTGCCGTGGGAAATTGCCTTCATTAACTGATGTAAAAACATTTCCCATCTCCAGGATTTCGGCTCTCTGTTCATCCAAACAGGCCCTGATAAAACACTGAGGAGTTAGAAATATAAAAGATCGTAAAATACTTTTTCTTTGCGTTTATTATATTTTATTAAAGACATTTTGATAAGAATGACGTACCGCGATTCAGCTGCAGCTCCGGCTGTATTTTGGAAAAGTCCCGCCCCTTTAACTGTCTCCACCAATCATTCTTGGGGAGCTTAATCACATGTTATCAGTCTGAACAATTAGAAGTGGTTAAAGTCTTCACTTCCTTGTCCCGATTTAGCTCGTAAAGTCGCTCAATTCTAACAAAATTACCAGTTAAAGCTCGTCTTTATCGGTGCAGCTTTCCACAGAATCCGGTATCAGACCGTGGAACAAGTGAACAAAACAATGAAGCTCCGAAAAGCGATCTCCGCTGGCCGTTTATGCACTACATCTCCCATGATGCATAGGGTTGTGAGAGTGACAGCGCACAAGGAGATCTGTTGTTAAACGTCTTGAAACCAACGAACACACATCAAACTGTTTTTAAATCTTCTAACTTAACTTTTATTGCATCGATTAGAAAAAAACAGCTACAGTTTCCAGCTTTTTCTGCAACAATCATCTCAAAAATGCATGTGCGATTGTGGAGGGACTGTAGATCAATACAGACTATGAGTTTCTCCGTTTTTTTTTTTTTTTTTTTTTTTTGGATCCTGATGTGCCGCAGGATTTTTTTTAAGGTTAAAGTGTGCCGTGGGTCAGAAAAGGTTGAAAAACACTGGCCTAAAGAATATAAAATACAAAGACTGTTGTAAAAATTTAGAATATCATGCCAATCCCATGGAAAACATTTTTTGTTCAGCTCATGTCAGTCTGTTATGAGTGAAAGTTATAGTGTTTTATGAATGTGTTTTAATTCTTGTGTTAATGGGCTGATTATTTAGAACGTGTTTTTGGATACATCTAGCGGTCGCGCCAGATACTGTTGTTCAACATATTTAAATAGACTTTATTGAAAAGTGCACATGTGGAAACAGGACGCTAGAATGCATGCACTTCGTTTGTTAGTGGAAAGAATTTGCTGCATACGTCTCAATTCAGAGGTTGCCAAAAACTAACCCTTGAAACTTAAAAAATAGTCGAAAAATACCAAAATGTTGAATAAAAGACCTGGTTGTCACACGGACAACCATCAGGTTCATTTTTGGTTGTCTTCCGTAAATCTGGTTGTCTCTGACAACAGGATAACCGCTTATTTCGAACGCTGAATGGGAAATACTTTATTCATCCTGTAAATTGCATTTACAGCAGAACTCAGGATTTTGGTGCTCAGTCACAAGCCCCCTAGATTTCGTAATCAAAATAATAATATCTAAAAGGGTCTCTGGGAAACTGTTGCAATAATTGCAGAGGTGCGGGGACTTACTAGGTTTGGGGCAAAATGGCGTGACAGGGAAACAGGAGCAGACAATGGCCGTAGCAGAATGAAACTGAGAGCAGAGCCAGTGAGCTAAGCAGCTTGGATGGAAGCCAGGCTGAGTGATGAGCAGACACCTAAACAAGCTGGCAGTGACAACAAAGCAGGCGAGTTGACTAAATGCTTACAGTGCAACGATCCGGCAAAGTGAAGGGCAGAGGCAGAGATTTATGGGAGTGGGCACAGGTGGAGAAAATCAGACAATAAGCAGCAGCGGGGCAGCTGCTACCATGACACTATCTGGCATTTTGGTACTTCTCACCTTGGAGAACATTGGGGCAGCGGTGGTGCAGTGGCAAGCCAGTGAACCTCTGATTGCGGGTTCGATTCCCACCTTGCCCGCCCATGTTTCGAAGTGTCCTTGGGCAAAACACTGAACCCCACCTTGCTTATGGTTGGTGCCACTGTTCGGCAGCAGAGCCACCACCAGTGTGTGAATGTGTGTGTGACTGAGTGAATGGGACCGTGACTGTAAAGCACTTTGGGCCTTCAAATAAGGTACAAAAAGTGCTATATAAGTAAACGCCATTTACCACATCGTTTTGTGATCTCTATTTTTATGTGGCCATTTACAAACGAATTGCATACATTTTATAAAGACATACATGTATTTAAATATGCTAGTTATAGAATTTCACGTCATGACTGACTTTTAAAAAATTGTATAAAGTCGAGTCCGGCCCCCGCCGTCCTACCCCATCCATTTGATTTGGGAGAGACCCACAATTGAAAAAAATCCCTCCCCTTTTTTTTTTTTACACACTTTTCCAGCACCCTCTATGCCAGGGGTGGGCAAACTACGGCCCACGGGCTGGATCCGGCCCGCCTCCATGTTTGGTCCGGCCCACTTAACAATATCTGAGACCCATGTTGTAATGTCGCAGTCAGTCCAGACACAAGTGGTTTTCTTAAACGGGTGTCTTTTTTTATTAAACACAACGTGAAAACTATAGAAAGCACAAACAAAACAATTCATGCTTATCAAACTGTGAGATGCGTGATGAGCTCAAAGTCTCTGCAGAGTTATGACGGGAGAGGATCCATTATTTATTTATTCATTCATTCATTTTCTATTCCGTTTTGTCCCTTTCTGGGTCACGGGCCCGCCGGAGCCTATCCCGGCCACTTTTGGGCGAAGGCAGGGGACGCCCTGGACAGGCCGCCAGTCTGTCGCAGGGTAGAATGTCCACAATCACACACCCATTTACTCTCACAGTCATACCTATGGACAATTTAGGGGCCTTAGGTAAGAGCGCTAACCACTGCGCCACCGTGCAGCATATTATTTTTTTTTTTTTTTATGTATTAGTATATTTTTGCTGAAATTTTGTCTTTGAAAATCATAGTGTTATTTGGTCATTATTTTATTTCATAAATAATATTATTTATTTCATTAAAAGAATCACGAATGAATGAAACGTTATTCATATAGCACTTTACAACCTTGAAGGTACCAAAGGGCTTCACAATAAATAATAAATCTAAAATGGGAACAAAAGTTTTAAACTAAAAACTCTAGAATATTCTGTAATAGAATATAATTTTCAATCCAAATGTTGTCATCTACATTCCATGTTATATCATTCTCACTCCACGCATCTGCTCCTGGTCCGGCCCTTCCATTAAATTTTAGAACCCAATGTGGCCCCTGAGTTAAAGTAATTGCCCACTCCTGCTCTATGCAGACAGGAGTGCTTGTAGCTGCAGAGGGTGCTAATTCGCTGGTTTTAGGCCATTTCATACACCATGATATCACAGTTTTTCATAGTTTAATCAGTCAGGGCTAAACTAATGAATTCTTATCTTTAAAAAATCATAGTTTTCTTTTCCCCCCCCCCAACACTGAGCTTCTGCCCCCTTTGAAATGCCGCCCCAGGCAGCTGCCTGTTCTGCCAATCCCTAAAATTGCTACTTACCATACCATATAGGGCAGTCTTTCTTCCTGACGTCCAGGTGTAACAATTCTGGTACAATGTGTTGGAACATTGTCGTCCATGAAAGCTGGGGTGTGTGGAGGAATTGGTAATTGATGATGGGTTCAATAAGGTGAGAATGTGTAGTACCTGGTCTTCTACAATAACCAAATAATTTTTTTGGGCTAATTGGCAATGCCTGCCTAATAAATGTTTTACATGTTAATTCTAGCAATTTCTTATCAAACCCTGTGACTTAAATAGCCAAATTCTATCCCGAATTGTTGCACTAACTTACCATATATTTTTACTTGTTGGGTCAACTGGTTCAAGCTATTCATTTTTTTTTGCCATACGTCATTTTTCGAAAGCTATCAAAAACACAAACAAACTTCAATTGCATACCATTGAGTTTTTAATATAAAAGAAGTCATACAAAATATTTGCTGCCAAGTGTAAAATGACAGGTCAGACACAAGGGGCTCCAAAATAATGTGGGTATTTTATTTCCTGACTATTCCAAAGAAAGGGAACAGCATTAATTTTGGCTTGATTTGGTTGTACAGAAAAAATAAAATGCAAGATGAAGATTAAACAAATAAGGAAAATCCCCAACAAGACAACAGCAGTGGCCTTACTAGAATAAAATGCAATAAGGCCACTGATCATTTACATGATCACAGTATTATGCCAACAGACAGTGTCACAACAATTAAAAAAATAAAACTAAAACTCACAGAAAATTGATAGATTGATAGATTAATTTGGTATTTCAATGTCACAATTCGGGATACGTTTGGACGTGTTGGGTCACCTGGTTCGGAAGCTATTGGAAAAAAATTTTAGACTATACAATACAAAATAGTTATAGTAATTTAAAAATTACAAAAATAATTAAGAGCCTTAAAATGCACGATGAAGAAATGTCTACTTAAGTTTTAAATAATTTTGTTATATGTTTTGGACAACATAAAAATCATAAATCATCACCATATAATTCACTCATAAATTTATTGACGGTCCTTAAGAGGGGAGAAGGGCATCCAGGAGAAGTTGCAGCAAACCAGCATAGAACAAAGCAAAATTAAACACAGAAACAAAAACACAAGATCTAAACCAAAGCACACAGTTTACTTTACTTGAGCAATGTTTTTGGGAAGTAGAGCTACTTTTACCTGTGTAACATTTTGGATAACTTGCCTTCTGAACCCCCCAAAAACAAAAATGATTGGCTTTGAGTATTGATAAATAAACCATCAAAACTCTGAAGTCTGATGGTTATCAGGTAGATTCACACACAGAGAGGTGAGCTATGTGTCAACTTCACACTGTTCACACATACTTTACATGTCTGCTTCCAGGTTGGAGAACTGCAGTTTGACAGAAATCTGCTGTGAAGCTCTAGTCTCACGTCTAAAGTCCAACCCATCCAATCTGACAGAGCTTGACCTGAGAAACAACAATCTTCAGTACTGCAGACTGCAAACTCAGAGGTCAGTAAAAAGCTGAACCCCCTGATGAATAAAAATAATCGATCAGGTAAAGAACTGTGCTATTTCAGTGGACGAATTTTCAACATATGTAATTTCACTGCTGTAAAGTCAGATCAGTTTAGAGTCAGTTCAGCCATGTGACTAAGATGAATCTTCCTCAAGCACAGAACCATAAAGTTGATAAGCTAATTTAGCTGATAGCAAGAGCAGAATGATGCTGTTCATCACAGACTGCTGCTTTTCTCTGCTCTGAATGATAAGATGCCATCTGCTTGAGCAGCATGGTCTAATTCAGTTTATTTAATGATCACAATGTTAAGCACTGCAACTGTATCTCCGATATAAGTTGCTTTTACCCAGGCAAATTTGTTGTGCTTTTATTTAGGTAACTTAAACTATAGAAAGGGAACAGTCAGCATTATCTGATTACCACCACAGAATACATTTCAGTATATGAAACTGATATGCCTTAACCAATAAGGTTGTAAAAGTATGATTGGGGCACAATTCTTTCCAGGAACAACAAAATGTCTAATGATGAGGCAGCATGACTGGTTGAAGGAAAGTTCCTTTAATGTGACAAAAATGCTTTGTTTACATATCTGCACTGTCATGCTGCAGCCCCGCTTTTTTAGACGTGGAAGCAAACTAGTAACGGTCATCGCCACGATGTCTGCGTTTTTTCAGAGCCTCCCAGCAGTGGATTATAGTTCATCGGCGATCAGAGTGATCGATCAGGTTAATGAACTATAATCCATTGCTGGGAGGTTCAGCAGAACTATGGCCCGCTTTGCCGATAGCATTTTGGTTGATGCTTAGCCTTTTAGCCGCTGTGCAGCCGCAGTGCTTTACTCGTGCTAATCTGAGTCAGCTACGAAGCACGGCTTGCGTTTTTGTATGTTGCTGGCAGCAACATGGCACAGAGTTTCAATCTGGTATCCATCCCAAGTAAAATCTAAGTAGTTCATGTCTCATAACAACAAAAAAAGCTGCCTCTGGCCAAGGTCTTCCTGTTTTTTGTGTGCAGAGTAGAGTTGCTCAAAGAGGCTCTGTGTGCGCTGCTGCCAACTAGCAGTCAAAGGGTGAAGTGGAAAACAAGAGTCAGATGCTGAAAGACACTCAGAAATAATTAAATAAATATTGTATCGCCACATGAACCATTGCGATATATTTCCGAATCGATTTTTTTCTAATACCCGTATTCACCAGTGGAGCCTCACTGGAGGCATGGTGGGTGAAATGTCTTGCCCAAGGAGACGCAACAACAGTTGGCTGGGGGGAGCGAGGATCGAACCGTCGACCCTTCAATCATTGGACGACCTGTTCAACTGCCTAAGCCACTGCAGCCCGAAAGAATCGTGTAACCCTCCAGAAGCAGATCTGCAGCTCTCATGGAGGCCACACTCCTCAGTCAGGACAGGAATTCTGGTCTCTGCGTCGTACTGAGACGAGGACCTGTACACACCTGATCCACTTCACACTATTCATACACACTTTTCTGTCTGTTTTCAGTTTGGAAAACTGCAGATTTTTCAAAATTAACGGTGAAGCTCTGAGCTCAGCTCTAAAGTATAACCACTCCAATCTGACAGAACTGGACCTGAGTTTCAACAACCTAGAGGATTCAGGATTTCTTCATCTCTGTGAATTTCTAAAGAGTCCAGACTGCAGACTGCATACTCTGAGGTCAGTAAATAAGCTGAACTCCCTAAAAGATAAGAAGAACATGTAGGTGAATAGCTTTTCATGTTTCCCTGTGTGATTCACCCCTGTGAAGTCATTGCAGTTGTTTGATGAATTTCTTTACGAAGCTTTTCTTCATCGTATGGCTTTTTTGAAGTCAGGAGGCAGTGTTTCCAACACACTGATGTCCTACTGGCATTTGTTGTTCTTCTTTACCTCCTACCTGGGCCTAAAACAGATCTACTTCCAATAAACAAAGACCATACTGTAAATTTAAAAGGAAACAAAGATTTTAAAACTCAAATAAACAACGTTGTTTAATTTTAGTTCACAGTAATGTAGTTTACTTCACAGTAATGTTTCCTTTTTAAAAGATGCAATGAAAGGATGATTTTTCAAACAGGCACTGAAAGAAACCCCAAGAACATAGTCACATAAGTGTTTTTGTGTTGTCTGGAGGGTTGTAGAGGAGAGAAGTTGCATATTGTAAGTGTGATCAGTGTATTGTAAAGTACTTGTAAGGCTAAAATAAGATGCAAGCACTCATGAGGTATGAGTGATGATTTGTATGGTACTCCAATGCCACACAGTTGTTAGTAAGGTTGGAGTTCTAGTCCCTTGCTTCATACATTAGGGCTTGTAGGATGCCCACGCAAAGTGCAGTCTGAGTGTCTAATCTCCTATTTTGGAACAGTCCTTCTGTACCCAAGGAGTGCTCACTTATCACAAGAACAGCACTAATGGGCTCCTTGCGTAGTTTTTAGGATTTGGAAGGGGGCTCGAAAAAATGTCTCACCTACCAAACCCTTATTTGTTTTTTAAGTGGCTATGATCCATTGCTCGCAGCAAGAAAAAATTGTGCATAAACATTTTTACAATTTACATCTTAACCCTTGCGCTATCTTAGATGACCCCACCCTTACATTGACGTGTTATTCCTACCATGACAAAGGTAGATAAAGGTGGAAAGATTTCATGTAATCCATGGACACCAGTGAAGATCACAAATCAATGAAGAAAAAAGGTTCAGTGCACTGTCTAGTGGGTCTAGATGACCCAACTCCGAACATTAAAGTCCCTGAAAACTATATCTTTTTCATATCATTCACAATTACTTTACTTAATTCTTGCAGGTTGGAGAACTGTAGATTGTCTGAGATCAGCTGTAAAGCACTGGGCTCAGCGCTGAAGTCCAACCCATCCAATCTGACAGAACTGGATCTGAGCCTTAACAATTTGCAGGATTCTGGATTTCTTCATCTCTGTGGTTTTTTGGAATGTCCAGACTGTAGACTGCAGACTCTGAGGTCAGTAAATAAGCCAAACTCCCTAAAAGTTCTCTAAAAGCTATACTTCACCTCCAATAAAGTCAAGGGAAAATATATAAATAAAAAGATAAGAGGAATGATTTACACAGCACCTATGTGCCACTTGCTGCTCTGGCTCTTCTTTACAACCTGCATCAACTTCAAAACAGATGTATTAGGAAAACTGGAAATGACAAATATGATGCTCAATTGTAACAATCAGATCATTTTGTACGAGTGTCTCCCAAATATCCTCTTGTTTGGTTATAAAAAGTGGAACAACAAGAAGACTTCTAAAACAGAGCAGAAAGATAAGAAAAAAAAAACTTTTTCTGTAGTTCCTCAAATAAATCCAAAACTCCTTTCCACTGTAAGAGAAAACTGAAAAAGATGAGTGTTAAACAATTTCTTAGAGGACGCAGACTTTTTTTGTGTCCTCAAAGGATTTTAGAGAAAATATGGATGAGGGCAAAGTTATATTTGTGTTGAAGCTGGTAAAACTTCTTAGTGCAAATTTGCTATATGTAATGGTTTATGGCCAACGAAGTGTTTATTATCACTTTTTAACGTACCCCTTGGAAGCCTGAACCGTCCGTTGCGTAGCTCCCGCGAAGTGTGTGACAATGCACAATTCGAAGGCCATTAATCCGCTTATACCATGGTCACTTACAAAAGAAGTAAATATTAACCTGTTTTTAGTCCTTAATTCTTGTTTTTTTTCCGAATGGTAATCGCTTTTTTCCCGAAAAGCGGACTATTTTTTACGTACCAGTGCTGCAGTTAAGATTCAGCGATATAAAGCAATAAATATATGCTGATCATCCTGATGGGTTACATAAAGCATCAGTTCAGAGAGAAAGTTCACCTTCTACCAGTTGTTTTTGTCCAGATGATGAAGCTAAAGTTTGTTTTTTAAAAGCCAGTGCATGGTAGTCACTGTGGTATATCACTTTTTAATCCATACCCAGCAGCCAATCAGAATAGAGTTTTCACCCGGACCATGGTATAATGGAAGTTTACTGACAGCTTCACTCTAAAAAGAAAAAAGTTGATCTAACCTAATTGAATCACTTCAATTGGAAACACCCAATTGAATTAAGTTTATTCAACTTAATTTTTTATGGCTTTCCAACTTAATTTGATATGTTGATCTAACTTAAAGAAAATGTTTTTCAATTTTGTTGATACAATTTAAATTGACACATTATTCTAAAGTTTCCACCACTGGGCCTGGTGATTTTCATATCCAAGACATGATTAACTGAGCAATGACTCGCATTACAAGGCAGGAGCTCACATGTCGCAAACTCTGTCTTTAATATTTGGGACTTAGGGTGTTTTACCACACAAGGGCGTTGGTCATCATCCTCTACCAAACTGTAACTCATGGTGCAGAAATAAATGAACATAACAGTTTAAATGACTAGTTCAAACAGAGTAAAACAGCTAGACAACAAAACCCATGGACAAAAACTCACACTTAAACTCCAATCTGCCCAGATAGGCAAAGAAAATGGTATCCCATAATTCCTTGCACTGCCTCACGTTATGACATCATTACGCATTGACAGCTTCACACCAAAGTTACACCAACTCAAAAATTTTGTCGGGGGTTCGGCAAGATGGCGGACCGGGAGCCTGTTGTGTTCTAAACTCTGCAGAAGTTTGCGTGCCAAACCCTAGTAACAAGACAACAAATGAATACAGTGACTGACTACCGGTAAGAGAGCTTGCTTAAAAAAAAAAAAAACGAACTCAACATTACTTACTCGCTCTGGGAGTTCCTGCTGGGGAAGATCTTTCAATCCACCACTATTAGCAATTGCTAGCTAGCTATTGCTAACGCCATGCCGAAACGAGATAAAATCAAAGGGAACATATTAATGGACACAGAGGAAGAGGGCGCAGGTTCTGCTTGTGCACTGCTGCTTGAATCTCCTGCTTCAAGTCCTCTGTCAAAGAAACAGTGCTCAGGAAAAAAAGAACATGTGTCAAATGCTGATATTCTAAACGCAATCCGTGAATTAACAGGCAGATTTGCTTCCCTTGAAGAAAAGATCTGCAGAAACACTGCAGATATTGTAACCATCAAAGAAGTGGTGGAAGGATTGGATCACCAGGTTAAAAAAAGCGAGGAAAGAATGCAAGAGGTGAATCAGAGATTTTCAGATCTGGAGATGAAGACCGATGAGATGGAACGTTACAGTCGCAGGTGGAATCTGAAGATGTTCAACCTTCCTGAATCCACAAATGAAACAACGGAGGAAACAAGAGGAAAAGTTTTTGAGGTTTTTGCCCAGATTGCTCCAGAAGAAAGGCAGAAATTTGGTTTTCTCATTGACACAGTGCATCGCGTGGGACAGCGTAAAGATGAAAACAGGCCTCGACCAGTCATCATTCAATTCACAATGCGAGTCTTCAGGCAGAAAATCTGGAGGGCGTCCAAGGATGCTGCTGTCATGAAGGAAAAGAAGCTTCGCATCGCCGAAGATTTGACTTTTCGTGAAAGGCAGAACAGAGGAAAGATCTGGCCGTTGGTGGAAAAAGCTCGGAAAGAAGGGAAGAAAGCCACCTGGAGAGGACAGGATGCCATCATCGATGGAAAGAGAGTTTCAGCTGAAAATCTAAAAGACTGATTTATGTAACTGTAAAGGTCGGTAATTAAGAAATATTCCCTTTGCAACAATCATTTGTTGACTTAGAATTTTACCTTATGAAGGCATGTCAAACTTTCGATAAGTTTTTTGTTTCCAACTTATCCCTAAAGCTAGGTAAGTTGGTATAGAATCGTTATTTGTTCTTAGTTCTTATTTTCAAGTTCTGTGTTCTATAAGCTATGACTGATTTTAAGTTTAACTCTTTAAAAATAATTTCTTTAATTGTTAGGGGACTACGTGATACAACCAAGAGAAAAGCATTATTTCTTTTTCTTAGAAGAACTGGTGGAAATATTTTTCTGTTGCAAGAAACTCACTCTTGTGAGTTGGATGAAAAATTTTGGAAATCTCAGTGGGGTGATCAGTATTTTTTCTCTCATGCTTCTCATCATTCTGCAGGTGTTTCAATACTCTTTAACAAATTTACTGGTGATATTTTAGAAAAAAAGAGTTCTGAAGATGGCAGATGGATAGTAATGGCGTTAAAGCTGGATAATTCCATTTTCATAATCCTTAATATGTATGGTCACAATATAATAGCACAAACAAAACAATTAGCCACAGATGTTTACAATATTATACAGACTTTTATAAAGAAATATAAAGATGCAATTCTGATTATTGGGGGAGACTTTAATGATGCCCCAAATGATTGTGTGGATAGATTTCCAGTAAGAGCTCTAAACTCTCAATTTAAATTGACTGATTTCTTAATTGATAAACTTTCCCTCATTGATGCATGGCGTTTTCTCAATCCTAATAGCAAAGAGTTTACCTGGAGTAACTCTCGTAAAACTCTACAATCAAGAATAGATTTATGGTTAACATCCTGTAATTGTCTACAATATATAACTAATATTTCACATTGTTATGCCCCCTTTTCTGATCACAAAATGATAACTATCCAACTAAATGGTTCAAAACACAAAACAAACAATAAATTAAGAGGATATTGGAAATTTAATAACAAATTACTTGAAGATGAACATTTTGAAAATTCCATTAGACAAGAAGCAAAACATATATTTGGAAATAAAAGCATGAAAGCTAAGCAGAAATGGGAATTCTTTAAATTTAAAGTCAGATCAATAGCAATTGAACGTAGTAAAACTCTTAGCATAAACAAACAGGCCAAAGAAAATACGATAATGGAAGCTATACAGTCTTTATTAAACAAAACGGTTCTTTCTGAGGATGAAAAGACAAATTTAACCCAACTTCAAAATGAAATAGATAAATTATACATCGAAGCTGCAAAAGGCGCCTTCATTCGATCTAGAGCAAAATGGCTAGAAAACGGAGAAAAAAATACCAGCTACTTTTTTGCTTTAGAAAAACGAAATTATAAAAGAAATACAATTACAAAGTTGAAAATTGATAATAATATTTGTACTGACCCAACAGAAATCGCAAACCATGTAAAAAGTTTCTATGAAGAATTATATATTTCCAAATTTAATGAAGAATACAGTCAAAATTTTTTAGGTAACCTAAAAGAACACATCCCTTCTATTTCAGACACATTCAAATCTATCTGTGACGATCCTTTAACTAAAGAAGAGCTGCTTAATGCCTTAAAAAAGATGAACAATGGGAAATCTCCAGGAAATGATGGTCTTTCTAAAGAATTTTATTGTCACTTTTGGGATGTTATCAATCTTCATCTAATGGAGATGTACAAAGAGTGCATTGTACAACAAGAAATGACATCTACAATGAAACAGGGTTTAATTACTTTAATACCCAAACCAAATAAAGACCCTGTTTTGATAGAAAATTGGAGACCAATAACTCTTTTGAATGTGGATTATAAAATATTAGCTCTTGTTTATGCCCAACGATTGAAAAGTAATCTACACGAAATTATTAGCGAGACCCAATCTGGTTTTATGAAAAATCGACATATTAGCAATAATATAAGGTTAATTTTGGATTTATTAGACTATTCAGAACACATTGATTCTGATGCACTCATTCTTTTTTTAGACTTTTATAAAGCTTTCGACACTGTAGAACATCCCTTTCTCTATGATGCACTGAAATTATTTGGCTTTGGGGAAAATTTCATTTCTATCGCTAAAATGTTTTATAAAGACATTAGCAGCTCTATTCTTCTTTATCCTAATACATCCCAAAGATTCTCCATAAATAGATCAGTACGCCAAGGATATCCAATTTCTCCATTTTTCTTTTTAATTGTTGCAGAACTACTTTCATTAAGAATTAAAAATTGTCCAAACTTATTAGGTTTATCTATATTTCAGAAAGAAATCAAAATAACACAACTAGCAGATGATACTGCATTATTCTTAAAAGACAGAAACCAAGTTGACCTTGCTTTAAGCACAATTAACTCCTTTTCAAATGCCTCCGGATTACACCTTAATTTAGGAAAATGTGAAATATTAAGTATTAAAAACGTAAAATATGGAAAAATTCATAGTATCCCGATTAAAGATGTAGTTACATATTTAGGTATTAGTATAACTAAAGACATTAAATCTAGACAAAAGCAAAACTTCTCCTTGAGAATTAAAAAAATGCAGGATGTTATGAATATGTGGCTTCAACGAGATCTATCTATTTTTGGCAGGATCCTCTTGACTAAAGCAGAAGGGATCTCAAGAGTAGTTTATCCTGCCTTATCTTTATTTGTTCCTGATTCAATTTCCAAAGAAATAAATAACCTCTTAGTTAACTTTACATGGAAAAATAGACGTCACTATCTCCAGAAAGAACAACTTTATGCCCCCTCATGTAAAGGAGGGTTTGAACTCATAAATTTTTCTGATTTAAATTATACATTTAAAATTAACTGGATTAAAAAATGCCTTCAACACTCAAATTCAATTTGGTATTTCATCCCCTTCAATATTTTTAATAAAATTGGTGGCCTTCAATTTCTGTTAAAATGTAACTATAATATCAAAAAGATTCCCGTCAATCTCTCAAATTTTTATCAGCAGGCTCTTCTTGCTTGGAAGTTATGTTATAATCATAATTTCTCACCACACAAAAGTATAATTTGGAACAATGAAGACATAACAATACAAAATAAATCTTTGTTTAAACAAAACTGGATTGACAAAAAAATAATTTATGTTTCAGATCTTTTTGACGAGAATGGTACGATTTTGGATTATGGCAGATTTCTAAATAAAATGTGTTTTCCAGTAACCAGCAAAGAATTTAATGGTGTAATGAAAGCTCTCCCCTCAGGATTAATTCAGCTGATGACCTCTCACCTTAAATATCAAGACGCCTCTAAAATTGACTCTCCTTTAATGATTAATGGCATTGATATTCTCAATAAAAAATGCGACAATAAATATATTCGGAATATATTAAATGAAAAAAGACATATCACACCAAAAGGAGAAATATTTTGGAACAATCTTTTAAATGATATAAATGGGAAAAAGGTGGGTTATTGCCAGATACATTTTGTATAAATAACAAAGTTAAAGAAATACACAAAAAAATTCTACATAACATTTACCCCACAAATATGTTTATATCCAAATTCTCAAATATAGAAAATAATTGTAGTTTTTGTATTGATTTCCCTGAATCAGTTCTTCATCTTTTCTACTTTTGTAAACTTTCCCTTGAATTTTGGAACCAATTAGAATGCTTTGTAAACAGCAAATTTAACTGTAACGTTGCTTTAAATTTGAAACAAATAGTTGCATATTATAATTCGGATGATAAAAAAGTAGAAAAAAGTATTAATTTGTTACTTCTCCTTTCCAAATTTTACATTCATAAGTGCAGAATAAAAAAAACAACTCCCAACTTCACCATATTTAAGTTCGAGATGCTCCAGTTTTATGAATATATAAAAAAAATTAACACACCCAAAGCAAGTAACACTGAAATAATTTGTGCTTCTTTGTTTGATAGGTAATCCCCTCCTCTAAGAAAACTTTGTATTATACAAATTATTATCATTATTTTGTAATC
The DNA here is from genome assembly GCA_037389245.1 of Oryzias sinensis. Lineage (NCBI taxonomy): Eukaryota > Metazoa > Chordata > Actinopteri > Beloniformes > Adrianichthyidae > Oryzias > Oryzias sinensis. The sequence goes on from CM074510.1 coordinate 15,543,286, forward strand.
CCCTTTTATATATTTTAAGATAATTTATTTTTCTATCAGCATATTCTATTTTGGATATATTTGTGATTATTTTATTATTATTATTTTTTTTTTTTCTTGAGATGATTCAATAAGTTTGGATTGATAACATTGACTATCAATGCTGATGCTCTTTCTGAGTCTTTGATGCTGGATTTTGTATGTTTATGCTTTGTTCAATAAAGTTGAAAAAAAAAAAAAAAAAAAAAAAGTTACACCAACTTAATTGAAGTAAGTTGATTGAAAGTAAAATAACTATGTCAGACAACTACTTGTTATTTTTAAGTTGAATGAACTAAAAAAATGATTTGTTTTCACCAAACTAAATAATTAAGTTAGAACAACGCAAAAAAGTACATCTTTCCAACTACAGCCCAAATACTCTTTTTAGAATTTTAATAGAGACACAAGAACACAGAAAAAAGAGGAGAAACTATTTTTTGACAAAGTTGTAGATTAAAATAACACTAATCTGGTAGGAATTATTAAACTAATTTCTATTTTAAATGTTCTTTTAGTTAACTTTGTGGAAAAAATTAAAGAAAGTCAAGACTGTGTATCCTCTTTATTCTCAGGAACATATGCTCAACAGGGTTTGGAGCTGCAGTTTGTAGCTTTGACAGATTTTCACTAGATAAGAGTCAGTCAGAGTACTGAGGCGTCATGCAGAAGTCAGAAAGTAATTTTTAAAAGGGAACTTGTGTTCAGAAGAGCCCATTTCAGTCAGTACTGACAACATTACCATGTCAGACAGATTATTTATTTTCCAGAGAGGCTGAGCTGCACATTGAACACATAACACCACCTGATTTTTTATTTGATTTTTATTGATTTATTTCAAGCATTGTAGTCAAAGCAATAAAGAATTTACACATATTTATCAAACTCATTACAGAAATGATGAAATGCATAGATTAAAAATACAGAAAATAAAACAAAAATGTCACTTAAATAACATTTGCTTAATTAAATACAGTGATCATTAACTGAAGTATAAGTAGAGCTTGAATTATTGCTTGAAAAGGAGTGGGAAGAAGCAAGCTTATATAATCCCACCCCTACTGAGTTCATTCATTTGATAGTTTTACAGTGTTTTAAATCCGGTTCTGATCAGATAGATTCTCTTGAAGTAACAAAATCCGGTGCCTATTAATGATTGATGATCTTCAGAAAACATTCATTCATGATTTCAGTAAACAGTAACGGTACCTAATCCACTTCACAAACATTTTTCTGTTTGCTTTAAGGTTGGAGAACTGCAGTTTGTCAGAGATAAGCTGTGAAGCTTTGGGCTCAGCTCTGAAGTCCAACCCATCCAATCTTACAATACTGGACCTGAGTCGTAACAAGATGCAAGATCAAGGGTTTCTTCATCTGTGTGGATTTCTGGAGAGTCCAGAGTGCAGATTGCAGACTCTGAGGTCAGTATATAAATTGAACTCCCTGAAGGTGCAGGATTAGAAGAAATGTTTTTGATGTTTTAATGTATGATTTTCTGAAAATTGCAAAGCTGGTTCACAGCTTGTTGTTAATGCCACAGTCAAATGAATTTCTAAACAACTTTACCTCATGACTTTTTCCTACAAATGGCTTATGATTGTATAGCACTTTTCTAAATTCTTCAAGGGCCCAAAGCACTTTACAGTCGCAATCCCATTCACCCACATTCACCAGAGGGATTTGGTGTTCTATGTCTTTGTATCTATGTCATGGGCGGGCAAGACGGGAAATGAATCTGCAATCTTCCAATCAGAGCAATATTGAGTATTTTTCAAAGCAGGGAAAAAAGAAACACTCAAGAAACAACTCATGGATGCACTGGGACGCATCGTCAATGATGTATCCTGAGATCATGTGGGTTTTGGGTCTCACAACATCATACACCCTCACCCAGGCAACCCAGCCGGAGTTGATCAGACCCCGACTTCGAAGCCGTCTTCGCAGCTTCGCTCGCGGATTGAATGGCTCTCTTCTTGAATGGCCCTGCCAAACCGACAGAGGACTTTGCAAAGAGAACGTCCTGCAAAGCCTCTACAGCCAACTTCTACAGGCTCATAGAAAGTTTTCCAGCCTCTCTCCCTGCACCCCTCCACCAGTTCCTGGTACTTAGCGCGTTTCCTTTTATTTGCTTCCACAATACGCTCTTCCCAGGGCAGCGTAAGTTCCAGCATGATCAGATGTTTTGAAACCTCAGAGATAACTATCATGTCTGGGCGGAGATTTGTACTTACAATGTGCTGAGGGAACCATAGCTGTTTTGTCTAGGTAGGCCCTGCAGCTGCCAGTCCGAGGCTTTGTGGAGGAGGCCTGTTGTTAAATGTGGCCGCGCCTGAGGTTACTCTCCAGCTCTGAAGAAGGGGACTGCCTTCATTGGAGCGCGATGGTTTTTGCTGGTTTAAATGCCTGATGCTAAACTCTCAGCAAGTGCTTTAAGCACCTGGTCATGGCGCCAGCGGTAGCAACTAAGGGTGTAAGGAAAAATCGATTCGGCGATATATAGCAATACGTCATTTGGCAATACTTGTATCAATTCAAAATGCTGCCAGGACGATATTTATTTAATTATCTCTGAGCGTCCTTCAGTGTCTGACTCTTTTTGTCCACTTCACCCTCCGACCGCTAGTTGGCAGCAGAGCACACGGAGCCTCTTTGAGCAGCTCTTCTCTGCACAAAACAACAGGAAGACTGCAGCCAGAGGCAGCTTGTTCTGTTGTTATGAGACATGAACTACTTAGTTTTTACTTGAATGGATACCAAACACAAAACTCTGATCCATGTTGTTGCCAGTAAGATATAAAAACATGTATTGCTTTGCTTTTTAGCGGCTCAGATAAATACGAGTGAAGCACGGCAGCGGCTAATGTGCTTAGCATCAGCTAAAATGCTATCTGCAAAGTGGGCCAAAGTTCTGCAGAACCTCCCAGCAACAGATTCTAGGTTCACGACCTGTTGGATCAAAGGGATGTATACAATGCTCTGATAAAAGGCCGACATCGTCTGATCATGGCGAGGAGCGTTACCAGTTACTTCCGTGTGTGATGTTGACTGTTCCCTTTCTATATTTCAACTCACCAAAATAAAAGCCCTATGAATTTGCTTTGGTAAACCTAACTTATATATGAGATACAATTGCAGTGCTTAACATTGTGATCATTAAATAACTGAATTTGACCATTTTATTACAGTGGAAGACATTAAAATTCAGGTTTAGTTTTTTCAAAGTCATATTTAAAAAAAACAGAAAGGAAATGTGTTTCGGTAAAATATCGGAATATGTATCGTACCACGGGGCGGGTATCGGGATACCTATCGTATCGCTAGACTCTTGCCAATACACACCCCTAGTAGCAACCATCAGCCAGAGCCCTTGGGCAGCTGCTCAGGAGATGTTCTAAAGAGTCCCTTCCAAAGCAAAGAAGGCAGGATGGTGTTTCACTCCTCCCCCAGACATGGAGGTTTGCTGGGCTTGGCAGGGTATCATAGACAGGTTGTACCAGGAAACGGACCCGTTGGAAGTCTGTCTGCAAGATATCTGTCCAGGTAATCCAGTGCTGCAGTGTACTCTTCCAACTAGTCCATGCTCCCTGCTGCTGAAGTCCCGTTGCCCTGCTAACTCAATCTTCCGCCACACCTGTTCGTACCTCTTCCTGGAGTAGTCGGTGTCTTTCCTTGCCATGGGCCTGGCTGACCAGAGTCTTTGGGAAGTAGCCCCCAACCTGCTTCGCCTGTCACCACAGTGCCCACCAGTGCCTTTTGTCTCAGGCGTGACTCTGCCTCCTCCAGTCCTTTTCCAGCCTTCCATTACCTTCCTGTCCTCATTTCAAAACCGGCTGATGACACCTTGCCATCCCTGGAGTCCTATACTATATGACTTCTCTGGTGTGTTCCACCATGAATTCTTCCTTGAGGCCACTGAAAGGCAATTGCAGGATATTACTTGTCCCATACAACACTGAGCTGGTAAGACTAAGTGGAAGGTCCAGCCAGCTCAGAAGAAAACCACTGATCTCCCTATCTAGGGACTGTACTGTTGTCAATGGGACTGCATAGACCAGCAAGGGCCACAAGAATTTTGGCTGGATAGAACGAGAAGAAGATCTGGGAAACAACCTCAGACGGCAACTGGGAAAACATCTGGAGGGCCTGGTTAATTGTACAAATGACACTTGGTCATTAAAGTAAAAAAAAAAAACGTTTTCTGTTATGCAGTTTTATAAAATTATTTATGTGCGAAATTTATTTTTTTGTCTATTCTCTGTAACAACTTTTAGGTCTGTTTTGATTAAAGAGAAGGGAGTAAAGCTTGAAGGAAAATGGGGATCTTTCTCTGGTTAAAGAACAAGGATTATATTGGTTGAATTAATGTTCAGTCGCAGTGGTTGGTTTTCCTTAATAAGTGTAACAATTTTATAAAAACAAATTGTGCCAATTGTTCCCTGAATTTTGTAAAACTCAGCAAGAAAGCCGTCACGCCCTGTGGTTTTGTTGTAAGGCATAAACAAAAGAGACTCATGAAGTTTAGACATTAAGATTGGTGAGTCTAAATTTGTAACTTGCTGATCATTTAACTATGGAAAGTTTAGATTTTGAGGGTTATGTTGATGCTATGAGCAAACTTAAATGATTTGACTTAAAAAAAAAACTAAAAAGTAAAAGAGTATTTGGAGGACGCAGGTTTTACAAAACTGACAGCACAACCATTAGAAATCTGTAGTCTGACTGTCATCAGACACATTCATTCACAGAGATGCTGAGTTGCATATTGAATGCCTGAACACACCTGATTCACTTCACATAGTTCAATTAACACGTACTTTTCTGCTTTTAGGTTGAAGTACTGCAGTTTGTCAAAGACCAGCTGGGCTGCTATGGACTCAGCTCTGAAGTCCAACCGATCCAACCTGATAGACCTGAACATAAGCTTCAACAAGCTGCAGGATTCAGGGTTTCTTCATCTGTTTGGTTTTCTGGAAAGTTCAGACTGCAGACTGCAGACTCTGAGGTCAGTAAAACCCAAAATGATGAGAAAAACCAAACCGGATGAAGAATTTTCTAATGTTTAGTAATAGGACTGATGCTGAGAAGATTTTTTTCGGTTATTCAACATTGTTCTGCTTTAAACATTGATAAAAAGAGAAAAGGTGAGAACACACATGAAATGAAATGGATCATCTGGGTTTGCAAGGAGAAAAATAGTGGTGTTCAGGACTGACAGACACTTCTTTCTTACCTTAGGATGCAAACATGTACTTTCACTACTCAACTTTTTCAAAAATCAACACAGCAAAGCATGCCCTTTTTGGAGACCACTGGATCAGAGGCAGTCTGCCAAAGCTTATTGTTGGAGTCACCTCAAGTCAGGAAGTCCTTTCTTACAGGGGACTTGTGTTCAGAAATGTCTCATTAACAGATAAAATATTGATATATTTAAAGAGGTCTACCTTTGAATACTCATAATTGAGGAAATTACGTAAAAATATATAGCATTATACCCGGGCTGTTTGATGCTGTGTGTCCTTATCTGCTACAAATTAAAGTCTGTTTGACATAAGTTGATCATCTTGGCTTATAAATATCAAAAGTACTGTTACAAGAACCATAAATAACTTTTATGTCTGTATTTTGTCATACAGATTCATACACAGAGATGCTGAGCTGCATATTGAACCCCTGGCCTCCACATCACATCATTCACACACACTTATCTGTTTTCAGGTTGGTGAACTGTCAATTGTCAGAGATCAGCTGTGTAGTTCTTGGCTCAGCTCTGAAGTCCAACCCATCCAATCTGACAGAACTGGACCTGAGTCTTAACAGCCTGCAGGATTCAGGATTTCTTCATCTGTGTGGTTTTCTAGAGAGTCCAGTTTGCAGACTGCAGACTCTGAGGTCAGTAGCCAATGCATGCTGGAGGTCTTGGCTTGATGTCGATGCATCAGGACATGTACAGAAGCAAAGAGGATATCTTGTGGTCCCCAAACCAGTTCCCCTTTGTCCCCTTGCTGTACCTAGAAATTCTATCAATTTCTTATCTGGTTTGTCAGAAGATCCATAGCCCCTGTTGTAAAAGTAAAATATGTCCAACACAAGAGGCCTTCAGCTCTCATCTGTCTGCCCAGCTGTTGGACAGGACAAGTAAAAAAAAAAAGAAATTCTATCAATAAAGATAATGAACAGAACTGCTAATAGAGGATAGCCCTCCCAGAGGCCAATGCTGTCACAGGAGCACATCTAACTTACTGTCAGCTATGTAAACAAAGCTTCCCAGACCCCATGCTCACAGAGTACCCTCCATAGGGTGCCACTGGAGAAGTGGCTCAAAAACCTTATCCTAATCCAGAGAAACTCATATGAACTGAATGAGCAAATTCCTGTAAGTAATGAGGCATCCATACTTGGATGGACTAGTGTGGAACAAAATCCACGGAAAAATAATTACAGACTCAAAGGAACAAGTCAACATCATGTTTATCTTATCATCCATGGGGTTAAAGAACTTGATATATGTGTACATTCACAGAAAGTGTCGCAAGAAAGACAAGAAAGAAAAAACAGAGAAAAAAAGGCAGGTTTCGGTGAAAAGAAGAGAAATGAAAGAATTGGTTAAAATTCATGATGGAGTCAGCCGATGTTAGGAAGTCATTTCTTACAACAGACATGAGCTCAGAAGAGTCCACTTTAGAGTCAGTACTGACAGCAGAAACATCAGAACGCTATATTCAATCTGTGGGACTATAATCAGACAGATTCATAAATCAAGATGCTGAGGTGCACATTGAACATCCTTTAGACACCTTAACCACCTCAATCAATTTACACACACTCTTTCTGTCTGAATTTTAGGCTGGAGAACTGCAGTTTGTCAAGGATTAGCTGTGAAGCTTTGGGCTCAGCTCTGAAGTCCAACCCTTCCAGTTTGACAGAATTAGACTTGAGTCTCAACAACCTGCAGGATTCAGGATTCCTTCATTTGTGCAGTTTTCTGGAAAGCCCAGACTGCCGACTGCAGACTTTGAGGTCAGTAAACAAAAAGAACTCCTTGAAGGATGAAAAAACCGTAGCAGGTCGTGTTTGAATGGAAACATGTCAATTCGGTGCTGCAAAGCCAGATCACAGTATATCAATGGTTTTATGTGTAAACTTTGATAAAAAGACACAAGATATCCATAGAAAGTAATTCTTTTCACTCACAGAAGCATGAATTGGTTTCCTGTTGCAACAAAAAAAGTCATGGTGTTCATGACAGACAGCTTCTCTCTCGGCTCAAAATTTGTTCTGTAGCAAACCCAACTTTTTCACAAGTCTGAGCTGCAGAAGACTTCTTTTTATGTGTCTAAAAGTCAGACACATCAAAGCATGTTAGCTTGCACGTACACACCAACACAGACACGAGTGTGAGTGCAGGTAAGAAATGGAAACCAGAAAAAAAAATGTTTTGGTGAAATGAAGAAAGCAAAAAAACAAAATGCAATCAATGAGTCACACACTCTTAAGTCAGGGCATGAATTATTAGCAAACGTCCACTAGACTGCTGAAGCTTCATGTTGGAGTCAGCAGAGGTCAGGAAGTCATTTCTTACAGTGGACTATCAGAAGAACCTATTTCCTAGTCAGTGCTGATAACAAACTATTTTTACGCAGAGAGGTTGGGCTAAACCTCTCAGCTTTTTATTCTGATCTATAACGTTTTTTATTCTGTTAATTTCTTATTGATGTTTTAATGTAGTTTGGTTTTTATTTTCAACCTTGTAAAGTGACCTATTACCTAAAAGGCAGTTGAAATAAAAATGCATTATAAACATAGAACACTTAAATACACGTGATCCACTTCACACCGTTCACATTAACAATTGTCTTTTTATTATCAGGTCAAAGTACTGCCGTTTGTCGAGGGTTAGCTGTGAAGCTTTGGCCTCAGCTCTGAAGTCCCACCCTTCCAGTTTGACGGAAATAGACTTGAGTCTCAACAACCTGCGGGATTCAGGATTTCTTCATTTGTGTGGTTTTCTGGAGAGTCCAGACTGCAGACTCCAGACTCTACGGTCAGACTCCAATTTCAGTTGTTTTCAGATCCATATCATGAAGTTGTGTTGATTCTAAGCTATAGACATAATGCTGATGTTCTGCTGCTGCATGCTGATCATTTTTATGCTGTTGGCTGTTTTTCTTTTTCTGACCTTTGGCATATTCCCTCTAAGACACAATCTAATGTTACTTTACCTCTTCTTTCTCATTGCCAGTGTCAATATTTTCTTTTTTTCACAAATATCTGAGGCAGTTACCTTTTCTTTAACCTGTTTACTGCAGTTATAAAGAAAGCTCCTTTGTAAATCAAAGTGTCATATTAATGAAGGTTCATGTTTTTTTGAAGTTCAGGCTCATTCCGATAATAGCAGAAGCAGATGTCGCTTTGCTTGTTGTGAGATCTTCATGGGGCAGCAGTGGCTCAGACGGTAGAGCAGGTCGATCCCCACTCCCCCCAAGTGTTGTTGTGTCCTTGGGCAAGACACTTCACCCACCCTACCTCCAGTGCGGCTCCACTGGTGTGTGAATGTGCATGAATGTCCGGTGATGGTCGAAGGCGCAAACTGGCAGCCACGCCTCTGTCAGTCTGCCCCAGGGCAGCTGTGGCTACATCAGTAGTTTACCATCACCGAGTATGAATGAACAATGGACAAATTGTAAGCACTTGGAGCACCATAAAAAAGTGCAGATAAATCTAATACATTATTATGCTGGAGTAAGTTTGAACTGAATTCATAGCATTTGCATTGCCATAGTTCCATATGCCTGACAGAGATGATCTTCATAAATCATTGATCAGAAATGTCCAAATTCTGAATCTGATCTGCAGCACCATCTTCCTTCTGTTGCTTGTTCTCTTCAAAGATTCAGATTTGAAGCGGCAGCATGTTGTCCTGTAGGTTCCTGAATATTCCTCTTCTCTGCTGGCTTCTTTTGATTATCTGTTGTTGCTTCACATGTTTAAACTTTTTTGCAGATTTTCAGAGCCTCTTCAGTTCTGAGCCCTTTAGAAAAACGGAAGGATAAAAGTCGGTAACTTTTTCTTTGAATTCAACTGTTTTTTTTTCCCGTTTTCAGGTTGGAGTTCTGCAGTTTGTCAGAGATCAGCTGTGCTGCTCTGGTCTCAGCACTGAAGTCTAAATCGCCCAACCTGACAGAACTGGACCTGAGCAGGAACAGAGAAGTGCATGACTCAGGAGTTCTTCATTTGTGTGGTTTTCTGGAGAATCCTTCCTGCAGACTGTTGACTTTGAGGTCAGTTATCTTCTTTTTTGTTGTTGTTGTTGGGTTTTTTTTAGTTTTTTTTTTAGATCTTCTATGCTTCATTACAAAATGAAGATCATTTGTGAAACTCACAAACAGATGTGAGTCATTTTGGAAGGAGGCAGGCTTAGACAGGGCGGCACTGTTCTTCTTGAAAACCATGCTCACCTAGCCCACATAATAACAGTAATATTGTTTTACCCAGTCGAAGCCCATGCACACCTTGTCCGCCTCAATCGCTCTTAGGAGCCACATAATCCTACCAACAAATACCTGTTCACTTTGAGCCCACATAATTATCAGTGAGGGCCCACACACATATGTTCACTGGGGGATTACATACTGGTTCATTTTTGGTCCTCAGAAGTTCAAAGGCCTTACACTGCTGCCATACCTTTTTTTGTCTGGTTCTGTTTAGGGAATTGAACGTTAGAAAACTTGAATTTTATCTTTAAACTTAATTTTATATTTTTTTCCGGATTTAGGATGAGATACTGCAGTTTGTCAAAGATCAGTTGCGTTGCTCTGGTCTCAGCTCTGAAATCCAATCCGTCCCACCTAACAGAACTGGACCTGAGGAACAACAGCCTGCAGGATTCAGATGTTAAGCAGCTGCAGGATCTGGTGGAGAGTCCAAATTCCAAGCTGCAGATATTGAGGTCAGTAGAGGGTTCAAGTCAGTCCAGCTGCTTCCAGATTTTTTGTCCTGAAGCTAGTCTGAGAGCAAATATGTAGAACATCCTATGAAACTGCAGCTTCCCAGATGTTCTTGAATGCATCTCTCATGCCCGGTTTGTCCGTAGCTGAACACTGACTGATACCTTGAGAGTTCTTCATCTCTATTTCACTGCATTCTCTTGCCAGTGGTATTTATGAGGAGTTTCATGTTCTTCCAGGTGGAGCAGAGAAGAGAAGCAGCAGCTGGTCTGCTGAGATGTTCTGACTGGGGCATGTTCCTCTGAGGTGGGGAGAAGAGTGATGGAAGAATCTGAGGAAGTGGAGATGAATGTTAAAGCTGCTGCATGAACTGAGATCAGCTCCATCGTCTCTCTCTGCATCAAGTTGTGGTGTTGCAGCTCCCCTGGTGGACTGATTGAAAACTGCACTTCATTTTCTCATTTTAACTTGGAGTGTTGGGAAGTATGGAGTCCTATACTGTTCATAATTAAATAATTAAATTATGTAAAACCTGCACACGTATTTTGAGTTAGCCACTATATTATCTAATATATTTTATTTTGCTTTAAAAACCCATTCATTATTTTAAAATATTCATTTTAATCATGTTGAATATTATTATAAGTCTCTAAGAGACTAAGCCGGATTTCAAAATCAATATTTCCCAAAGTAGCTTTGTTTTTATTTAATGTTGCTGCTTTTCAGAATGACTTATTAATTTCATGGAGAGCTTTTTCAGCAGAATAAGTCTGTCTGTCAATCAGTGAAAGTGGGTGGGATCTAAACGCACATTGGCTGTTCTCTGGAAATCCACTAATATTCCTGGGTACCCGCTCTGCGGTGTACCAGTCAGAGAGGTTACATTTTTCAGCAATATCTGCACGGCTTTGCTGACATTAGAGGATCAAATAGAGACAAACAATCTGTCTGCTGCAGAAGATGCACACATGGACCACTCTGTTTTTGTAGATTGAGGGTTTGTGTGGACACAGAGGAGCTCCAGTCATCCACATCTTGAAGTCCCCCGTTGAAACACTCCTGACTCTCGTTCTCACGCCATTCAGAGCTCTTCTCTGCTCTGCAACTAACACAGCTCTGCTGTCTGTGCTCACAGATCTAGTCTGACGTCACGTCGTGCCTTACACTGAGGGCCAGACAGAGAGAGACCGGCTGCAGAAAGGGGAACAAGCCTGCTCGGGCCTCCTGAACCTTATGATATTTTTCTATTTTCATTGAGACAATGATTAAAAATCAGGTCCTCTGATTTTATTTTTCCTTCTCGGGGAAAATATTGAACCTTTCCTGCGATGACGTTTCTGACCGTGGTCGGAAAATGCAGCGGAGATCCGGGGTTTGATTTGGGGTTTACTGCCCCGTCCGGACCCTCGGAGCCTCCACAGCGGGTTAAAGCTAAGTATTTTCCGGACAATAAGTCGCTCCGGAGTATAAGTCGCACCAGCCCAAAAATGCATTATAAAGTAGAAAAAAACACAGATAAATCGCACTGGACTATAAGTCGCATTTTGACGGGAAATTTATTTGACAAAATCTAAGACCAAGAACTAATAACTTTCACAACCTCATATGACACAATCAAAGCAAACTGTTTATATCATAATTTCACAGTAATTCTTTCTCAAACCTATTTATTTATTCTTTTCATGAAGCATCATTGGCCAACTAATATTCTGTTTTCATCCTGTATTTGTAGAAACAGTTGTAATTTTTATTGCATTTCTGAATCTATGAAATCATTGGAAAATAGAATATTATGTTGTTAGCCTTCAAGATCTTACTGTAAAAAAAGTTTGCTGATTCTCTGAGTCACTTAACATACTCTTAACACTTAACATACCTCATACATCAAATTGACCCAGGAACATCATCTCTGTTCCTCACAAATGAACATAACAGGAGGGTTAACAATGTATTTATTACAATTTATTTCTAATATAAGCCGCTGCGGAGTATAAGTCGCACCCCTTGCCAAACTATGAAAAAAAGGGCGACTTATAGTCCGGAAAATACGGTAAAAGAACAAGTCTGTTCTTTCCTCTAGCTGTACAAGTAATAATTACAACACAGTATTCTTTATTAACAAAGAACAGTAAGAACTAACTCAGGGGTCGGGAACCTTTTTGGCCAAGAGAGCCATAAACGCCACATATTTTTAAATGTAATTTCCGAAGAGCCATACAATAATGTAGCGTCCCTTTCCCACACTAAGACTTAACCTCTTTTAGGGTTCTTTATTCTGGTTACTGTAGACCTCAACAGACACCATACAATTAATTCAGCAACTCCTTATTCTCTCCCGACAAGACGAGAGCGCTTCTCCCAACTTTATATTCCCCCCTCCCGCTCCAGCCCTCCCATTTACCTTATTTGGCCCATAGCTGAACCCCATTGGTCCAACTCCCTAACAACAGGCTGAGCGACAGAACTGAGGGCCAATCAGATCTCTGCTTGATCGATGCGTTCCATGAACTCCAGAACTTTTAACGCGGCCCAAGTTAAACTCAGTCTGCGACAATATGTTTAAAACTAAATATACAAATGAATGTGTGCATTTGATGTAATTTCAACATTTCTAAAGTACAATAATTCTGTGGATTCTTTTTAATAACATTGTTATGCTGTTGCTAATAAAAGATGAGTATTTCTCATAGTAGTTTGCTGATGGTAGTCCGGTTGATACGTGGTGAGTTTCTGCGTCATGCAGGCGTTGAGACTTTAAACGGGATCTTAGGTCTGAATGTTCTTTAGATGTGGGACAGACATGGAACCAAACACACACTCACACGCTGCAGTGAGTGACGGGCAGTGGGTTGATGTTTTTACCATCCCTGCGCGATTCACCTGCAACACCCCCCCCCCCCCCCGGCTTTCTTCCTCACACATCCCGTCCCCGAAACTGCGCGATCTTCCTCAGAGACGGGAGCGCGCAGTTTTAGGCACGGCAATTCACAGGTTTCTGGGTGGTACGAACTCTGTGAAATAATAGATAATAGTAAACTGATAGTTTTTTCTCCAAGCACCGCTACTATTGCGCGCCTCTGGCATCGCATCGCGCCCGAGAAGGACTGGTCTAATGAAAAAAAAAAAAAAAAGTATAATTAAGGATTTGTCTGCGAGCCACATGCGACCATCAAAAGAGCCATATATGGCTCGCGAGCCATAGGTTCCCGACCTCTGAACTAACTACTAACTATCTAACTAATTAAATATATAGGTTGTAGAATGAGTATGCGTATGTGTGTCTGGGCGCTGCATGTGTAAGAGGACTGGGCGCGTGCCCTTTGGGCTTTAAGCAAATTTTGCAGCGTGGGGTCTCTTCCTCCACGTGTGTGGCACAAACCCATACCAGTTCCAAACAACAGATGATTTTATTCCATTCTTGGGAACAAACTTCCCACTCTCACTGGTAGCCATGCTGTTGCTTGCTGTTTCGTGTGTGCTATGATGTTGTTTGTCGATTTAGTTATTTTTGAAATCGCCCGTAACAAAAAATTTGAATTAATTCATTGAATTGATTTATCGCCCAGGCCTAAGATTGCATTTCATCTGTCCAAAAAACTGTTCCTTTGAATGATATGTGTTGGTAATTCTCCCATCTCATAAGGACATGAAGTCTTTTCTGTTGTTTCTTGGACTCCATCTCCTCTTTGTACGACAGAATGGACCAGCATTCTCTGAACATCCTTAAGCTGGTCCAGAAAATTGCAACATGGCTGTTGACCAAAGAAAGACCACCTTAAAGCATTTCTGCACTGCTTATTCTAAATCTCTGTGACTTTGGATTTTAGTTCTGTTTGATCTTTACCAGACCTTTGAGAATCACACAAATTGGACCGAGATCAAAGCTGCTGGTGTCCCAGAACCTCAATACACTTTAGCTGAGTTTTAAGGCCTTTATTCTTCATGTCATTTCTGCTAACATATGCAAATGTTAATTTTGCATTTTGTTTTTTATTATTTTACCTCTATTATTTTTGAATTTAATAATTTTTGGGATACTATCTTTCTTAATTTAAAACATTTTGTTTTCATTTTTATCATCTAATTTTAATGTTTCATTGTTCCATGATCATCGTTTTTAAACATGTTTTTTCAGCTGGGATACAGACTTTCTGGCATTACCGTTATGAAATTCTTCCATGATTCAATGCTGTTTGTGGAAGAGCTCAACAGAAAGAGAACGTGGTTTTTGTCTGTTGTTTGTGCAGAGTTTGATTCAGAAGTTCAGTAGCTCCAGAATCTAGAGGGGGAAAAAAAGGCATGCAGAAAAATAGAAAAGTTATGTTTAAAAAGAAATTGGTCAGTAGGAAGTCTGACCAAAATGTAAATAATATTGTTGTACTCTGCTAGTTAAAGATGTATCCTCACGAGTCATATTTTTTTTATCCATCATCATTGAACAGCCATTAATTTGTTTTACAAATGTTATCTTTTTCTTATATTCTATTTTTTAATAGATGTAAGTGTCAAGGAAAAGCTTCTATGATGCATGGGAGCATGATACGATGTTCCAATCAAACATGTAAGGTTAATCTGACTTGTACGTTAAAACCATCACAATCTCTTAAAAATAAATGTTTTAGTTAAGGAAAACATGAATATTAAAAGTACCTTTTACGAATAAAACTTTTGTTCTTTGTATTTTTTTTAGATTACATTTTAAGTATTTATTTCTCTTGAATACTTTGTCTTAATACTAGGTCACAGCAAAATTTAAAAAAGGTTTTGAAGATCTTAACAAATTAAGGTCACAGTAAAATATCCCTTTATAGAAGAACATTTTCGAAATAAAAATACATGCAAAACCTACACAGACATACACACAACAGCATTGTGACCATTGTTCCCTGTAACAAAGTGGCATTTGTTACTTGTGTGTGTCAACGTATCAACCTGATTTTACCTGGTTTTCTGTCACCTGCTTCCTCACCAGGGCATATTTGGACAAATGTTTGTTAAGCTGCTTGGCAGCCATTTTGAATGTTCAGCTGAAACCATTTTGAAAGGGGTGTTTTGCTGTTAACCCTGCATCCCTTCGGTAATGGTTTGAACCAATCGGGGCAGGGCTACATAAGCAGAGGTCTTTGCTCAGTAGGGGGGGGAGTTGTAATCGAAAACACGTTGGACTGCGAAAAATAAAACTGTTGACTCCAAACAAACCAAGACCCAGACTGGTCACTTCAGCACAGCCGCTTCTGCTATTCTGTCACATTCCCAGACACCAAGCCGACTCTGCAAGAAAAGCAGTGACACGATGTTTAATGTACACAGAGGCTGCTACAAAAGTGAAGGTGATCAGAGCAGCAGAACATGTGATGGGGTCAGAACTCTAAAGTCAGTGTGTCCATTGTCAATCTTTTGGTTCAAGCTGAAATTGGTTCAATAAATTCGTCATTTATTGTTTATGTTCTCCATAGAATTAAGCCACAAAACATTACAAAATTGACTACCTTGGAGTATGAGAGTATGGAGTCCTATACTGTTCATAATTAAATAAATAAATATTTAATTCAATAAATAAATATGACCTCATGCAAATACACGATCAACCAATAAATATCTCATAAATATATAAAAAGATCATGAAATGGGGAAAAACCTGCACACAGATCTTAAATTGGCCATTATATTATTCAATATATTTCATTTCGCTTTAGAAACCTGTTCATTATTTTAAAACAGCATTTTAAAATATTCATTTTATTCACGTGGAATATTATTATAATTCTACCGCTTTTTTCAGAACCTCGGATTACAAAATCAATATTTTCCAAAGTAGCTTTGTTTTTATTTCATGTTGCAGTTTTAAGAGCTTTTTCAGGAGAAGGACTCTGTCAATCAAACCAGACAAGGCGGAGACACTTGTGATTTGCTTTTCCTTTACTCAGACATAAGCAGCAGCACCGTGACTACATCGATCGAAGATGCTTCAGCGAACGTGACGGCGCAATGCCCACTCCCCAACACTAGGGGGAGTATGCACCTCAACACATCCACAGTGTTACCAGAAATTGGGCAGTTTTGGTTCTAAATTTGTCGATTAAAATGGCTTTGGGTGAGTGTGCATAATTCGGGTGATTTTGTGGTCGGTTTGGCAGTTTTCATCTTCTCATGAACATATAATAGTGGTCTAAGTTAGGCTGGGTGGCTGTTGGAGTTCCACAAAACTTCTGAAACAGCTTCTCAGGACTACATAGCAGCATTTACGCCTTCTGCAGTCCTCCTTCGGATGCACCGCGGACAAGCTTTTTTTCTTCGGAGTGGCAGCTGCCTTCACATCGCAGAGCGCGAAGCCTTTCGATCCGAAGCTCACGTTCGCCGAAGGCGGAAATGCTGCGATCTGATCTCAGGACTACGTGGAAACACGTAGTCCTGAGAAGCTGTGTAAAATCATCAGAAGTTCACAACCAACACAAAGCTCTCTTCTCTGCCGCTAACACAAAGCTACACTGCTCCTAGCATGTCTGCGTCTCTTACCAGATGGACACACGAAGAAAGCACTGACGTCTTTGCCCCGCCTCCTCGCTGGAAATGCTTTTTTGAATTGAATATTGTGACAGTGTTCGCAGGGTGGATGTTAAAATGAAAATGCAATCCCCTCTTTGAATTTTCGTTTTAATTATGACACAGAATAAGCGTTTTTTACATATGTGAAGAAACTGGATTCTCTAGAAAGGACTGTATTATATTAGTTCGTAACCCCGTCAGTTTCTTGCACACAGAAATAATGAATAATGACTCAGAGACAAAACTTAGCTTTTGTGGAGGTTTTACTTCGTACAAACACGAAGAGGACAGACAAATGAACATGGTGCATTCAAAGTCCGAACCAACGAGCCTCAGAGATGGGGCTTGGTATAAAAACCCTGCATTTGCATATTCAGAAGATCGTCCGATGGACCTCGTGTGAAAATCACGCCCACAGGTTAATGCTGGAGAGAAGCTCCAAAGCTAAAGTGAAGATAAGTCTGAGGCCTGCTCAGCAGATCACACATGCACAGAAAAGAGGGAGTATGAGAATAAACTGTTAGAACAATAGTTTGGCTGTGCTTTCTTCAAATGTAATATAATTTTGAGATGACAATACATGCTCAGTGAATTAAGTTTAAACCATTAGTGTAATAAAAGTTAAAGGCAGTTTCTAACTATTCTTCACAAAGTAGAAAATGAAAAAGTATTTTGCAGTGTTGATTTTTCATTTTAATTTTGAGTCATTTGATGCAGTTACAGTTTGAAAATTAAAAAGCATTTCTGTTAATCCATTTTAATGATCAAATTAGACATTTCTAAAGGAATTTTGCTACACATTTACTAAAGAACTTTTTGAAAATGAAATGTCAAATACCATTTTCTTTATTATTTTAATTAAGTGACAGAATAAGCCGTGTTGAAGAAGAAACAGAAAAAGCATTTTGGTGGATTGCTTTTTCATTTTAATTTTAAGTCAAAAATGCAGCTTCATTTTGAAAATGAAAAAGAATTACTGGTTTTGACTTTTATACTTAATTATGCTACAGAATTGCTTCCATAAATCTGAGGGAATCTTCTACAGAACAGGAAACATCAATATAGAAGAATCCAGACCAGGGGGGTATTCCAGGAAGCATGTTTAAACTAGCCAGACTTTAAGCCTGAACTCTGGCTGAAATCCGCCTGAACTTGCTTACGCGGGGTATGTCGGTTCCAAAAGACCGGATATGAGTTGGCGTAATTACGCTTGACTTGGTAACCCTGGGTTAATGGGCGTGCACTGCAGGTACATAAAGACATTCTCAATGGATCGCCGATTTCTAGAGTCACCATGGAAACGCGTGGTGAAAAAAAAGAAAACGCTGTACTTCAGTGAGACGGAGTCTGAGGTTTTAATGACGGCGTATGAAGATTACACGTCCATCAAAAAAGTAACACGGCTGCATGATCAAAAAAAAAGAGTTTCTGCGTGTAGAAAAAGAGCAGACAAAGTAAACGCACGAGTTTCTGTTCTTATTTCCATTTTCCTTGTGACGCACATACATATATAACTCATCCAATTTTGCCAACTTAAATGAATTACTTCTATTGGTAACAAAAAATTGAGTTAAATTTATTCAACCTAATTTCTTACGTCTATAAAACTCAATAATTGTTTATACAACTCAAATTTACGTATTTATCTAACTAAATGCCATATTACTCCAATTCAATTAATATTTTTTTCCATCTTAATTAATTACATTTCTTGAACTCTCAAATTCCTAAGTTTGAGCCGGCAGATATACTCATTTTTATAACAATAAAAAACACGGGGGGAATAATGCACGGAGTGCAAAAATTCGTTAAAGAATTTACCTTGATTGTCATTACAATATTGAGCCGTAGGGGAGCTATATAAACTAACCAACCTCTCCTTCACTCTCACTCATGGTGCAGAAACGTAAGCTCAGTATGGCAAAATAACTCGGCGAAGCATGGCAAAACACAGTAAAACAGCTAAACAACTAAACACATTTGGTCAAAAACCCACACCTAAACCCAAATCCGTCCAGACAGGCAAAGGGAATGATATCCCACAATCATTTGCGGTGCCGCTCTAACAGCAGCACCAAAGTTACACCTTCTGTATTGAATTACTTTGAATGAAAGTAAAATAACTGTCATAACTGTCTGAAAACTACGTGTAATTTTTAAACCAACTTACAAAAAAATTATTTATTTTAACTGAAACAAATAATAAATTTAGATCAAAGTAAAAAAAAAAAATTTCCAGCATCCATATGTGGTCTTATTACCCTCTCACGGTAGAATAAGTATTATCTGAGCTTCTTCATCCACTAAATCATCTTCAAATGGACACGCCATGCTGCTTCACCTCTCTGTAAACAAACTAAGCTTCAACTAAACCTGCTCCCGACCAGGTTATGTTCAGAGCATGAGTTGCCATGGCAATTTGACCTACCCTGAAACATACCTCCATTTCTGGAACCGAAAACTGAGGTTATCAACTTCCTTAGCCTCAAACTTACCGTGAGAGCTAGCATAACCTGCTTTCTGGAATACCCCCCTGGAATACCCCGCAGCTCCCCAAAGCTGAGACTTTTGATATTTCTTAATGCCAACCTTTAGAATGAATAAAAGTCGTTTTTGGCTTTCACATTTTAACTTTTATTCTGATTGTAGTTTCAGTGTTTTGTGTTGATTTGCATCAAATATGTTTAAAAGCAGAAAGAAAAAAATGCAAGTACTTAAAAGTTGAATTGTAAATGACTGGTTTTGTATTTAACCGCCTATTTTGAACATTTTATCTGCAAGGAATAGAGAAAACATTTGAAACACTTTTTACATTTATTCATTTTGTGCATAATCTTATGCTGTTGATAAATTAAATAAAGCAACAAAACAACCTAAAAAGTTGTTTGGGAGCCAAAAGAAGCTGAAGGGAGCCATCCAAACATCCGAATCTCTAAGAAAAGCCGGGATTCCCGTCACAACAATGAACCCAAACTGGTAACAATGTTTCGGCAAGTTAAAAAGCCTTTTTTCATCATTAATCATTAAAAAAATAACTCTCGCAGACACAACCACACAATGATGCAAGGCACAGCTCTTCACAAAAACAAAGAACAAAACAAAAGCCTGGGGGGTATTCCAGAAAGCAGGTTATGCTAGCTCTCACGGTAAGTTTGAGGCTAAGGAAGTTGATAACCTCATTTTTCGGTTCCAGAAATAGAGGTATGTTTCAGGGTAGGTCAAGTTGCCATGGCGACTCATGCTCTGAACATAACCTGGTCGGGAGCAGGTTTAGTTGAAGGTTAGTTTGTTTACAGAGAGGTGAAGCAGCATGGCGTGTCCATTTGAAGATGATTTAGTGGATGAAGAAGCTAAGATAATACTTTTTCCACAGTGAGAGGGTGATAAGACCACATATGGATGTTGGAAAAATATTTTTTTTTACTTTGATCTAACTTAATTATTTGTTTCAGTTAAAATAAATCATTTTTTGTAAGTAAGTCGGTTTAAAAATTACACGTAGTTTTCAGACAGTTATTTTACTGCCATTCAAAGTAATTCAATTAAGAAGGTGTAACTTTGGTGCTGCTGTTAGGGCGGCACCGCAAAGGATTGTGGGATATCATTCCCTTTGCCTGTCTGGACGGATTTGGGTTTAAGTGTGGTTTTTTGACCAAATGTGTTTAGTTGTTTAGCTGTTTTACTGTGTTTTGCCATGCTTCGCCGAGTTATTTTGCCGTAATGAGCTTACGTCTCTGCACCATAAGTGAGAGCGAAGGAGAGGATGGTTAGTTTATATAGCACCCCTACGGCTTAATATTGTAATGACAATTAAGGTAAATTCTTTAACGAATTTTTGCACTCCGTGCATTATTCCACCCGTCTTTTTTATTGATATAAAAATGAGTATATCTGCCGGCTCAAACTTAGGCATTTGAGAGTTCAAGAAATATAATTAATTCAGATGGAAAAAAATATTGATTGAATTGGAGTAATATGACATTTAGTTAGATAAATACGTAAATTTGAGTTGTATATACAATTATTGAGTTTTATAGACGTAAGAAATTAGGTTGAATAAATTTAACTCAATTTTTTGTTACCAATAGAAGTAATTCATTTAAGTTGGCAAAATTGGATAAGTTATATATATATGTGCGTCACAAGGAAAATGGAAATAAGATCAGAAACTCGTGCGTTTACTTTGTCTGCTCTTTTTCTACACGCAGAAACTCATTAAAACCTCAGACTCCGTCTCACTGAAGTACAGCGTTTTATTTTTTTTTCACCACGCGTTTCCATGGTGACTCCAGAAATCTGCGATCTATTGAGAATGTCTTTATGTACCTGCTGTACACGTGCATTAACCCAGGGTTACCAAGTCGAGCGTAATTACGCCAACTCATATCCGGTCTTTTGGAACCGACATACCCACAGTAAGCAAGTTCAGGCGGATTTCAGCCAGAGTTCAGGCTTAAAGTCAGGCTAGTTTAAACATGCTTCCTGGAATACCCCCCTGGGTGCCGCTTTTTTGTTTGTTTTTTATACTTTATTGACAAACAACATAATACAATAAGAATCTGAATGTGTCAGGGGGAATTGAAATGTGTACATTTTGCAGAAAAATAAGCCTGAGTGCCGCTGTAGAAGCGCGAGACAAGTTATGTGACGTAATGAGGTCTAGTTTCCATCAGTCACGTGATTTGCCGTCTACTTGAATCACCACTGAACGACACAGTTGGGGGGGGAATCGATGCCGTGTCCAGAAGGCGGCAGCTAGCAGCGTTAGCATGTGTATAGAAGATAGCGGTGTTTTAGTAGGCCGTTCGTGAGGTTCTGTGACACAAATATCACTATGTGAGTCGAGCTACAACAGTCAGGATTGTTGTAAATGAGTGAAAAGGACTAGGTGAGAAATATGAAGTGGCTGTGAATGTGATGAGACTAGCAGATAATCGGAGCTGCAGTGAAGAGGACGTCGGTGTGTAAATTTGAGCTTATGGAGCAGCTGCAGTAACGATGTCTTCACTTGAGTCTCTGAGAGAGTTTATCAGCGAGCGACTAGCTGCTGTTGCTGAAGAAATCTTCAGACACTGTGAAGAAACCATCACCCAGTACGAGGAGGAGCTCTGTCGTCAGCGCAGACTGGATATCACCAGGAAACCACAGCTTCAACTGCACGCCATAGGTATGTTCTCTTCAACAACGGAGATAAAGTCTTGCTATTCCAAAAGATTCAAGTGAGCCGATGACCTAATGTTGGAGTATTACTGTCTGCCACCTTGAACTAGCGTTAACAGACCGCGGTCAAGCGAGCCCACATCTGCGGGAATGCGGTCTCAACATAGTCTACGGTGCACACTATGGAGTCCTATACTGTTCATAATTAAATAAATAAATATTTAATTAAATAAATAAATATGACGTCATGCAAATACACAATCAACCAATAAATCTCTCATAAATATATAAAAAGATCATGAAATTGTGAAAAACCCGCACACTGATTTTAAATTAGCCATTGTATTCAATATATTTCATTTTGCTTTAAAAACATGTTCATTATTTTAAAACAGCATTTTAAAATATTAATTTTTAATCATGTGGAATATTATTATAATTGTACGTCTTTTTTCAGAACCTCGGATTTCAAAATCAATATTTTCCAAAGTAGCTTTGTTTTTATTTCATGTTGCTGTTTTTCACAATGGCTGATTTATTTCATGAAGAGCTTTTTCAGGAGAATGGGTCTGTCTGTCAATCAAACTAGACAAGGCGGAGACACTTTTGTGATTGGCTATTCCTTTACTCAGACATAAGCAGCAGCACCTTGACTACATTGATCGAAGATGCTTCAGCAAACGTGATGGCGCAATGCACACCCCTCAACACTAGGGGGAGTATGCACCTCAACACATCCACAGTGTTACAAGAAATAGACTACGTGCACGACAGAACTTCCGGTTAACTTCCGTGTTTCGAGTGTGAGGCCGACAACTTCCTGTTGGTCGTGTTATTATTGTGGGGAGTTTTGTTGAGTTGCTAGTTTTGAGTAAATAGGAGCGGATTTCGGGTAAAAGAGAGGCGTTTGGTGTTTCAACGCGTGACAAAGACATCACAACATTGTTGTGTACCCGTGTGCCCCGAATTTGTCAAAGTACAACAGTACTAATATAAGCTTTCATAGCTTTCCAGTATATGTGTCGGTGAGAGCCGAATGGATGGGGAACACGGCAGAAGGACTTCACCCCAAGCAAGACGAGTCGTGTTTCGTATTTGCAGCAATCGGAAAGAAAATGCGTCATGTAAACACGCCGTTCGGAATACTTTGTCCCGGTCAGACTCGTTCGTTCGGATCAAAATTTCTTTCCGATCGAGATAGCTGGGTATAGCGGTATACCGATCGTTGTTCATGTAAGCGGTCATTCCGATCGTGTGTCGCTGCTGCTCTGGGTTACGTTATGCATAGACGGTGTTTGGCTGAGAGAAAGCTTGTGAACTATACGGGACCGACCAGCGGCTCCGTGGACGCCCCGTGAAAAGCCCCGCTCCGCTCTCTCCCCGCTGGCTCTCCCGTCTCTTTCACCCCTCACGAGGGAGATGCGGGGGGATGCGTGCTCACTGACGTCTGGACCCGGCATCCGAGCTCTGCGTTCAGGCTCCGGATCCAGTGGACTGAGTGAACCTCTCTGAGCAGAGCAGCTGGATTTATTAATGTGTTTGAGGGGAGGGTGCTTTGGTACGTATGCGTTGTTGTTTTATGTGTGAGAATTCGGACTGCGAGCCGAGCCGCCACTCTGGGTTAGCGGCTGCCGGACTCGCGAGGACAGAGCAGAGCACACAGTGTGTGTGAGCTTTTCAGAGCAGAAATGCTGCTCAGTCCTTAGAAACTGTTCAAAAAAATCACGACACATGGAATTGTGTTTCTAATTGTGCCCCTACAAATAAAGGCTGATGTTGTTAGCCCGTTTGTTAGCCTATCCTAACACTGGGTTGTTCTTCAGTTCTGTTCTTCTTCCACAAAAAAAGCACTGACCACAAGGATTAAATATAAAATGATGAGCGAACAGGCACTTCATAATATTCATAAAATTAATAAAAGCACGTTTGGAAGATCGCCTCGTATATTACCGAGCTGCTGCATAAATGTGACAGCAAAGGTTTGTTTACAACGGGACTCATTTCCTTTTCGGTATTTTCGACACGATATTTTGCCCATGTAACCACGCACTGGTCGACAATCCTGTAGATGTCGTTCAAGTCGATTTTCGGGAGACCTTGTAGAAAACGGGTGAAATATACCATCTTTAGCAATCAAAATCTGCCGTGTCGCTGCTACAGAAGTCGCAAACCGGAAATGGTCGGCCTCACACTCAAGGCGGCGGAAGTAGAACTCCTTACTTTCGTGCACGGAGCCTATTGGGCAGTTTTGGTTCTAAATTTGCGGATAAAAGTGGCTTTGGGTGAGTGTGCATAATTCAGGTGATTTTGTGGTCGGTTCGGCAATTTTCATCTTCTCATGAACGTATAGTAGTGGTCTAAGTTAGGCTGGGTGGGTGTTGCAGTTCCACTAAGCTTCTATGAACTGGAGTTTCCATGAACGCACCATGCCGCGTGTGGGAGGGGCTACAAGCTAATGTTTTTAGCCTGATAGCCACATGGAGCGGTTGCTTGTGCTTATCTCAGTAACAATGCATGGATGCGCAATGTACATGGAGAGTGTTAAGATGTCAGAAACGTCATCGCAGGAAAGGTTCATAATTTTCCTTGAGAGGGAAAAATAAAACCAGAGGACCTGATTATAATCATTGTCTCATTGAAAATAGAAAAATATCATAGGGTTCAGGAGGCCTGAGCAGGCTTGTCCCGCTTTGCACAGCTGCCTGGTCTCACTCTGTCGGTCCGCCAGCTCGCCTCCTGTGAGCCGACATCAGGCACAATGTGAGCTCTGAGTGAATGGCGTAAGAATGAGGAGTGTTTCAACCGGGGACTGAAAGATGTTGACAACCGGAGCTCCTTTGTGGTTTGGTCCACACAAACCCTCAAACTACAAAAACAGAGTCGTAGATGTTTGCATCTTCTGCAGAAGACAGATAGTTTGTCTCTATTTGATCTCTAATGTCAGCAAAGCCGTGCGGATATCGCTGAAATATGTCATCTCTCTGACTGGTACACCGCTTAGCGGGTATCGAGGAATATGAGTCGATTTCCATGGATGAGCCAATGAGCGTTTAGATCCCGCCCACTTTCACTGATTGACAGAAAGACCCATTCTGCTGAAAAAGCTCTTCATGAAATAAATAAGCCATTGTGAAAAACAGCAACATGAAATAAAAACAAAGCTACTTTGGAAAATATTGATTTTGAAATATGAGCTTCTGAAAAAAGACAGAATTATAATAAAATTCAACATGATTAAAAATGAATATTTTAAAATGCTGTTTTAAAATAATGAACATGTTTTCAAAGCAAAATGAAATATATTGAATAAAATAATGGCTAATTTAAAATCAGTGTGCAGGTTTTTTACAATTTCATGATCTTTTTATATATTTATGAGAGATTTATTGGTTGGTTGTGTATTTGCATGGGGTCAATGAGAGATATTGCAGCTCTATATTTTCATTTGATGTACAGATTTATTCATTTATATTACATGTCTGACCATTCTATAATGAACTACTAAGAATAATGTGTTTGTTTGAAATATATGCAATCAGACAGATTCTAAAAGTGAGTTTGAACACAACAGTGTTTTGTGTGTTGTTGAGCATGACATGGAATGGAATGAAACAGAAATAAAGATTCTCCACGTAAAAGGGCACATATGGTCCTGTCACAGGGCTCGATATAGCCATTTGTCCGCTGGCCCGGTCCTGTTTTTTGAGCAGGACGGACCACAAGACTTTATTTTTCACTTGTCCGCTTGGGCCACTAAAATATCTAACGGTTAATAAATTTTTCACCTTTTTCAATAACATATGTTTTGCGAAAATGTGTAGATTTACCTCATCTTCATAATTTACTTTTTCTGCTAGTCCTGTGTTCAGACTTCAAGGGTTTCTATGGGAAACCTTTTATCATTCTTCTCCTCTCCCGCCTGCGTGCGCGACTCTCACGGCCGAGCACCACGCGGCAAGCGCTCACTCTACTTTTTTTTTTCCTCAAATTTATTGAATCTAACAATTAAATACAAAACAATGTTAAACAGCAAAAACGAAGGAACAAGCCAGTGGGTTATTATTGCATTTTACGCAGATATATTTGAACTGACACACACATCAGCGCGCCCACTGGTGGTTTTTCACCGCGATGATCATAAATCCCACACGTCACTGAAGAGAGACTGAAGCATGTCAGAGATGTGGAAGACATGGCAGGAATAAATAGGAATATGTTAGATGGAGTAATGGGTGTAATTAGTCGTATGGACAGGAAGATATTTAATGAATGCATTGAAGATGAAACTGTATGCACTAAGCTTTAAGCTGAATTTCAAAGAATCAAAGTCAACTCCAAATACCTGAATCTCAGACTCAAATGCAGTATAATATCAAACTACTTAATTTTGTTTTTCTTTACAACACTGTAAGCAGTAAGTATTTCTAGTTAGCTGAACAATCTCAGTAATTTAATTTTTATTAAAATTTTCAATTATTTAATTTAATTAAGTAACTAAAGTAAAAAAAAGTAAATGTAACTTTGCAACAGTAACAAAAAGCAGAACCTCAAGGCAGTCAGAGCAAAAAAGTAAAAAAAAACTTCTTAACTATTGATTACGGACAAATGTGAAATAGTAGTGATTAGAAACAGCATGAAAACTTCTTAACTAGTGTTAACTAGTTAACTTCTTAACTAGTGTTACTACACTGCAGTGGTCTCTTCAAAAAATCTGAAACAGACTAGAGCAGATTTCAGTTTGATATGGTCTATTTTCAGTCATTGAAAAGTGTAGAAATAAGTGCTAGATGTCACCAGAATGCACCAAATTGCACCATGTTAAAATTTTTCGGGGGGCATGCCCACGGACCCCCCTAAAGTTGCAAGCACCTGCGGAGCCGCGGGTCACGCTATGCGCGGTGTCGGGCCAGTAACTTTCAAAAACTACTGGCCCTATGGGCCAGTGCAAATTTCTGGGCTATGTCAACCCCTGTGTCATGTGAATTCATTCTAAAGTGGCTTCTGTCTAAGATTACACAAAACTTTCAATGGATTATTGTTGTTAATGATGTTCATAATTATCACAGCAAGTTTGAAGAAGATTTACTGTATAAAATTAAAGACATTGATATTATAGTCTCTGAATATTTTAAATCTGACACTGAAGCAATTCTGTTAATAAATTCAAGAGGGGCTACAGAAAAAAATGCAACATCTTTCTAAAATGTAACCATCCAAACAATGCCAACATTACACTAACTTAAACTTGTAAACATTTGTGAACATAAGAGTTTGGAGTTAACCTCCTCTCTCCTGAAACTCCACAAGACCGTCAATATCAGGATTCAAATCCTGTGCAGAAACACATTTTCTGTCATTCAAGTGTGGAAAACACAATGAAATGTCCATTATTATTATCATTCATTATTATAAGACTCTTTTCCTGGTTTCTGCCTGAATTTTGTGGCAACACCTGCCTTCTTCCTGACCTTTGATGGAGCGCCATCAGTGACCAAAATTACTTTATGTGACCGGTTCACTTCAACATCGTACAGCACAGTAACTAGAGAGCTGACTATGTTGTGTCCATCAACTCCAGAAACTCCACTGTGATGGTCTCTTCAACACCTCTAATAAATTTGCACAGCTGTACATATCTGTGATGTTGGTGCTTTCATCAGTAGTGACTGAAAATACAATGAATGATTCCTTCATATGGCTGCCCATGTTTCCTCAGAGATGTTGGATCTGATCGTAATTCTTGACAGGCTCATGTTTAAGGTCGACTGCTTTTTGGGAACAAGACTTCTGCAGCCTTTAGCATTTTTCAATAAGTTCACCATCAGAAAATGGATTGGATGTTTGCTCCAACTTGTTTGCAATTAGGTAGCAGGGGTTGACATAGCCCAGAAATTTGCACTGGCCCACAGGGCCAGTAGTTTTTGAAACTTACTGGCCCTGCCTGAAAGTTACTGGCCCGACACCGCGCATAGCGGGACCCGCCGCTCCGCAGGTGCTTGCAACTTTAGGGGGGTCCGGGGGCATGCCCCCCCGTAAACTTTTAATATGGTGCAATTTGGTGCATTCTGGTGACATCACTTATTTCTACACTTTTCAATGACTGAAAATAGACCATATCAAACTTAAATCTGCTCTAGTCTGTTTCAGATGTTTTGAAGAGAGCACTGCAGTGTAGTAGGTAACACTAGTTCAGAAGTTTTCATGGTGCTTCTAACGGCAAATATCGCAATAAATCATAAACCTTAAATGTGTTAAAACAATCTAATGGCAGCTAGAACCATTTAACAAATCAAATAAATCCCTTAATGCATTTGACCAATCGGATGGACGCCTTCACATTGTTGACCAATCAGATGGAGCCCTGTTATGTTAGATGTTTGTAACCTATGTCAACGTGGGTCATTTGGAGTATAATTTTTAAACTGGGAATGGTTATTTGGTTATTTTGCTGTTTGTTTATATACCACAAATTATATCGTTATCGCAATTTTAATCTCTGATATCGCATATCGCGAGTTTTCCTCATATTGTGCAGGTCTAACTGAGATCATTCAGCTAACTAGAAATACTTACTGCTTACAGTGTTGTAAAGAAAAACAAAATTAAGTAGTTTAACATTCTACTGCATTTGAGTCTGAGATTCAGGTATTTGGAGTTGCCTTTGATTCTTTGACATTCAGCTTAAAGCTTAGTGGATACAGTTTCATCTTCAATGCATTCATTAAATATCTTGCTGTCCATACTACTAATTATACCCACTACTCTATCCAACTTTAGATACTTTACTTTATTGAAAAAGGTGAAGAATAAATAAACCGTTAGATATTTTAGTGGCCCGAGCGGACAAGTGAAAAGTAAAGTCTTGTGGTCCGCACTGCTCGAAAAACAGGACCGGGCCAGCGGACAAATGGCTATGTCGAGCCCTGGGTAGCTAGGTGTCACTGCTCCATCACTGACGTCACGGCTGCAGTAAATCTAGATGGTTATTTATCGGTCCAGCTAATAGTTGCTAAATCTTTTTTTTTCTTAACTGCAAATGATGAAACTTTTCTTTGTGGAGAGTCTCGTAGTGGTGCTGAATGTTATATTCTTAGAGAACCTGTTGATGACATACCAATCAATCAGGTTTGCATTCAGCTCTGTGAACAAATAAAACACTTTCCATTTTCCTGGAAAGCTCAGGACTTCACTTCAACCTTTTTTTTCTTTTTGACAACGTTTTGGTCATTAGGGTGTCACTACTGATCATCCTTCAGTGGTGAGGCTCACGGAGAACCAAACTACTGCCTACCCAGACACAGAGCTGTTAGGTTTCGTTTTTGGCACATGCAGAGTTATGTTATTTCACCTGTTTAGCTTTTCCTTTGCTACCCCTATTGGCGGAATTGCGCATTTCGGTTATTTCTTTAAAAAATCATAACTCACCACAGGAATGGACAAGAAACTTGCTTTCTTTTTTAAATATCCTTATTATTTTTACTCTTCATGTGTGGGCCGGACTAAACCACCTGGCGGGCCGAATACAGCCCGCAGGCCGTATGTTTGACACCCCTGCTCTAGGAGGTTCAGAAGGCCAGCCCTTGTAATTTGGCCTCCTAGAGCTTTTATTCTGCCTGAACCATGTTTGCACATCTTCCTTGGCATCAACTCTTGTTTTATTCAGTCTTCTATATCTGCTGTTTTCTCATTTAAACATCCTTATTAACAAGGTTCAGTTAACACTGTTCAGTTTTAACTATTAAACACAAAAGAAGACTCCAATTCTACAGTTCTGTAAATCCATCAATGGTTCTTCTCTTGTCTTCTTCTTACTGCTGGACTTTTGGCAGCACTTCCTCCCAAACAGCTGAGACCCTCAGTAGCCGCGGTTACATGGGCAGAATATCTTGATCGGATCAATGGTCGGGTTAAAATTCACCCGTGCACATGGGATCAGAAAACCTTTTTCCAATTAGAACAAACGTTCCCATGGCTCACACTCTTAGGACAGCCTAACACGGGCTAACATCATTAGCCTTGATGGACACAGAATCCAGAACCGTGCGAGAAACGCAGCAATCTGCAGCTTAGCTGCATGTAAATGTGTGAGAATAACAGCAGCCTTTATTTTGTCGGGACATGACTGGAAACACACACAACTGGAAACACAAATACACGTTGTTTGAACAGTTTCTAAGGACTGAGCGACATTTATTTCTGCTCTGAAAAGTTCACACAGACCGCCCAAAGCCACTCTGTGAGCTAGCGGCCCGAGCTCTGTTCGAACACGGTTCCTCCTGAGTCCTGCAGCCGCTAACCCAGAGCGGCGGGACGGCTAGCAGTCTGAATTTTCCCACATATAACAAAACAACAAAACGCACACGTGAAAAAGCACCCCCCCCCCCCCCCCCCAGACACAAAATTATTAATCCAGCTGCTCGGCTCACTCGGGTGCCAGTGGACCGAGTGAGCGTCGGGGGGGCACGAAGTGCTCCTCCTCCAAATCTCCCCCGTGAGGGGTGAAAGAGAGGGGAGAGCCAGAGGGACGAGACCGGAGCGGCGCTTTTCACGGGGCGTCCGCAAAGCAGCTGGTCAGTCCTGTCTGCGCTCCAAAGCTTTCTCTCAGCGAAACACCGTCTATGCGTGACATAACCCAGAGCAGCAGTGACACATGATCGGAATGACCGTTTACATGCTCCACGATCGGATAAACGATCGGTATAACCCACCTATCTCGATCGGAAAGAAATTCTTATCCGAATGAGTCTGACCGGGGCAGAGTATTCCGAACGGCGCGTTTACATGACGCATTTTCTTTCCGATCAGGCGTTCATTCCGATTACTTTTGCCCATGTAAACGCGGCTAGTGTGGATGAAGATGATTGTCAGTAAATCTGGACTGAACTTGGATTTATTGAAATTTAAGGTGGAGAAGTCAGAGAGGATGTGCTCCCAATTTTGAGTCTGTGTTGAATGTTTTTCTTTTAAAGTTCACTCTTTAAAACACAAATCAGTAAAGGAGAAACAAATTTCAGAAACCACTTTTGGATTTTCTTTCTTATGACTTTTTGCGCATTTAAACCTTGGTCACAAGTTATTGTAGAGCAGCCGATCATCCACTCCTATATTTTTATACTGAATTCAAACTGTGGTTCGTTAGAGAACAGCCGCTGTTCACTGGAGATCAGAACAATTGTTACTGATACCTGAGATCAGAGAAAAGCTAAAAAAAGGATGGAAATGTATCTTGGTGACACCAAATATGTGCAGCCCAGATGCACAATAAGCAATACAATAAGTAGAACATTTGATCCACCCAAAATTGCTACTTTTTCCTTTTTTTTTCTCTCTTCTTCCATTTTTAATTTGTTCTGTCCAAAAGCTTAGCAAACAGATTAGAGCTGAAGGCTTTTTGTGTTGGACAGGTTTTACTATCACAAAAAGAGGTTATATAGCTTAGAGAAACTAGAGTGTAGCTTTGTATGAACCCCTTTTTGTTGTATTAGTTTTTATTTATTTGTTACATTTAGTGTGTGTGGGGAGGGAGAGGGGAGAATGTGAGGGGAGGGTGGAAGAGAGTAAAAGGAAGAGGTGAAAAGGTTGGGGAAAGCCCCAGAGGCTGGCCAGCGAGCCAGCCCCCAGGTCCGTCCTACCCATGCACTCATGCACACATACTCGGGACTACTTATTCGTAGTCAGAGTGTAACATGTAAACTATCTAAAATGCTACTTTTTTTCAAAGGTGATGCTAAAATTTCACTGGATAATTGTTGGAGATGATGTTCATGTTCATCACAGCAAGTTTGAAGATTTGCTGCAGAAAAATACTCTAACCATGTATTTTCTTAATATGGAGGTTTATCTATCTATCTATTTACCAAGGCTGTGTCCCACCAAGGTGGGGTAGCCTAGACAGGGCACACAATTTTAACTCCTCCATCTCTTCCCCAAACCCTCCTCCTTCAGTGTGGGAGTGCGTGTGTGTATGTGACTGGTCTAAGGCCTGGTCTAACCCACACCACACTGCACCAGAGTCAGCTGCACAGTCCAGTGTGGGCACCTCCACAGCAGGGCCTCAGCCAAGGCTGGTTTCCCCTTGCCCAGGGGTCGGCAACCCATCATTTCGGAGCCACATGTGGCTCTTTCATCCATCTCTTGTGGCTCCCTGTGACTTTGGAAAATAATGAGTATTTTATAATAATTCAATTTTATTTTAGTTTTTCATTTTTCACTGCATTTCAAAGGCGCTGCTGGCTCCGTACGAAGCGCGAGCCACGTAAAAAACAGCTTCGTAATGAGTTCTTATTTATCGGGCGAGACCTGCAGAGCTGATAGCAGGAGGAGACACGCGGGGCGGCTTCAATAAACACTCCGATCTTCTGCCGGGAACTTGACGTGCTGCGGGGCAGAGACCAACTCGCTGATGACAGACTGAGAGTTCGCGCCAGTGTTGCCAGATAGAGTCACAGTTTTCCAGCCCAAAAGTCATCTGAAAACCGCCAGACCCAGCCAAAAACCGCCCAACACAAGTTTTGATT
Source organism: Oryzias sinensis (assembly GCA_037389245.1). NCBI lineage: Eukaryota > Metazoa > Chordata > Actinopteri > Beloniformes > Adrianichthyidae > Oryzias > Oryzias sinensis. The sequence goes on from CM074510.1 coordinate 15,575,471, forward strand.
ATGTTTTTTTCCCGTACTGGACTGATAAAATGAAAACATTTTATAAATAAAAGATAGTTCAGACTAATAATAAAATGTGTACAATATTGAATATTACTTCAGCGGACCACCTTCTTCCATTCATTTGCTTAACCCGCTCTATCCCCGCTATAACCTGCGTCCGGCTCTTTCATCCTTGTGCTGCGCTGGAACACCCTGACCACCGTATTTTGCGCTCTCTGTGTAGGACACACCGGGAGCGCGGGGGAAACAACTCTCAGCTGCAGAGGATGTGAACAGGTGAACAGGTAGAGAGGAAAAGCAGGTGGAGAGGTGGAGGAGGGGCTTTGTCTTCAACTCTGTCAGAGAGATGGAAACACGGGCGTCAGATTGTGGGAGTTGAAGCAGAGACTTTCTCTGGGATGATTTTATGAACTCAAACATGGAAACATGATTACCAAGTAGAACTCTTCAAAATAATAAACATGATCTCTCCACATTCTCAGTGTCTACCATGCATTGATGAACACATCACTCCATGCAGCGATCAGACCAGAACCAGTAGCTTCTCCCACACGCGGCCGCGGTATCATCCTTTAAGAACATAATGTGCATTTGCAGCGACGTATGCTTCAGACGATGTCCGATTGGCCAATCTACATGTCAATCAAGTCCCTTACTTCGCAGTGAGGATTTTGATTGGCTGGTGGATTTTAAAGAAGTACTTTTTTTTTAAAATCTTTTCTGGCCCGCGATCTACACTCATGTCATTGAAGGTCGACCGGTCGATGCGATGGACGTAATGAGCACCTTTGAATAATATATACATGCATCATATATATAATGATGTCAAAACGGGTTGTGGCTCCGAGTGCTTTCTTTTTTATTAGGGGCGGTCCCAAATGGCTCTTTGAGTAAAAAAGGTTGCCGACCCCTGCCCTTGCCGCTTCATCCCAAGACCAGACCTTTACCACACCCATCCATTCATTCATACACATACTCTCTCCACCCATCCCTGTCCTGAGCAGCCTCTCTCCCCTGCACCACAGTCATCCCTCTTGCATTCAACGCTCTCCTTACACCCTCCGTCCATCCCATTCGCGGTCTTCCTCTTATTCTCACTCCACTCACATCAGATTCGTATACCCTTTTCACCAATTGCTCCCTTCCCATTTTTTCAACATGTCCAAACCATCCCAGTGCCTTTTGCTCTGCTCTATACGCCAACTCTCGCATCACACCCGATCTCTCTAGGTTAAGTTCACTTCTCACACGATCCATACGCGTCACACCACACATACTCCTCAGACATCTCATCTCAACTACATTCAGCTTCCTCTTTTCCGCCACTTTCAGACTCAACCTTTTCAACCCCATATAACGCTGCAGGCACCACCACACCCTCATACAATCTCCTTTTTGCATCCTTTCCCAGTGACCTACATTCAAACACTCTCTTCATTCCCCCCCATATCTTTCGTACTTCGTTCATTCTAAACTCTACCTCTCCCCCTATTCCACCATCCACACAGACACACGACCCCAAATACTGAAAACACTCTACCTCTTCCAACAACTCCCCATTTAATGCCACATTCAATCTACGTTCACCCTTTAACCTTGTACACCTCATCACCTTACTCTTTTCCACATTCACTCTCAACTTCCTTCTGTCGCACACCCTTCCAAACTCCTCAACCAGACGTGCCAAGCTCTCTTCTGAGTCAGCCACTAGTGAAGTATCATCTGCAAACAGCAACTGATTAACACTCCATTCGCTGCCATCAGTATTTATCATGCTCACACCCGTACCCAAATACCCTTTCATTCACCTCTTTTACCACACCATCCATATACACATTAAACAACCACGGACACATCACGCATCTCAGACGCAGACCAACCCTCACAGGAAATCACTCACTCATGCTATTTCCTACTCTCACACACGCTCTACTGTTTCTATATAAACTCTTCACACCTTCCAACAATCTACCATCAATACCATACATACTCAACACAACCCACAACGCCTCTCTATCAATCCTATCATACGCCTTCTCTAAATCCATGAATGCCCAAAACACCTCCCTCCCCTTAGCCAAAAACTTTTCACACACCTGTCTCACAACAAACACCTGATCCACACACCCTCTACCTCTCCTGAAACCACACTGCTCTTCACCAATCATACACTCAGTTCCCTCCACTACCCTATTAATCAGCACTCTCCCATACACTTTGCCTACAACACTCAACAGACTAATACCCCTAAAACTACCACATTCATACTTATCACCCTTACCCTTGTACAGGGGAACCACACACCAATCAAGTGGCATCTGCCCGCTTGCAAAACACATATTCGACAATCTCCCTAACCACTCAATCACGATCGCTCCACCACACTTCAGGCATTCCACAGCACACCCATCCACACCTGCAGCCTTTCCTACTTTCAACTTTCCCACAGCTTGCTCAACTTCCTCTCCTGTAATCAACGCTTCATTCAACTCTTCCAATACATTCAGTCTACTTTCCCTTCCATCCATCCCAATCACAGCATCCCGATCTTCCTCCACATTCAGCAGCCTTTCGAAATACTCTGCCCATCTTTTTCTTACTGCATTCCCCTAATTCAACATCCTTCCATCCTCTGTTTTTACTTTCTCCTCCCTCCCAGACACTCCCTTTCGCACCCTCTTCACTTCCTTCCAAAACATTTTCTTGTTCCCTCGAAAATTATCAGACAACTGTCTGCCCCACCTTTCGTCCGCAGCCGCTCTTGCCTCACGCACAGCTCTCTTAGCATCCCTTTTCTTCTCCTTATAACACTCATATGACTCCCTGTCCTTTCTCTGCAGCCATACTTCGTACGCACATCTCTTCTCAACTACAGCCAACCTTACATCCTCGCACCACCATTCACTTCCCTTTCTTACACCACCCCAGACACGTCTCACACCACACACTTCCTCTGCACATCCAACCACTGCACTCTTGAACTGTTACCATTCTTCCTCCACTCCAACAACCATTTGCTCCTTCACCATATTCCACTTGCCACCTTATTCCTTCTGATACTAACACATTTTCTCTCTGTTCTTCAAAACACTCTCAGAACTTCTCTTGCCTCCCCACTCTTTCTCGATCTCACCCATGGCATACCCACACATAACCTTCCTTCCACCAAATAGTGATCAGACATACCTCCACTCTCTCCCCTCCTCACACTTACATCCAGCAATCTACTACATGCAACCTTTGAGACCACCACATAATCCATCAGTGCTTTATCAATCACTCTTCCACCACTCTGCCTCACCCATGGAGGTTTATAAACATGTTATACTATAAATACAATGTCATGCTCAACAACACACAAAACACTCTTGTTAGTGTTCAAATTCACTTTTACAATCTGTCTGATTACATATATTTCAAATAAACACATTATTCTTAGTAGTTCATTATAGAATGGTCAGACATGCAATATAAATGAATAAATCTGTACATCAAATGACAATATAGATATCTCTCATTGATTTCTGAGCACAGTACATGTTATTTGATAATGAGTAACTGTGACATGGGGGATATTAGGGCTTTATACCGTCTTTTCAGCTCGCTGGCCGTGTGCACATTAAACTATGATGTAAACGCGCATGCAAAAAGTCAGTGACGGCTAGCGAGACCGCACTTCCACAGATGTCGGCTCACTTGACCGTGGTGTTAACAGGAGCTCTGCACTCGTTACCTTCTTAATGCTTCGGTTCCTCTCCGCATCTTTGTTGATCCTGTAAATTAAATAAACCGAAATAAAAGCTATCGGAAGACAACCAAACGAGCACTGAAGAGTGCTTTGTGAGTTTAGTCAGAGCTGAAAAAACTCACGTTTTAAAAGTAACAGGTAATTTACGCCATATTGTCACACGACGGGTGTGAAAAGCATTGTTTTATCGTGTATAAAAACTGTTCTAGCGTGTTTATACCACGGTCCGGGTGAATTTTTGATTCTGATTGGCTGCTTGGTGTGCATTAAAAAGTGATAATTCACGCCTTAAAAAGAAGTTCCGGTCACATATCTTAAATGTTCTTTATCACTGCACTGTAGGGCTGGGCGATATGGCCTAAAATAAATAAAAAACGAAAAAATAAAATCAGAGATTTTATTAATTTTTTCTATTTGTAATGGAAATGAATACAATGGAAATTAATAATTAGAACGCAGTAAATTTGTCGTATTTTCTCGTCAGACGGAAACTTCTGTCGTAGAATGAGTATGTGTGCTTCTGAAAGCGCCCGCCTGTGTGAGTAAAGGGAGCCGCGTGCCACGTCCAGCGCAGAGGCAGACAGTTAGAGCGCGCGCCTACGAGAAAGTTTGACAGGCGCGGTGGGAGAAAAGGAGAAAACAGTCTGAAAGAAAGAAGGAAAGTCTGAAAAAAGGACTAGCAGAAAAAGGAAATTATCAGCAAAGATGAATGCGTTTAATGTGTTTATTATAGTTTAATCACGCACCATATGCAAAACGTAAAAAAAAGTGCGGTGATGCAGTTATCGTCACAGCCCTAGGTAAGACGTGAACTTTCTCTCTGAAGTGATTCTTTATTTTATCCATGGTGACAACCAGCATACAATCATAGCCAAGAGTTTTGAGAATGACACAAATAGTTGTTTTTGCAAAGTTTGCTGCTAAACTTCTTTTAGATCTTGGTTTCAGTTGTGTCTGGGATGTACTGAAATATAATTACAAGCACTTCATAAGTTTCAAAGGCTTTTATCGATAATTACATGACATTTATGCAGTCAGTATTTGCAGGGTTGGCCCTTCTTTTTCAGGACCTCTGGAATTCGACTAGACATGCTATCAATCAACTTCTGGGTCAAATCCTGACTGATAGCAACCCATTCTTTCATAATCACTACTCTGAGTTTGTCAGTATAAGTGAGTTTTTATTTTTTCCGCCCGCCTCCAGTGTTGCCAGATTGGGCGGTTTTGATTATAAATTTACGGGTAAAAATGACTTTGGGCGAGTAGGCATAATTTGGGCTGTTTTGGGGTCGGTTCGGCTGGGGTTTTTTTTCTTTTGAAAATATATTCGTGGACTAAGTTAGGCTGTGTGGCTTTTGGAGTTCTATTTACTGGAGCACCGTGAATGCACCAGGCAGAGACGCTTAATGGACCAGACTGGACACTGCAGCTGCGTGCGGGAGGAGCTACCAGCTAATGTTATTGTCTGATCGCTTCATGGAGCGGTGTGTGTGCATTTCTCGCATAAAATACATGGAATACACAGAGAATGTTGAGAGATCAGGTTTATTATTTTGAAGAATTCTGCATGGTAATCATGTTCAGAAATGAAAACACAGGGAGCCGCATCACCCTCTGCAATCATACACGTGCAGCACCTTTTGCAGCTATTACAGCTTCAGCTCTTCTGGTAAGGCTGTTCACAAGGTTGGGGAGTGTGTTAATAGGATTTTTTTTTTTTTACCATTCTTCCAAAGGCGCATTGGTGAGGTCACACACTGATGGCTCTCAGTCTATGCTCTAATTCAGGGGTCGGGAACCTATGGCTCGCAAGCCATATATGGCTCTTTTGATGGTCACATGTGGCTCGCAGACAAATCTTTAATTATACTTTTTTTTCATTAGACCAGTCCTTCTCAGGCGCGATGCGATGCCAGAGGCGCGCAGTAGTAGTAGCTTGGAGAGAAAACTATCAGTTTAATATTATCTATTATTTCACAGAGTTTGTACCACCCGGAAACCTGTGAATTGCCGTGCATAAAACTGCATGCTCCCGTCTCCGAGGAAGAGCGTGCAGTTTCGGGGACGGGATGTGTGAAGAAGAAAGCCGAGGGGGGACAGGCAGCAGGTGAATCGCGCAGGGATGGTAAAAACGTAAACCCACTGCCCGTCACTCACTGCAGCGTGTGTGTGTGTGTGTGTTTGGTTCCATGTCTGTCTCACATCTAAAGAACATAAAGACCTAAGATCCTGTTTAAAGTCTCAACGCCTGCATGAAGCAGAAACTCACCACGTATCAGCCAGACTAGACCATCAGCAAAACTACCACGAGAAATACTCATCATTTATTAGCAACAGCATAATGATGTTATTAAAAAGAATCCACAGACTTATTGTACTTTTTAAGTGTTGAAATTACATCAAATGCACACATTCACTTGTATATTTAGTTTTAAACATATTGTCGCCGTCTGAGTTGGACTGGGTGGCTGTTGGGCCGCGTTAAAAGTTCTGGAGTTCATGGAACGCATCGATCAAGCAGAGATCTGATTGGCCCTCAGTTCTGTCGCTCAGCCTGTTGTTAGGGAGTTTGGACCAATGGGGTTCAGCTATGGGCCGAATAAGGGAAATGGGAGGGCTGGAGCGGGAGGGGGGGAATATAAAGTTGGGAGAAGCGCTCTCGTCTCAGCGGGAGAGATTCAGGAGTTGCTGAATTAATTGTACGGCATTTGTTGCGGTCTGCAGTTACCAGAATAAAGAACCTTAAAAGAGGTTAAGACTCCGTGCCTCAGTGTGGTAAAGGGACACTACATTATTGCATGGCTTTTTGGAAATTACATTTAAAAATATGTGGCGTTTATGGCTCTCTTGGCAAAAAAGGTTCCCGACCCCTGCTCTAATTCATCCCAAAAGTGTTCTGTGCAGGCAAGTCAAGTTCATCCACATTAGACTTTGTCATCCATGTCTTTATGAACCTTGATATGTGCACTGGTTCACAGACATGTTGGAAGAGAAAGGGGCCCACTCCAAACTGTTCTTTCAAGGTTGGGAACACGGGATTTTCCAAAATATTTTGGTATCATTCAGTCTTTTTTACTCGAACTAAGGTACCAATGAAAATTGGAGCTCTGTAGCAATTAACAGGGCAGAAGGTCGATGACCTCTTTGCACTATGTGCTTCAGCATCTGCTGACCCCTCTCCTTCAGTTTACGTGGCATTTGAGTGCCTGAGTTGCTGTTGTTCCAAAACTCTTCCACTTCGTTTTAAATGATAGTGCTAACAGTTGACTGTGGAATATTTAGGAGAGAGGAAATTTGACAACTGTATTATTGCACAGGTGGCATCCTATGACAGTTCCATGCTGGAATTCACCGAGCTCCTGAAAGCGACCTATTCTTTCACAAATGTGTTTGAAAGTAGTCTGGATGCCTTAAGTGCTTGTTTTATTTACACCTGTGTAGGGCTGCACGATATGAGGAAAACTTGCGGTATGCGATATTAGAGATTAATATTGCGATAACGGTATAATTTGCGGTATATAAACAAATAACAAATAAGCAAAAACATCATTCCCATTTCATTGCATCAGTTTAAAAATTATACTCCGAATGACCCTCGTCGACATAGGAGACAAACATCTAACATAATAGGCCTCTATCCAATTGGTCAACAACGTTAAGGCGTCCATCGGACTGGTCAAATGTATAAAGGGATTTTTTCGATTTGTTAAATGCTTTAAGCTGCCATAAGGTTGTTTTAACACATTTAAGGTTTACGAATTATTGCGATTTTCGCTGTCTTTTGCGATATGCATATTGCAGAGCTGGATATTGCGATAACGATAAATTTGCAGTATATTGTGCAGGCCTACACCTGTGGCCAGACCAATTGATTAGGACACCTGATTCTGGTCATTTGGATGGGTGAAGGAATACTTTTGGTATTATAGTGTGTGTATATATATCACAGTTTTCGAGTAGACTTTCAGGCGGTGTATATATATATACAAGAGCCTTCATAGGAAACTCAATGAAGCTGTGGAAAACCACCCTTGAAGCCAATGGGAAGCCACTTCAGGGCTCCAGACTAACTTTTTTCACTAGGAGCACTGTGGCCCCTAACTGAAAATTTTAGGGGCACAACCAAAAAATAGGGGGGAAACCGTAAATCAACATGCTAACCAAATCTACTAATTTCCACTGTATTATGAATAAATACTTTAATAATAGATGCAGAAATTACAATGTGCTGTTTCTAATTCAGTGTCACATTTTATTCTCCACTTTTGAAGATGCAACAACAGGTAAACTGGCAGCACCATCGCTGTCATGACAGTACAAATAGTAAAGAAAACGGATGGAAATTTATCTTTGTGACACCAAATAGGTGCAACCAAGATGCACAATAAGCGTGTTTGAGATCACCCAGGTGGACTCAACGCTGCGCAGATCACCTGGTGTGAGACATATATTTTTGTTTTTGCCCCAACATCAACTGTCAATCATCACAAAAATATCACGAGCAAGGGGCAAACCTACCCGGACACAGCTGAAAACTGAACTGACTGAAAGCTGCCCTACAGACTACAAAACAATGCATTATGGGACATGTGTCCCGATGGTTTTTGTAGTTGAGTGATTAATTAAAATAATTTAAAATACCAATTCATTAAAAAAAGGCTACATGCATTACAAAACATTAAAATAATCATAAAATAAAAACATAATAACACAGATCACACTAAGGGGGAGAGGAATATTAAAACTAAATTGAATATTAAGGACAACTCCAACTTCCTGTTGTCCTTCAGTCTTGCTGCAGATTCGCCTTCATCTCACAGCCCCACCCCCACCCCCGCCGCCTGGTCTCCCCAACGATCCAGGCGAGGTGCCCTTTCATCTTAAACACGTCTTCTTCTTTCTCTTTCGGCTTTTCCCATCAGGGGTCACCACAGTGAACAAGTCGCATGGTAAACTTGGCAATGTTTCACGCCGGATGCCCTTCCTGACGCAACCTTCTCAAAGCAACCGGGCTTGGGACCGGCACAGAGGTAGAGAAGGGAACAGGGAGCAGCCCGGATTCGAACCCTGGTTTCACGGACGGAAGGCGCCGCAAACCAGCACGAGCTAAACCAGCTCCCGATCTCAAACACGTCTATCGTTGCATTTTCCCCACGTATTTTCAGTGTGTCTAAAACTAATGTTGTTTAAAGTTCAAGCCCTGTTAGCTGTCACGCATGTAGGTGTGGGACATGTATTCTCCTCAGCTGACCTGACTCCCGCGGGAGCGGTGTGCTGCCGTAACAGCCGTGCATAAACGGTTTGATGCGTAACCGTAACCAAAACACCAAACCTTCCTCCAGTTCTGTGAGACCCAGAGAAAAGATCAGCACGGACTGCATGTATTTAGAAAATTACGAGCGAATAGAAACGTTCTAGAAAGGAAAGTAAGGAACTCCTTAATGTGGTCTGGGGAGGGAGGGAGGGGGCTGTCAGGTGTCCTGCGTCTCAGATTATTTCATTGATCAATGACGTGCTCCTTCCACATTTAATGTATAAAAAATATGTGGGTTGGGGGAGGCAAATTTACTGGTCGCACATGTGTGACTGGATGTAAAATTCAGTCGCACACTCTCAAATTTTGGTCGCAAAATGCGACCAATTGGTTGCAGTCTGGGGCCCGCCCCTGCACAAGTCTCCATCAAATGTGGGATATACCAAGGTGATGCTCTGTCCCCACTGCTGTTCTGCCTAGGTCTAAACCCCCTCAGCCAAATAATCAGCAAAACTGGCTATGGATACCGACTCAGAAATGGGGCCAACATCAGTCACCTACTCTACATGGATGACATCAAGCTATATGCTAAGAGCAAGCGTGACATTAGCCGCGGTTACATGGGCAGAATATCTTGATCGGATCAATGGTCAGGTCAAAATTCACCCGTGCACATGGGCACAGAAAACCTTTTTCCGATTAGAACAAACGTTCCCATGGCTCACACTTTCGGTCGGAATGAATAATTTGGGCATGTTGGACTGGTAACCCCAAGGTCAAGGGAATCACCTCCAAAGGTGGTAGAGAATGATAGGGCAAAGATCCTGTGGGACTTCCAGATCCAGACTGATAGGATGGTAATGGCGAACCAACTAGACATTGTAGTGGTGGATAAAGAACAGAGGAAAGCCGTTGCGGTGGATGTGGCAGTGCCAAGCGATGGGAACATCAGGAAGAAGGAACATGAGAAACTGGAGAAATACCAGGGACTCAGAAAAGAACTGGAGAAAGCATGGAAAGTGAAGGTGACAGTGGTGCCTGTGGTAATTGGAGCACTCGGGGAAGTAACCCCCAAGCTGGAGGAGTGGCTACAACAGATACCTGGAAAGACCTCTCAGTCCAGAAAAGCACAGTGCTAGGAACAGCTAAGATACTGCGGAGGGTGAGAGGGGCGTTTTTTTTTATTTTATTTTTTTTATATAAAACTACTTTAGCTCCCCGCGGATGTCTGGTCAGGGAGGATGGACTGCGTCTGTAGGGCTGTGACGATAACCGCATCACGACACGTTTTTTTTTTTTTTTAGCACGCTTATGGTGCGTGATTTGAACTATAATAAAAACATTAACCACATTCCTCTTTGCTGATAATTTACTTTTTATATACAAGTCCTCTTGTCCTTTGTGTGGAAAAAGCCTGCGTCCTCCAGCGCAAGGGAGGGACAGCCCATTACACATATTATGTTTTTTTTTTTAATGAGTGTCTGATTTTAATTAACTGCTTGCATGTTTTAGTATTTGTACTGTTTACAGATAATTTTAAATTAAATGCACAAACACAGGCATAAAAAAAATAGCGTAACTGAAACAGTTGGACTTAGTTAGATTTTGATAGCAAGTATGCCTACCGGTAGCTTCATTTGGGACACGGCATATAACACTCGTGCGCTCGAGAATAATAATGGCAACGAATTTAGTCTCTAAATCCAATACTGTGTCGGATATTTGGACACACCTTGGCTTTGAGGCAGATGACAAGGGACAGCCGGTGAATTTGGACAAGGCAATATGTCGTACAGAAGTTTCCGTCTCCAGAGGAAATACGAAAAATTTAAGATCCCATCTGCAAATCAACCATCCTGTGGCGTTTGCCGGACTTAGGAGCACCAGCAGCAGACCATCTACCTCAGGCCAGCAGCGACAGTTGGGAGTCTCCGAAGGTCTTTGCAAGAGGAGCGAAGTACCAAATTGGCAGTAATCGGTGGCGAGCACTGACTGACAGCATCACTCGTTACTTGGTTGAGGAAATGGTGCCATTTAGTACTGTTGAGAAGCCAGCGTTCAAAGCCATGTTACATGAATTTGACAAGCAATATGTACTTCCTGACCAAAAGTACTTTTCTCAAACAGCGATCCCTGAAAAGTATCTGTCAGTGAAGGACAGCGTGATTCAGGAGTTAAAATACTCGATTATTTCTCAGTGACAGCTGATATGTGGTCAAGCGTAAACAACATGCCATACTTGAGCCTGACCATACATTATCAGAGCACAAACTGGGAAATAAAATCAAAGTGCCTGGAGACTGTGTTCACGCCAGAAAGCCACACAGCTGACAACCTGGCAGAAGCCTTCAGATCCTACTTCCAAGAGTGGTCCCTGGATGAGAGGAAACTGATCTTCATTACAATGGACAATGGAGCAAATATTGTGGCTGCTGTCCGGAAGCTTGGCTGGACATGGCATGACATAATCTACATTTAGCCGTCACCAATTCGATGAAGACAGAAAAGGAACGCACTGCCTGAGCGATGGGTGTCTGCAGAAATTTGGTGACGGCTTTCTCCCAGAGCTGGCAGAAGAAGAAAAAGCTCCAGAAAGAGCAAGTGGAGCACAACCTGCCCCAACACGGCTTAGTTCTGGTGAGATGTGGGCTAAACTTTGAATCTACTTTCTTAGAAGTTTTTTTTTTCAGGTAACACACTCAATGATTGTGAAAATAAACGCACTCGTCCAAACGCAACGTGTTGAAACCTTGAACAATTTACATAATAAAGGATTGCAAATGGTGATAAAACCTGCTGTATAATTCATTTTAAACTCAAAAGTATATCAAAAAAGTAATCTATAAAGAAATGCTATTTCTAATTATTGTTAATATGTTTATGAGGACTGTAGACAGCGTGTCTTACTGTAGAAGCTCGTATTTCAAAATCAATATTTTCCAAAGTAGCTTTGTTTTTTATTTCATGTTGCTGTTTTTCACAATGGCGTATTTATTTCATTTAGAGCTTTTTTAGGAAAATGAATCTGTCAATCAGTGAAAGTGGGCGGGGTCTAAACGCTCATTGGCTTATCCATGGAAATCGACTCATATTCCTCGATACCCGCACAGCGGTGTACCAGTCAAAAGAGATGACATATTTCAGCTATAGCTGCACGGCTTTGCTGACATTAGAGATCAAATACAAACAATCTGTCTGCTGCAGCAAACATGGACGACTCTGTTTTTGTAGTTTGAGGGTTTGTGTGGACCAAACCACAGAGGAGCTCCGGTCGTCCACGTCTATAAGTCCCCTGTTGAAACACTCCTCATTCTTACGCCATTCACTCAGAGCTCACATCGTGCCTGATGTCGGCTCGCTGGCGGACCGACAGAGTCAGACCAGGAGCTGCGCAAAGCGGAACAAGCCTGCTGAGGCCTCCTGAAACCTTATATTTTTCTATTTTCGATGAGACAATGATTATAATCAGGTCCTCTGATTTTATTTTTCCCCTTCGGGGAAAATGTTGAACCTCTCCTGCGATGACGTTTCTGACCGTGGTTGGAAAAAGCAGCGGAGATCCGGGATTGATTGAGCAATTCTGCAGCCAGGGCTTACTCCAAGAATCAGACTCTGCACTTTGGAGGAAACCTTTTTTTATTATTACTTTTCCGGGGGACAGGGCAACAGACCTTAACTTGCGCTCACACATACACTGTCGCGCTGCCTGGGATTTGATTACACGTGATTTAAGATGTTTGACTGCGCTGAGCTGAAGCAGAGACTCTCTGGGATGATCTCATGAACTTAAACATGGAAACATTGTTATCATGTGAAACTATTCAAAATAAATAAACCTGATCTTTTAACACTCCATGTACATTGCGCATCCATGAATTTTTACTGAGATAAGCGCAGGCAACCGCTCTATGTGGCTATCAGGCTAAAAACATTAGCTGGTGGCCCATTCCACACGCGGCATGTTGCGTTCATGGAATTCCAGTTCATAGAAGTTTTGTGGAACTCCAACAACCACCCAGCATAATCAGGCCACTATTAGACATGTCTGAGTAAAGGAGTAGCCAATCACAAAAGTGTCTCCGCCTTGTCTAGTTTGATTGACAGACTCATTCTCCTGAAAAAGCTCTTCATGAAATAAATACGCCATTGTGAAAAACATTAACATGAAATAAAAACAAAGCTAATTTGGAAAATATTGATTTTGAAATCCAAGGTTCTGAAAAAAAGACGTAGAATTATAATTATATTCCACATGAATAAAATGCATATTTTAAAATGCTGTTTTAAAATAATGAACAGGTTTTTAAAGCAAAATGAAATATATTGAATAATATAATGGCTAATTTAAAATCAGTGTGCAGGTTTTTCACAATTTCATGATCTTTTTATATATTTATAAGAGATTTATTGATTGATTGTGTATTTGCATGAGTTCATATTTATTTATTTAATTAAATATTTATTTATTTAATTATGAACAGTATAGGACTCCATATAATGTTACTTTATGCACAGTTTCACTAAATCTGGGCACTGAGTCCAGTTTCATCAATACATTTCTTCAGCCCATTCTTAATTGTACCATTCAGTCTTTCTACTAACCCAGCACTCTGCGGGCGGTAGGGACAGTGTTTAAGTCAATGTAAAGTCAAGTCAACTTTATTTATAAAGCGCTTTTAAAACAGCAGGAGCTGACCAAAGGGCTTAACAATTGCGGCTTATTGGCTTATTGCGGCTGGGTAGCTCGGTTGGTAAGGTGAGAGGCTACCATGCAGGAATCCAGGGTTCGATTCCCGGAGGGGGATATACAATGGTACTGGGTCAATTACCGTATCAATGGCGAGCAATGAACATCACCCAGTGAGGGTCCTTAGGCAAGACCCTTCAGGCTGCTGCCTCCCGAGCGCAGATAGGCTGCAGCTCACCGCTCCCCCAGGGGATGGGTCAAATGCGGAGACGAATTTCCCCATTGTGGGATCAATAAAAGTACCAATTACAACGCAGAATAAAACAAAACAACAAACTGAAACAAACAGCATAAAATCAATAAATTAACTAAAAATAAATAAAACCAATAAAATAAATCAACCAATAAAAACATCAACTCACACTGAGTTAAATGTCAAGGAGAAAAAGTGGGTTTTTAATTTGAATTTAAAATCATTCAACGAACGGGCCTTCCTAATCTGCACAGGGAGTGCATTCCACAAGCTGGGGCCAGCAACGGCAAATGCTCTATCCCCTCTGAGTTTCCGCCGTGTCCTTTGCACATCCTGGAGCAGCTGATCTAAGTGAGTGGGAAGGAGAATGCAGCTGTAGCAGCTCAGAGAGGAAGGGTGGAGCCAAACCATTTAATGACTTAAAAACAAATAAAAGAATTTTAAAACCAACTCTAGAATTGACAGGCAGCCAGAACTGGTGATATATGCTCTCTCTTCCACATTCCAGTTAGCAAGCGTTCAGCAGCGTTCTGCACCAGTTGGAGACGGGACAAGGATGAGTGAGGGGCCCCAAAGTAAAGAGAGTTACAGTAATCTAGCCGAGTTGTAACAAAGGCGTGGATTACTGTCTTAAAGTGCTCTCTTGATAAAAAAAGGATTTGACTTTAGCAAGCTGCCTTAACGGAAAGAAGCTGGATCTCACCACCGGACTGATCTCCTTGTCCAAATTAAAACAATTGTCCATCTTCGCTCCTAAGTTTGTGACAGATTTAACAGATTGAGTAAGAGAGCCCAGAGCAATGGGGTGTGACTCACTGTTGACACTGGGACCAAAGACAATCACCTCTGTCTTTTCCTCATTCAGGTGGAGAAAATTTAAGAGCCATCCAAATTTGTAATTTCTGCAAGCACTTAATTAAAGGGCTGATGGAGTGGGCATCCTTCTTTGTTATTGTGTTAATGTGTAAGTTCCTATCCTTTTTATGATTCGATTAACAAAATGAGACCCATTGTCACTATAAATAATTTTTTTTTCTTTTTTTTTTTTTCAGGTATACCATAAAGAGTTATTATATCTTTTCATAATACTTTGGCTACTGTTATTGCACCAGGATGTTTTGTTGGGAACAATTCAATCCATTTTAAGAATACATCTATTATGACCAGAAAGAATTTTTTTCCTTTTAATTATATCAAGTCCATGTGTATAAGCTGAAACAGATATCGGGGAGTTGGAAACTTCCCTTGTCTTGGTCTAAGATTTCCCTGAGCATTGTGCTTACATACTCCTATAAAATTTTGTTAAATAAGAATTAAATCCAATGTATGTTTACCTGTCCCATCATTCGCCCCGTTGACACATGGGTCACCCCATGGGTCAATATAGCTGCCCATTTATAAAGATTTTTTTATATATTTAAAATAGGTTTGTTGTCTGGTCATACATATATACCATTTAGGAGTTTAGCATTGTGTTTTTTTCCAGTGCTCTTTTTCAGGTTCCAAACTCTCTTGTTGCTTGTCTTTAAGTATTTCATTGTCAATCTCCACATTTTTCTTTGAAGAACCATCCATCTACATAAAGTATTACACCTTTCGTCAGTGGTTGATCTATTAGGTCATGTCTGCTCTGTGCTGTTTTTTTCTGCTAATTCTCAGCAATCATGCACACTTCTATCATAAGGAAGTGGCAACAACATAGCAGGGTCCAAGGGGGTGCAACATTCTATCGTGAGGTGCGGTTAGAACAGTACTGTGGCCATGCAGGATAAGAGTCACGCATGCGACAAAAAAGTTAAGTTCGTCTGTAACAGTAATGCTAAAACTGCATGTGAAACCTTAAGGGTCAGTGGGTGGAATAGTACTATTGTTGCACTTACTTTCTACTGCCATTGATGCCGCAATTGCTGTCCTAACGCAATGCGGCAATACACATGCCACACTAATTTTGAAGAGAAATAAGCTACAGGTTTCATTTTGTCTCCATGTTGTTGGACTAAAACTAAGGTCATGAAATTACCTTTGCAGTCTACCATTTGTACAAAGGGTTAACTATAATCGGGTAATGCTAAGGCTGTGCTGGACACCAGAAGCCGTTTTATATCACAAAAGGCCGTGTCTGTTTCTTGTGTCCAGTTTGCAGCCGTTATTTCAGCATAGTTTGGTACCCAGTTCTTGCAATAATTTGTCAGGCCTAAAAATGACAGAATTTTCTTTTTCATTAGAGGTTTTGGTGCTTGCAGAATTGGAGTTTTCCGTTCTTCCATAATTGTGCGTCCTGCTGCGCTTAAATATGACCAAGATATTTTACCTGTTCCCTGCACAGCTGTAATTTATTTTTACTGACTTTGTGGCCTTCATCAGCTAAATGTTTTAACGGTGCCACTGAATCCTTCATATACGTTTTTTTTGTTGGGTGATGATATCAGACCATCATCCACATAAATTAGTATTTGACTTCCCCCTGGAGGTTGGGATTTTGCCATGCTCGCTATCAATATTTGAGAATAAATAGTTGGGCTTTCGCAATAATCTTGGGGTAGTCTGGTGTAAGTGTAGCTTTGTCCGTCATATGTGAACGCAAACCAGTACTGGCTGTCCTTGTGGACAGGCACAGAAAAGAATGCATTACTAATGTCTACCACTGTGAAGACTGTGCATCCTATAGTAACAAGTTCAGTAATGTATAGGGGTCTTTGTGATAATTGTTGCAGAAAAAGCTGGAAGCTGCATCTGTTTTTTTCTAAAAGATGTATTAAAAATTAAGTCAAAAGATTCAAAAACTGTTTGTGTGTTCGTTGTTTTAAGACGTTAAGAGGAGAGACTCATTGTGCGCTAAGACAGTCACTTTACTGCATCATGGGAGATGTAGTGCCGATAATCCACCGACCGCAGAAAGACCAGCGTCTTAGAGCTCCATGGTTTTGTTCACTTGTTCCACGGTCTGATACCAGATTCTGTGGAAAGCTACACCGCTAAAGACGAGCTATACAGTAAACCCTTGTTTTTCACGGGGGTTACGTTCCAAAAAGAACCCGTGATAGGCAAAATCCGTGAAGTAGAAACCTCTATTTTTTAAACAATTATTATACAATTAAATACTCTATTATACATTGAAAAGAAAGAACAAACCATTTTACAGGCTCAAGCATTTGTTTCACAAATCAAAGTACTTTAAAACGTTTTTTTTTTTTCAACAAATAACTTCTGTACTGTACTGTCAAGTAATAATTTGAATCATCGATGTGAACAGAAGGCTTCAAATCGCGGGGGTTAGCCCCACCCACCGCGACCCGAGAGTAATTGAATTAAACGGGAGAAAATTTAAAATGATCATGAAAAAAAAATACAAAGTACAAATGGACAAATAGTGGCTCAGGTGTATTTCAATGCTCTTCAGTCTGAGAAGCTGCAGTGTTTTCTCCTTCTCAAGCCAGCGGTGCAGCTGTGTGTGTTTGTTCGGGAGAAGAACATAGTGATTGACAGTTGGTGTTGCTCTTTTTCTATGGGTTTTAGAGAAACTTGAAATTGCAAGATGATTTGCATGTACGTAATTTGGAAAGCTGATTTACTTACGTGTACATATTAAACTGCAACATTATTGACGCACAGGTAAAGAAGAAGCGGAGTGACTTTTTTAGCCAAATAGAATGCAGAACACAATGCACGATGCAAATCCGTGAAGTAGCGAAACCGTGAAAAGTAAACCGCGTTATAGCAAGGGATCACTATATATATAAATATTGTGACGATCTGGGGGTTAGCCCCGCCTTCAGCCCCAAAGGCTCATGGGAAGTGGGGGCACTTTGTCAGAGACTGTTTGGCTCCAGCGCCCAGAAACGTGAGTAGCGGGGCGGGAAACGAAGGTGGGGCGAGGTTGTGAGGGAACCCTCGCCCTGTCAGCAGACACCCCTCTGTCCAATGGTGGGACGCTGTGGGACATCACAGGGACTGTTTGTGGAGTGCAGTGTTGGAGATTACCACTGCAGGGCATTGGTTGACACTGGAGCAACCATTAGCCTGCTACGCAGGGGTACAGTGCCTCACTCTGCTGGCTGGGCACCTACAAACACGGAACTGTTGACAGTAACGGGTGAGCGAACCCAGCTACCTGGGAGAAAGACTTTTGAGGTGGTGGTCAGAACCCAGAAATGGGAGCATGAGTTTTGGCTGGCTGATATTCATGAAGACTGCATCCTGGGGCTGGATTTATTAAGCCAATGGGGAGCACAAGTTGACGTTTCAAGGGCTCGCCTCCACCTCGGTGCAGAAAGTGTGCCACTCTGGTTCACCCAAGACCCCAATAAAAAGACTCACAAATCAAATCAGAGGAACCGCCATAATCAAGTCACAGCCTGTGACCCACACGCACCAGACTGCCTGCCCTCTGCCACAGCAGCTGCAGCCGCTATCAAGGAGTTGGCAGCCTGGTGTGGCCAGTCACTGGGTGCAGAACAAAAAGAGCAACTGAATCACCTCTTGCTGGAGTATGTGGACCTTTTTGCTGCTCGAGACGAAGACTGCACCAGGACTAGTCTGGTACAGCACCACATCAACACTGGGGATGCAGATCCCATTCGCTTGTGGCCACATAGGCTGCCCTTGGCCAAACGGCAGGCTGCAGAGGATTGCATTCGCACCATCGCAGCTAACGGGATTATTGAGCCATCGGACAGCCCATGGACTGCACCTGTAGTCATGGTCCGAAAGTAGGAAGGAGGGTGGCGCCCCTGTGTGGACTACAGACGACTCAATGCTGTAACGAGGAAAGATTCCTACCCCCTGCCACGGATTGACGACGCTCAGGACTATGTTGCTGGGTCCCAGTGGTTTAGCTCCTTGGACTTAAGGAGCGGCTACTGGCAAGTTGAACTGGCCAGAGAAGACAGAGCTAAGACTGCTTTTAGCATTGGACAGGGACTGTGGCAGTTCACTGTGATGCCATTTGGACTGTGCAATGCACCTGCCACATTCGAGCGGCTTATGGAGCGGGTATTGAGGAATATTCCCCGCATCCGCTGTGTGGTGTACTTGGATGATTTGTTGGTACATTATCAGGACTTTGACACTGCCCTGGATAATTTAAAGGAAGTTTTTTCAGCCATTCGTGGAGCAGAGCTGCGCCTTAACCCAACAAAGTGTTGTTTTATGGCCAGAGAAACACACTTTTTGGGACATATGGTCAGTAGTGAGGGGTGAGTACTGACCCAGCTAAGGTGACAGCAGTGAAAGAATGGCCGCAGCCAGCCAATCTCAATGATTTGCAGAGTTTCCTGGGCCTGGCCTCTTATTACCGGAAGTTCATTAGAAACTTTGCTACAGTGGCTGCACCCCTTCACCAACTCACCCGCAAAGGTCGTCGGTTTAACTGGACTAGAGACTGCACCGAGGCGTTCCAACACCCCAAAGCTGCCCTGACACAGGCCCCTGTTTTGGCTTATCCTGACCCGGGACAGCCTTTTATCCTGGACACTGATGCTAGTGGCGTTGGCGTTGGTGCTGTGCTGGCACAGCCTGGAGAAGGTGGGGAGAGGGTGGTGGCTTTTTACAGCTGCAGCCTCAAGAAACCACAGGAGAACTACTGCGTCACCAGACGAGAGCTGCTAGCGGTGGTTTTGGCTGTAAAGCACTTTCGGACTTACCTGCTTGGCACCCGGTTCACGCTGAGGACTGACCATGCCTCTCTCACCTGGCTGCTGAACTTCCGTCAGCCAGAGGGTCAGGTGGCCAGATGGATTGAGGTGCTTCAGGAGTATGACTTCTCCATTCA
>CM074510.1:15595567-15613934 GCA_037389245.1 Oryzias sinensis
TAGCGAAACCGTGAAAAGTAAACCGCGTTATAGCAAGGGATCACTGTAGCTGGTATTTCTGTTAGAACAGAGAGACTTTTTTGCGCTAAATCGAAACAAGGAAGTGAATACTTTAACCACTTCTGATTGGTCAGACTGATGGCATGTGATTAAGCCTTCAAGAATGATTGGTGGAGACAGTTAAAGGGGCGGGACTTTTCCTTACACAGTTATAGCTGTAGCTAAATCGCGGTATCCCGTTATTCTTATCAAAATGTCCTTAATAGAATCATATAAACACAAAGAATAAATAATTTTATGATATTTCATATTGTTAACTTCTCAGTGTTTTATCAGGGCCTGTTTGGATGAACAAAGAGCTGATTTCCTGGAGATTGTAATTGTTTTTAGATCAGTTAATGGGGGCAATTTCTCACGGCACACTTGACCATCTGCCGCGGCACACTGGTTGAAAAACACTGCTTTAGAACACAGAGTTTCAGGGAAATCTTTTACCAAAAAATCACATCAAACGTTGCCCAAAGCACAAAACGACATGACAATTGTGTAACGCAACAAAAAACACTCACACACACCCACGCAACATCACCGCAAAAACATCCAAGTTGTAGTCGCAGAAATGACGACAAAAACACAAAACTGCCCCAAAAAGCCCCCAAAGGAAGGGTATGAAGCCAAAAAGACATGACCAGCCTATAGTAAAATAGAGGCTCCATTGAAACACATAGGAAATCCTAACCGCAAAAACCTCTATAGTGTTTCTGCTTTGTTTTTCTTCATTACGTTTCTCGTTTCTAACGGATTCGTTGATCGAAAATTTGACCCCCGCCACATACCCGAAAACTCAACAAAATTGGCACACATCTAGGATAAATTGAAAATGAATTTTCGGCAAAGAGAATGTCAGGAATCACATCAGCGGTTGTAGTGGTGGCTCTGCTGATGTTTTTTGTCAGCTGTTAACAGGGATCCAGAATTGTAAGCATGTTCTCAATCAGGCTCCATTGCACTGGGCTCAGTGTTGCAGGTAAGTTATTATCAATTCCATACACTGAAAGTGCTTTCAATTTCTGCAATAGGCTCCTGAGCATGTAAAATTAGGTATTCCACCGAGTGGGTACATCTTGCTGGAGTCGAGCAGATGTTATGCTAAAGTTGAAGTGGCTACTTGTGAATGCCTGAAGTGGCCAACTTCTTTTTGCCCTACTGCAATACAGTTGGACACACTCCTTTGCCTTGGCAAAATTTCATTCACTGTGCGCTGTAAAGTATGAGCCATGCATCCCAAGCTAGCCACTCCACACAACTCCATAGCTTTGATTATATTGCGTGCATTGTCCCGCAGCACAACATACAGTCTCTTTTCCTATGTTCCAGTGCTGAAGTATGTTTTTAAAGCGCTGTGCATCGCTTGGGCAGTGTGGGATCCAGAAAGTTCCTTTGTGTGGATTGTGGCTGTGTGAATGTTGTAATATTCAACTAGCCATTGAGCAGTCATGCTAAGCATGCTAACCTGGCTAACATCAGATGGCCGTTGTAAGACTGACATATTTTGCGCTTTTATCATTTAGTAAAGAATGAATGTGTGTCGCAACAACTCAGGCAAACAGGTGTCTAACGACGGCTGGGTATTTCTTAACATGGCTCCAAATAGTTTATCAGCTGCCGAAAACTCCACGAAAGAAATGGCTTGCCAGCATTATTAGCACTATTAGGTTCATAATTTTATCTGTTATCTCCTTAGCTCGTTGGTATTTCTTGTTTATTTTTTTCCACTTGTCAAACGCTTTGTCAATTATCATCTACCCAGAGGCTTTCCATTTTTTTTCCCAGTAGGAGCGCTGGCGCTAGCAACGGCAGCCTCATATTCTTTCCACACCATGCGTTGGTGAATTTTTAAATGGCTTATCAGATTTGTGGTGTTAAAGCTTGACCTTTTTTTCACTCCTTGTGGCACTCCTATCGAACAAATTTTGCAAATAAATAGGGAGTCGTTGCTCTCAGACATGGTGAAATAATCCCATATGGTTGAGTGCTGCACCATGTTGCAGACAGAGCTTTCTAGTGCAGGGGCTGAGAGGTGACGTCACTTGCATGCAACAGAAGCTTGCAGGATGGGCGGGGTAAGCAGACACCTTGCCGGCAGAAGTAAATACAGAGTGGTAAGTGAGGAAGCGACGACAGTTATAGATTTTAGTTATCGGTCCATTTTATCCAGGATTTGTTTTGTTATCGGAATTATCGGCATGACTTCATATTGTCCATTATTGGCTGATAATGTGTCTCTTGTGTTAGACAAATAGGGGATAATGAATGATAAAGAATTTTCTGAGGTGTATATCATAGATCGGGGTGTGCGGCTCTTGGCCAATGAGCGTGCGGCTCTTTGCGTCTCGTCATATTTTCCATATTCTGTGCCTCATTTCATAATTTTTTCCCTCTTAAACCATTTTCAAACCATTAGAGGGTATTAAAAATAAATAATTAATAATAAAAGTAATTTGGCAGTGTGTGTGTGTGTTTGATTCTGCTCCCGACACATACGTGACCGCCAATCATTTGCGCGGGTTACGCCCACTGCCGGAACACATAGATAAAGATTTATGTGCGTGCAGACTGTTACCCTCATGGTCAAAATGGTGAAATTCAGAGTATAAAGATAAACACAGGATGTTTCTGGAAGAACGGGAAGATTCTTACTTTTTACTGAACAGAATGGCAAGTCACGATGGTTATCATTATGAGCTTTTGGAAGCAGTAACATTGGTCATGGCAGAAAAGAACAAAACGTATCCCGGAGAAAATGAAAAACTTCCTGATCTGACACAAATTGTCTCCTTTATTAACAAGTTGAAGCTTTTCAAAGTGCACATTCAAAACGGCCATCATCCCACTTGTGTTGTCTTGCTTATCTTAAAGTAAGCCAAGTCAGTCGCTGGGTTTCTATGACTTTTTATTTAACAGTCTCTTTACACGTACTACACAGTGCATGGCTATCAACCGCTTCCTCGCTCTCTGCTCGGTGCACTCGCACGTGACCATGCTCTAAGCATTCTGGGTAACACATGCATGCTGGGTAATGGAGTTCAACATTACTAACTTCAATACACAACATCTTCCTCCTTTTAAAGAAAAACCTTTTTCTCTTTAGACCAAGCCTAGATAGTAAACATCTCAACAGTATGTATAAACAGTTTCTTACAAAACATTTTCAAATAGAAACATTCTTATTCAGTTTTTTCTTTTTTCTTTTTTTCTTTTTTAACTTTCAGCAAGTCTCAATAAGCCTCTTTGGTGGCTAAACATGTCTCTTAGGTCTTAGTGATCTTGTCACGTCCGGAAAGTTGGTTGAACCTGAAAGTTTCGACCTAGTAGGTGATGCAGACCCTGCTGTCAGACTCTCTTTTGGGTGTTCTTGCTCTTCTGTTGTTAGATTTAAGATGCATCAGAGTCCAGCAAGTTTGTATCTGTTACTGCAGTGTTTTCTACCATAGGCTAAAGCTGCAGAGCCACACGATTTCTTCTCAGAGACAGTCCACTCTCCAGCTGGACCTTATAAGACTGTGGACACACCTCCTCTTGCACGCGTCCTTGTTGTCTCCAGTTTCCTGTGGAAGCATCTCTAAGAAGTACCTTGTCTCCTGGCTTTAGGAAAGGCAGATGTTTAGTCTTTCGATCATACAGCCGCCTTTGCTTCACCTTCATTTCTTCTTTTGCCCTTCCTGACTTTGTGTGCAGCCTTTGGGGTCAACAAGTCTTCATGTACTGGTAGGTTGGAGCGAATGCGCCTTCCCATCAGCATCTGAGCTGGTGACAATCCATTTTGTAGAGGTGTACTCCGGTAGATCAGGAGACTTTTTTGAAAGTCACTTCTGTTGTGTGCTTTTTTCAGTAGAGTCTTCACTGTCTTTACTGAGCTTTCCGCTAAGCCATTGGACTTTGGATAGTTTGGACTTGATGTTACGTGTCTAAAACCCCAATCTTTAGCAAAGTCAGCAAACTTACTGCTGGAAAACTGCGGTCCATTGTCTGAAAACAGCTCACAAGGAACACCGTGTCTGGCAAACACACACTTCAGGAAACTAATCACTGCTTTACTTGATCTTGACTGCAGCGCTCCAACTTCAGGATAGTTTGAGAAGTAGTCTGTTACCACCATGTAACTTTTACATTACAGTCAAACAAATCAGTTCCAACCTTATAATAAGGTCTGTGTGGAACTGGGTGAGACATCAGTGGCTCCGCTTGTTGTTTCGGCCTGTAAGTGCGGCAAAGTTCACATGAAGCTGTCGTCTGGCTGAGTCTTGGTTGATTCTAGGCCAGTACATTACATCCCTTGCTCTGCGTTTACACTTGACCTCTCCGAGGTGACCTTCATGTATCTTTTGAAGCATCTGCTTGCACAGGGAGGTTGGAATGACAAACTTGCAAATTTATCGTTTTCGCAATATCCAGCTCTGCAATATGCATATCGCAAAAGACAGCGAAAATGGCAATAATTCGTAAACCTTAAATGTGTTAAAACTACCTTATAGCAGCTTGAAGCATTTAACAAATCGAAAAAATCCCTTTATACATTTGACCAGTCCGATGGACACCTTAACGTTGTTGACCAATTGGATAGAGGCCTATTATGTTAGATGTTTGTCTCCTATGTCGACGAGGGTCATTTGGAGTATAATTTTTAAACTTTTGCAATGAAATGGGAATGATGTTTTTGCTTATTTGTTATTTGTTTATTTACCGCAAATTATACCGTTATCGCGATATTAATCTCTAATATCGCATACCGCGAGTTTTCCTCATATCGTGCAGCCCTACTTGCTTCCTTTTAACACTATGTCGTTCACCACTGTAAGCTCTGCTCTGCAGTTCCAGAAATCTTGTATTTTTCCAGGGCATTCTTTTTTGTTTTCAGGCCATCCATTGAGTATTGTTCTTTTCAGTTCTTTCATGGTTTCATCTGCATTTGTCTCTTTTCGTATTTGTTCTGTTCGGTCAGCAGTTACCGGCAGAGATGTCAGAATCGTGTCCACATATGCTTGTATTTCTGCTCCTTTTCCGCTGTCTTCTTTTTCATCTTTGTCCACTGTTCTAGACAAAGTGTCTGCTGTGTATATGTACTTTCCTTTTGTGTACATCATGTGCACGTCATATTTCTGCAGCCTGATTAACATCCGTTAATCCGCACGACTTGGCGAGATAGGTTACCATCCCCAGGAACCGCCTAACTTCATCTTTGTTGGTCGGTCTTTCCATATTGTTTATAGCTGAAGTCTTTTTTGGGTCTGGCTTTACTCCCTGTTCACTAACAACATCTCCCACAAAGGTAAGTGTCTTCACTCCAAACTCACATTTGTCTTTATTTAGTTTCAGATTTACTTCTCTTGTCTTGTCCAACACTTGTCTCAGTCTTTTGTCATGTTCCTCTCGAGTAGTTCCCCAGACAATGATGTCATCCATCATGGTCTCTACTCCTGGTATGTGTTCGTAGATCATGTGAATAGTCTTGTGATAGACTTCAGGCGCTGATCGAATTCCATATGGTAGGCGAAGAAACCTGTACCTGCCTTCGGGCGTATTGAATGTACAAAGTTTCGAGCTCTCTTCGTCTAACTTCAGCTGCCAAAATCCTGACGAGGCATCTAATTTACTGAACCACTTAGCTCCAGCAAACTGTGCCATGATTTCTTCCCTGGTTGGCAACTTGAAATGTTCTCTTCTGATTGCTTTGTTTAAGTCTCTTGGGTCTAGGCATGTTCTGAGAGCTCCTGTTTTCTTTTGAATGACTACCAGGGAGCTGACCCATTCAGTTGGTTCATCTATCTTTTTGATGACCTCAAGTTTTTCCATGCGTGCTAGCTCGTCCTTCAGTTTTTTTCGCAGCGCAAATGGAACTTTCCTACATGGATGCACGAAGGGAGGGACACTTTTGTCCACGCATATTCTATGCTCTCCAGGTAAACATCCTAGTCCTTCAAAGCAATCCTTGTACTCTTTCATGAGCGAGTCATTGTCATTTGTCACTTCTGGTGATGTCACAACAAACACTCTTCTAACTAAGTTCAGCTTTACAGACGTGCTTAGCCCTAGAATTGGTTGCACCTTCTTATCCACGACGAGTAGTTGTGCTCGTATCTTCTGTTTTTTATGTTTAAATGTTGCAATGCAGCCTCCTTTTACAGGAACGCGTTCGCCTTTTTAGCCAGTCACCTTCGTTTTTATTGGATTAATTTTGCTCTTTACTGTCAGTGTTTTGTAATCCTCTATAGATAACAGATTTATTTGTGCACCCGTGTCAATCTTGAATGGAATTATTGTTTCATTCACTTCAAGTGTAACTATCCATTCTTCTTTTTCTGCTGTGCCTACATGCACCATGTCCACAATGAACTTGTCTTCCTGTTCTTCCTCATCAACTGTGTGGACTTTTTGTCTTGTGGGAGCTTTACAACATTTAGCATAATGGTTGCTTTTCCCACAGTTATTGCAAGATTTTCCATATGCAGGGCATTATCTTGGCTTGTGGCTGTTTCCACATTTGCCACATTTAAAACCTGCATGTTTCTCCTCTTGTTTAGGATATGTTTTATTTTTCCTTCTTTCTTTCTGTATTGCATGCACTGTGGTTTCATCTCTCCGAAGCTCTTTTGCCTGTGCTCTTGTGGTCTCTGCTGCTCAACACATAGAAACACACTTATCTAATGTAAGTCCAGTTTCTCTAAGCAGTCTTTCTCTTAGTCCATTATCCGCTGTACCGCAGACAATCCTGTCTCTCACTAGTGAGTCTCTCAGAGTCCCAAATTCACATGTTTTGCTCAATGTGTGAAGCTCTGCTAAGTATTGATCAAAAGGTATTCCTTGCTTTTGATCATGGGTGAAAAACTTGTACCTTTCAAAGGTCACATTCTGAGTGGGTACAAAATACTCTTCAAATTTTGTCATTAATTCTGCCAAAGTCAGGTTAGCTTCATCCAGCTGAAAACTGTTAAATATATCCAAAGCATCTTCTCCAATAACATGCAATAGGATATTAGCCTTAAGTTTTTTGTCACCGTTCCCTGCTCCACTTGCTGCCAAATAAATGTTAAATCTTTGCTTGAAACGTTTCCAGTTATCAGCAAGATTGCCTGTCAATTGCATGGAAGTGGGCGGACTTAGCTTATCCATGGCAACTCGGAGTATTTGGGCATCCACAGTCCTCTGCTGCTGTGCGTTATTCACCAAATCAGGAACAAAATCCTGTTCTGTTTGTTCAATTCCTCCCTCGGCTCCCGCTTCACTGTCACTGCTGCTCGTAGCCATCACTCGATGCACACTCTGTTAGCCTGTTGCTCCTCGGCATGTTTTCACTCACAAGACTTTTTCTCTTTAATCTTGCTGCTCACTTCTTACACCATGTGTTGTCTTGCTTATCTTAAAGTAAGCCAAGTCAGTCGCTGGGTTTCTATGACTTTTTATTTAACAGTCTCTTTACACGTACTACACAGTGCATGGCTATCACCCACTTCCTCGCTCTCTGCTCGGTGCACTCGCACGTGACCATTCTCTAAGCATTCTGGGTAACACATGCATGCTGGTTAATGGAGTTCAACATTGCTAACTTCAATACACAACACCACTTTCCTTCTTTGTGGAGCTCACAGCAGAAAGCTGCAATCAGAATGAATGAAGCGCAAAACGTGACGCTGCTTGCGCAACTGGACGGAAACGACCGCAGATCACTTTTCTCATGGATCCTTTAATGCAGAAACTGACTCCCTGAGATCCCTGCTTGTCACTGATGAGGCAGGGAGAGAACCAAAGATAAATGAGCAGAAATCTATTTGAAAGAAGGCCCTGTTATAATTTAGAGAACAGACATCAGTCCGTTCTGACTGACACTCACGTAAAGGAGCTGATCAGAAAGGCTACAACTGGCCTAGGGCTTAGCCCCGCCTTCAGCCCCTAAGACTCATGGGAAGGGGGGGATTTTCAGTGTGAAACCATGAGGCAGGTAGCTGTTAGCAGAATTGAGTTGCATGCCGTTTGGCTGAATGAGTGTGTATCGAAGTTACCGGGTTCCTAATGTGAGCAGGAAGGAGAGGACGTGAATGACGCAGTCAGTTAAATTATAACTCGGCACTTGTTGGAGTTACTCCTTAGTATAAGCTGATTCATTGCAATGTATTAATATTTAATAAATTATTTGCTTTTGATACAAATGTCAGTAATACAATTTTAAATAAAAAAACATATAAAAGCAAGATATTCTAATGAAGGTCAAAATTAATTTAAGTTGCACACAACTGAAATGTAATGTATTTAATGTGTTTATTGTGAATATGAATGACTCAGACACCAGAAGGATGCTCTGTCCAGATGTTTGTGTTTTTGTTGGTGTAAGTATCATTGAAAGAGGAATGTTGAGACACAAAGAATTACCAGTTAAATGCTGTTGGATAAACGATGAAATATTCTGTTTTATCATCATAAATCTGACTTCAGAGGAGTCACATTCTCACCAGCATCAACCTTACTGCCCGTCACGGAGTAGTTGTGTGTCAGAGAGAGGCAGAGAAAAGAGTGAGATGAAGAGAGAGAGAGAGTGTGTGTATGAAATGAGAGAGGTGCCTGTGTGTGTGGAGGGGGTATCTGACCTCTAGGGTAGTATTTGTGTTAACTCTGGCTAAGCTGCATTGATGTGTGAATTGAGGGTGGACTCTTTCCTTGAAATAAACACAAGTATAATACTGCTGTTCTGTTGTAGGGAGAGGAGTGTGTTATGGACAATAATATGGCTTTAATTGCGTGTGTGTGTGTTTGTGTGTGTGTGTGTGCGTCTTGGCAGGTCAGTGTGTGGTGTGGCTGTTTGACTCTCACAGTGAAAAAATTCGGCTCTTGGTGTCAAAATTGTTCGCCACCCCTGTCGTAGATCTACCAACCAAAGGGGTTGGTAAGTCAGGCACCGCCAGGTTGAATCACAACACTCGTTTTCTTTGGGTCTCGCAATACATCAAACATAATTTTAAAGTATATTTATTAACATTTCTTTTTGGACCAGACAAAAGAGAGGGAAATTAGGACAGTGGTGATGGGGGACACAAGTACGAGAATAGAAGGGTTAAACACGTTGGAGGATGACTAAAGAAAGACAGACATAGAAGAGAAATAGGATAAATAAATAAAATGCTTACCCCTACGTTAAGTCCCAAAAGAAAGCGAATTGGTAGTGGCAGCCAGGAACCTACAGACACCCACGCACAGAAACAGATTAAGGGAATCTGCTTCCTTTAGCAATCTGACACCAGCCAGAGTTGGAAGTACCATTATAGGGCCCAGAGAGCGCAGGCCCTAGTCCTGCCAGTAAACAGTCCCCCCACCGTTCCCAGGGTACAGAGTAAAGGCACACCCACCTATAGTGTCCTCCAGCTACAGATGATGCCTTTTAATGTTGTAACTTTGAATGAGAAAAAAAAATCCATTTTTTTTTTATTAAAGATTTAAACTTTATGACTTCTGAATGTGTTTTAGATTTTTATTGTTAATGAGGAAATACAAAGTTCTTAAAAAGTATAAAATGCCTAATTTTTGTGTTTGTGTCCTTGCAGTCCTCCCCCATTATTATGTGAGTGAAAAGGTAGATCTCTGCAACCAGCAGAACCCCAGAGTGGAACAGAAGGAACAAGAACCTCCACAGATTAAAGAGGAACAGGAGGATCTAGACCTTCCACCCTTTGAAGAGGAATGGGGGGAACCAGCACCTCGACAGATGGAAGTGGAGCAAGAAGGTCTCCCTCCACAGTTGAAGCAGGAGCAAGAATGGCTCTGCATCAATCGGGATGAAGAGCAGCTTAATCTGAAGCAGGAGAATGATGACTTGATGGAGACTCCTACCTATGAGGAAAATGAGCACAATACAGCAGGTCTAAACAGTCAGCAAAGCTTTGTAAGTAATAACCAGGATCAAGAAGGAAGTCGGGATGAAGAATCATCAGCAACAGATGGAGAGACAGACTCACTGAACAGAGATCAGAAGAATAAAAAAGACAAAAGTCATGACAAAAATGTGGACAGCTCTCACATGTCAGATAATCAGCGTGACTCAGATGTTAGTAAAAAACTCAAGGAGACTTTGGATAAGCAATGCATACAACCCCCATGCAAGAAGAGACTTTCCTATAAAAAGTCTGGTAAAAGTTCGAGAATAGTTAGTAATTTGTCTGTCTACATGAGAACTAATTCTGATGAAGGACCTTATGTCTGTAAAGAATGTGGTAAAGGTTTTAGTTGGTCATCTCAGTTCAGACTTCACATGAGAACTCACACAGGAGAGAAACCTTTTTCTTGTAAGGAATGTAATACATGTTTTAGTCAAAGAGCTAGTCAAAAAAGACACATGCGAACTCACACAGGAGAGAAGTCTTTTTCTTGTAAAGAATGTGATGCAAGTTTTAGTCAAAGATTTGATCTGAAAAGACACATTGGCACTCACACAGGAGAAAAGCCTTTTTCTTGTGGAGAATGTGAAACAAGTTTTAGTCGAACATCTAGTCTCAAATCACACATGAGAACTCACACAGGAGACAAACCTTTTTCTTGTAAAGAATGTGATACAAGGTTTAATCGAATTTATAATCTTAAAATACACATGAGAACTCACACAGGTGAGAAGCCTTTTTCTTGTGAAGAATGTGATACAAGTTTTAGTCAAAAATCTAGTCTCAAAAAACACATAAGAACTCATACAGGAGAGAAGCCATTTTCTTGTGAAGAATGTGATAAAAGTTTTAGTAGTGTATCTAATCTCAAAACACACATGAGAACTCATACAGGAGAGAAGCCTTTTTCTTGTAAAGAATGTAACAAAAGGTTTAGTCAAAGATTTCATCTAAAAAAACACATAAAAACTCATAAAGGGGAGAAGTCTCTTGTCAGTGATGTAATTGTTTCAGTCTGAGTTAGTAGAAGGGAATAGATTCTGAAATGTAATGTATTTGTTGAGATGTAGATTTTATTTTTCAACAGGACGTAGCATCTTTCTGCCAAAGGCTCCTTTACTAACTTTCCCGAACCTATTAAAACTCTATTTTTATTTATTTATTTATTTATTTGGAGCCCCATTAGCTTCCACAAAGTGGTCGCTAGTCTTCCTGGGATCCATACGCAAAAATTACATACATTATACCAATTTCACAAAACCCAAAACTGATTTCACAAAATACAGTGACTAATTCATCATATTTACCTTAAAAGCTTCACATGTTAAAATAAGTGAAAACAATTTCATTTTTTACCAGCATATCAACACATAGCAACATAACATCAACAATAATACATTTCATAACAGCAAATCATTCAAATTATTAGTTATTGTAAATAGTCCATGTATCTTAGTTTTAAAATCTTTTTGAAATGATATTTGTTACTAATAAGCCTTGTCCTTACAGACACTTGATTCCATGCAACAGAAGATCTAAACAGCACTGTTCTTCTCATATAGTTGGATCTTGAAGAAGGAACAATCAAATCACCAGAGCTGACCTTACGAGTTTGGTATTGGTGACAATACCCACTGTATAAAACTTTGTTTACCAAATATTGTGGACATTTTTTAAAAATGACATTGTGCATTAAGCATTGAAGACTGAGTTGTACTTTGTGTTTTACCATCAACCAACCTAAAATGGTGTGCATCTCGTTCAGATTGGTCCAAAAAGAGCAACCAAGAGCCACCCTGGCAGCTCGATTTTGGGCAAGTTGTAATTTTTTTTAGATGCCCCTGTGTCGCACTAGACCAAATGACTGGGCAATACTCCAGATATACTTGTTCAACTAAACTATTGTCAATCCTCAAATTCAGGTAACATGGTGCATTCAATAAATATTTTGTACCGAAAACGATGCATTTTGTTTTAGATGTATTAAGAACCAATTTATTCAACTTAACCCAATTGGTAACTAAATTAAGTTGATTCTGTAGGGCTGTATTGAGCTCTGGGACAGTAGTAGATGCACAGAATAAAGTTGCATCATCTGCATATAACACCACTTCTGCATTTTCTAATCTCCTGGGACATATCATTTACAAACACTGAAAATAAAAGTGGACCCAAACAACTACCTTTTGGAACCCCACATGACATAAACTTTGTTTCAGACAAGCTACCATTGAAGAGGACTTTCTGTGTTCTGCCATTAAGATAATTTCTTATCAGTGAAAGAGCCAACTGTGAAAATCCATAACATTTTAGCTTTGCCAACAGAATATCATGGTCGATTACATCAAAAGCAGCTGTGAAATCTAAAAGTACCGCACCCACATATTTTTTATCGTCCAAATGTGTTAACCACTGGTCTACCATATGTACTAATGCCGTATTGGTTGAATGACCTGGTCTGTAGGCATGCTGTGCACTAGTAAACAGATCATTTGAGATAAAGTAGTGTAGCATTTGATTAAATATCAACCTTTCAAAAATGTTACTCAAAACAGGGAGAACATGAACTGGTCTGCAGTTTGAAGCAGTAAACTCTGACTTTTCATCCTTAATTAGAAGTATAATTTTTGATTGTTTCCATTGGTCAGGAAACACTCCACTGATTAGTGCTCTATTAAAAATATGACATATTGGTTTGTGCAAAACATTTGCAACTATTTTAAGGATTCTACCATCAATGTAATCAATACTTGTTGTTTTATCATCAGGTAATGAGAGAAGCAAATCTTGAACATTATTCTCACTAACAGTGTCGAACACCAAGGAACAAGCTTTATTTTCCATTATCAATTGAATATTTTGACAAGGAGAGCTTATATCCTGCGCTACCATAGAGGATCTCAGCTTTTCAACTTTGTTAATGAAAAAGTCATTCAAATGATTGGCAATATCAAATGGTTTACTGACAATAATGCCACCAATTTCCATATTCAAATTAAAAGTCTTTTATTTTGCACATCAGTTCTTGTAACACTTTCCACAATCTTTTACTGTCATTCATGGAACCACAAATTTTTTGTCCAAAATATTATTTCTTTTTCAAAAAGTTTAATTTTGTAACTTTATTCCTTAATATATATATAATATAGTTAATAGTTTGTATAATCCTCTACATGTTTAGAGTTGGAAGCCACCTTTTTTGCGTTGTCTCTCCGCTTCATGAGTGATAATAATTCCTCATCTAACCATGGAGCATTATTACTTTTTACTGTTCTTTTACGAAGTGGAGCATGTTTCTCGACAATCTTTCCGAAAGTTGCCATAAAAGTGTTCAAAGAAGCATTTACATCAATTTCCTGCACAACTGTAGACCAATTCGAACTTTTGATTTCATCAATAAATAGATTGGGATTAAAATGTTTATAGGATCTGCGATACATGATTCTTCCACCGGATTTAGGCATTTTTGTTTGCTTTGTAATGGCTATCAAATTATGATCAGAACACCCTACTCCAATAGAAACTGCCTGGGAGCAAAAATCAGGAACGTTAGTGTAAATGTGATCTATACAGGTTGATTTAGATGAATTATCCATAGCAAGTCTAGTTGGTTGTGTCATGACCTGTTTAAGATTACATGTATTAGCCATTGTAATGATCTTTTCAAACAAAAAACTTTTTTTTGAAAACCAGTCTATATTAAAGTCCCCAAGAAGAAACATTTCCCCACATTTATTTGAGACCATTTCCATATTTTCACATATTTTTTGTAAGTATTCTGCATTGGAGCTAGGTGGTCTGTAACAACAACCGACCAGTGTTGGTTTACTAAATGGAAGATTAATTTGCAACCATATTACTTCGATGTCTCTGCTCATTAACTCTGATTTTAGGGTAGCAACAATATTCTCCTTTACATAGAATGCTACTCCTCCACCATTTTGATTTCCTATCTCTTCTGTATAATCTGTACCCATCAACATTTAGATATTACTATCTAGGTGTGTTTCAGATAAGGCTAAGACATGAATATTTTCAGTCAAACATATTTGTGTGATTTCATTAATCTTGTTTCTCAAGCTACATATATTTAAGTGTGCTAAAAATATACCTGTTTTGTGGCCCATTTGCAACTAAACACAACATATTTGCATTAATACAAAACTACAAACATACATTACAATAGACAGTTCTCATGATCATTTAATCCTTTAATCCGAATATTGCCTCTGTCCATTTGCAGGCCAGATAACAAGTTTGTCATACCTTAACTCAGCTCTTTCTCCTTTTACTCTGGCTGCTTTCAGCTGGGGCAGCAATTCCCTTCTCCTCTGCTGCACCACATCTGAAAAGTCTTCATTGACATATATACTTGTTCCCTTTAACTTTTTGGTTGAGGAAAGGATACGCTGGCGGTCTTTGAACCTGAGAAGCTTGACAATAATCTTTCTGGGCCTTCGTCCTTCTTGAAACTTTCCCAGTCGATGTGCCTTCTCAATTTCAATGTTTGAGCCATCTAGACCTAATTTCTCAGACAACATTTGTTGGATCTTGATTTCTAATCCATCAGTGGTTTCTCCTTTTTCCTCTGCAATCCCATCAATTAGAAGATTAGATCTCCTTGACTGGTTTTCAAGATAGTCCAATTTATGAAACAAGTCCTCCATTTCCTTCTTGAACTTTACAATGTCATTTTCAATTTCTTTGATTTTCACATCAGTACCTTTATATGTAGATGTCACCTCTTCCACGATGCCCTGGGTGAATTGTAGGCTTGTTTTCAGTTCATGGACTTCTTCATTGAAGAAAAAAGGTTCTGTGCACTGTCTAGTGGGTCTAGATGACCAACTCCCAATGTTAAAGTGCCTAGGATAGCACAAGGGTTAGAAGGAGGTAGAAGTTAATATTGAATTAAGAGTTGGACATGTGTGCCGAAAATATCATTTATTTATATTTATTCTAAAAAGATAGTTATTTTCCAAGACAAGAATTTATACATTTTCTTTCAAATCAAAAATAAACATTTCAATACAATGAACTCTTTTTTCTTCTTCATTCATTTTCATTTTCTATTCCGTTTAGTCCCTTTCGGGGTCACGGGACTTCCAGAGCCTATCCCGATCACTTGTGGGCGAAGGCAGGGGATGCCCTGGACAGGTCGCCAGTCTGTCGCAGGGTAGAAGTTTTGGAGTCTTTCTTAACCCACTCTGGAGGCTGAGGGTTCAGAACTGAAAAGAGAACCCAGAGGAAATCTCCCGTGCGTTTCTGACCACGGTCGGAAAAGAGAAGTCATCGCGCAGGAAAGGTTCAACACTTGGATCAAACTGTTATTACAGAACGTCTGCCAACACTTCCTCATTCAAAACTCAGAGAGGGCCGAGCAGCCCTCCTTCTTTTCCTCTCCCTCGCATTCCCTCTGGTGGCCCAAGGCAACGCCTGCTCCCGTCGCCGCCTTGCCCCCATGACAACCGCAGTCACACAAAAGTCCGAAAGAGGTCCGCGGAATGCGGAAATACTGTTACGTAGTGTAGATAATGTATGTTTTAATATCTTATTCTTTATTATGTTACAGCTTTATCTTTAGTGTGAAGTGAACTTATTTTGAACTATCCAGATTTATGGTTGTGTGACATTCCTTTTTACTTTATGGTTGCAGCATCCTGTGAAGAAATAGGATGTTCTTCGTGCAAAGTTAGGTGCAATAAATATGCCATGGACTACATCCGTCCCATCTGGGTTGAAGGTTCTTCCCCTGGGAAAGTGTGAAGATTCGTGTTCTCATGTGGAGGTTGGAGCTGACCTTTGCTCTGGATGCCGGTAAAAGGAACCTTGGGTTGTCCAGGAATGATTTACTCTGACCAGATGGGGACTCTTTTGATCATCGGACTGTGTGCGCCGGTAAAACGGGCCCCCGAGAGGCGGAGCGGATCTGAAGTTGGCAACTTCAGCTATTGGCCAGAGGAAGCAGGCGGGCTATCAGCTGACGAATCAGAGCGACCAGGGGCGGAGGATCAGCGGCCATGATCTTTCCGGAAGGCGGAGATTCAAACACATGTTAAAAGGACTGTTTTTAAAGTTTTCCATTGTTCTTAGGAAAATCTACGAGTAATTCGCATGTAACTTGTGCGTCAGTAGATCTGCATTAATGTTTAATCTGTGCTCTAGAACTTTGTCAGGGAAATAAACTGTATTTTAATCCGGTTGAATCCTTGTTTGCTTTACCATTCTCGACTATCAAACACGCATGGATGGAAAGAACTGAAAAGCGGAAGATTTCTTTCCTACAATTTTGGTGACCCCGAGACGTGAAGTCTGGGTCAGGAACGCGGACCAGACCGGTTGAACCAGATCATATTGGTTTATTACGAGAATTCAGAGATTTTCGGCGTAAAGTCTGGGGATGCTTCCTGCCATGCGGTCGACTTCTTCAGAGGCCTCATTCATAATCATGGTGAGCAGAGCCTTTTGTAAAGTCTCAAATTAAAGGAGAAGTCAATTGTGTGGGTGGCGGAGTGTACCCTATACGAATGGGCGAGCGCACCCGAATAAATAGGTTTTGGGTTCAACCTCCCTAGAACAGCGGATTGAACGGAACGGAATATATATTTTATATATATATTTCCGGAACGGAAACGGAAAATTGTGCATTTTGTCAGGACAACAACGACAACAACATGACTTGACGACTGACTGACGACAATACAGACGTGATCGCTGATGAACGGACTGAATGTATGAGATTTTGATACGTGACTGCTTATGAATGAAATGTATGCATGAGATTTTGGAAAGTATGGGATGAAAAACTGTTTGAAATCGGTGAATT
Source organism: Oryzias sinensis (assembly GCA_037389245.1). Lineage (NCBI taxonomy): Eukaryota > Metazoa > Chordata > Actinopteri > Beloniformes > Adrianichthyidae > Oryzias > Oryzias sinensis. The sequence goes on from CM074510.1 coordinate 15,612,314, forward strand.
TTGGCTTTATTTTCCATGTTTCTGTGTGAATTGTTTTCTCTACAGACGTGGCCATCTTGTTTCGAATTAGCCAATAACGGGACTTTTTAGTTCCTTTCGAATGCGTCGACAGCGCTGATTGGCTTTGTTTTTTTCGATCATGTGGTCGGCGTGACGGCGTCCATGCAGACCAAAATGTTCGACCCGCGCTAAACTTTCACGGAACAAAGCCGAAGAGTCTGCGATCTAATTTGTGGTAAAATAACAACTGACATCGTAGTTATTGAGCGTGGTTATGACCTCGGTTGTAAGACATCGATAAAAACAAATTTCAGTGGTCTTGGTTTGACGAAAAAGATTTTGCAGCTTGACTACACATGCAGCTGCAGCCTGCAGCAACAGTCTCTGTTCTGCCTCTGTTCGAACGAAAATAACTTTCTCGGGAGTTTGCCTAAAGTTGGGCAAATCTTTCTAAAACACTACAGTAGTCCTCAGAATGTCTACGTTTGATAGTTTCAGCATTGTATAGTGTAAATGCAAAAATCAGATATGGGTCACTTTTAAAATATGATGTAGGCGGGTCGTCAAAAAAATCGGATATAGTCAGAAAATCGGATATGGGCATAAAGACCTGCAGTGTAAATGCGGCCTTAGTCTCTTGGTGGTTGGACCTGGCTGGAGGTGGATGCTTTATCCCTTCCTCCTTACTGTAGCTGGTAGCGTTGTGTAAGGGGGACCCCCTGTTTCGGCCTACAAGTAGTTGTGTCCTGCTCAGGTGCACCTCCTTTGTTTTGTGTTTTCTTTTAATCATGTTTACGGTTGTGGTGTGTGTGTTTGAGTATTTGGGCCCTGAGCAGGTACTCCTGCCGAGGGCTGGATTGGCGATGTCCCTTGGCATTGTTAGCTGGCTACCCACCAGTGCAGTGGGGTTGAGGAGTCTTGGAGGCAGCCACCCTCATTCAGTGTTGAAGCGCAGTCCAACTGTCCAAGTATACTGTAAACATCTCTTTTATGGAACTTGTGTTAAGTTTTTGATAAATTGTATATTTCTAACCACTACCAAATCCCGTCTCCATTTGGGGTGTGAATGTAAGAGGGCATTCGGGCAAACACGCAGCAGGTCCACTGCAGGCTTTGCCAGGTCAAATGTTTCAGAAAGCTACAGATGTAGAGCAGCAGTGAAGTCTGCCGGATGGTGGGTTTGGCATTTTAAGTGCTGTTGGTCAGATACTGGGTGGACCAGGACAGTTTGGGTAATGGGTAGATCCCCTCTGAACTGCATACGACGGTTTCGTTAACCTGCTCCACGGGCACTTTGGTGACCTGAGCACTGTAAAAAAAAAAAAAAAGACATTTCAAGAAAAAAAAAAGAAACGAACTTAGTGCCACAAGTTTGATTCGCAAAAATAAAGTCCACTCATAGGTACCAAAAAAAACAAACTAAATAAAAATTAAATTAAAAAAAAAAACAAAGAGACACCACTTTCCTCGCTCGACTTTTACGGTCGCTTTCTTGCTGTATTTGCCCGAGGCTATGGTGCAGCTGCAAACAAAGCCTAGGGAGATAGTTTCAGGAAACTACAGATGGTGTAGAGCATCGAACAGCGTCGAACAAGAAAGTTCGTCCTTGAAATGCCCGTCC
>CM074510.1:15614434-15629968 GCA_037389245.1 Oryzias sinensis
AGTGACTTTTCAGGTTCTGCTTGAACATTTTTCTCTAAAGCTCCAATAGTTTGGGAGTTTAATGTTGGTCCTGGATTTTTGTTAAAAAGGTTGTCAGTATTTTCAACATGGGTGTCAGGCATGTTGTCAGGGGCAGGAGCAGTTACAGAGTCAACGAATTCAGAGAAATCTATATCGTCAAGGAGATTAAAAAAATCTTGATCCATCTCAGTTTGGTTCATCATAATCCTTTGTTTCAAAATAATAAAACAATATTATAGTATAAACCACACAATCCTGGTTTGTGCTACAATTGCAGCAGTTACATACGAAGGGTTATTTGCAGAGAATTTTACCGACAACGTCTTTGATCATTGTGATGTCACCCACTGCATGGATGATATCACATGACATCACATGACATGATGTCATGTGATGTCATGTGATGTCAACCACACAGTGATGTCATCCTCACAGTGATGTCATGTCTCTAAAAATTGTCTCTCAATCTTTACAATCTGGAGCCACACCCACAGGGAAATTGATCTTTTTGGTAAAAATATAACTTCATGTGTCTTTGGTGATGTAGGTAGGGGGAGTGATTCTAATCTGGCATTCTATAACATTCTTGCTAGGAAGTCGTATCAGAGGATAAATGAGGGGCTGGCAGGACAGCAAATTGTGACGACCAACCACTACTGCAAGATGAAACAAAGGAATAAATTGCCTTTATTCTCAATCCAACAAGGACATTGCTCTTTTTTAGATAGGAGAAAAGGGGAAAACATGAGAATTACAGTGGTGTCAACAAAGCATACATCTGCATTCTGCTCTTTTCGGTGCAGAATAAAGGGGAAGCAAACGAATGCCCCCACAATCCAAAACAGATATGCCTGATTGGGATGGGGGTTAGGTGGAGGGCGGGGGGAGGGCGGAAATCGGTGCTCCAGTACACCACCTTGCGGGTGGCTGCAGCATCGAGAGGCTGCCAGCTCCAGCACTGTACATGGGTTGGAGGAGTAGGAGTACCAGAGGCCAAGAGAGGCAGAGCAGCCAAAGACAGCATTAACATACAAACTACATGTCATTCTCTGTAGCACAGCTCTTTTGAAAAGATAGAATAAAATAAAATAAAATTGAACTGAATTGAATTGAAAAGCCAAGGGCAAAGTACGCTCAGCTCAGGGAAAGTCAGATTAGTTATTCATTTTTGTTTGCCAATAATGAGCTTTGTCCTTGTTCTAAAAAACCTTGAGACAGACACTTTTTGGTCCAAAAGTCAAAGGAATTTGAGTTTTCTCAGACCTTAGTACAAAGTGTCTTGGAGCTGTCGTCCATTTTTTCCCCAAGTTTAGGAGCCTGAGCTTTTGGACGAGCTGCAACTGTCTTTCAGTCTGAGTCTAAACTGCCCCATTGCTGTTTGCTGCTTGGAAACTGCTGAGTAAATCAGATAAATCCCAGTTGACAGAAATCCAGTCATCAAACACCCACATAGGTTTACGTCTTCAACATTTTTCCAAGACAGTTGGGATAGACTCACCTGCCTCTACCTGCCCCATGGATTGCTGGTGTAATCCCGTTCCTTCGCATGGAAAAAAAAATCAATTTCATAGAGCAGCTCAGTAAATCAGAGTGAAAAAGGCAGAAAGGCTTACCGAACCTCAAATTGTATGTAAATCTTAGGGGTTCAAATTATTTCTAAACTTTTACTGTAAACAAAACATAGAACTAACCCTGGATGCAGCTGCTCAGCCATGGGAAACCATTCATTCCATGAAGCTCTCTGCGTTCTGTTCTTGGGCTAATCTGAAGGTCACATGACATCTGGAGCTCTGTAGCAATAGACTGTGCAGAAAGTCTGCAACCTTTTTGCAGTCAGTATGAATTAGTACTTGATTTTAAACACCTGTGACCAGGACAAGTGATGAGGACACCTGTTTCTGATCATTTGAATAGGTGAGCGAATACTTTTGGTAATATTGTGTGTGTGTATATTTTAACACACGGGTTTAGAGGACATGATGCAAAGAGAATTTATCTGTGAATCCTGACATAGAACAAGAATCACCTTTGGATATAACTGTGAGGAACTGAGGTGCTGGTTTGGGTGAATGCAGGAAACTGTCTGTCTGTCTGTCTGTCTGTCTGTCTGTCTGTCTGTCTGTCTGTCTGTCTGTCTGTCTGTCTGTCTGTCTGTCTCTCGTCTGTCTGTCTGTCTGTCTGTCTGTTCGTCTGTCTGTCTACACATGTGGACAGAATTGCTGGTACTCTTTGCTTTGGATCAGACGACATCCTGAGGTGTTCTGGTCCTGAGTCCAGGTGTTTCATAAAATAAACCTGGCAAACTGCTCTGCCTGGACGGCTCTACTTGACCAGAGAAAAATTTATTTTTGAGCCTCAATGAACTCACTGGGAGCATTTTTTTTTAAAAAAGCAACCCTGTGTTTCCAGATGACGTTGGTGGAGAGGGTGGTGGAGTACACGGAGCTGGAGAGGGAAGCAGCCTGGGAACCCAGAGGCCCTCCACGCTTAACGGCAGAGGAATGGTGTCCTTCAACCGGGGGGAATCCCACAGCCCAGATGGGCCTCTGGTCCTCAAAGACATCAGCTAATCTACAAGCCAGCGAGAAGGTGAAGAACCTGCTGGAATAAAATCCTTTAAAAACAAACGCTTGGGTGGAGTTCTGACAAATCCAAATGGGGTTTGGTTTCTTTGGAGTCAGGTGGGTGGAAAGCTCCTGATCTCGCTCTGTCTCTGAACCAATCTGTCCTGATGAGTCCAGAGAATTTCACTGTCTGTGTTGATGGTCTATAAAGTCACTTGTTACCATCTTGTCAAAAAAGTTTGGACCAAAGTTGTGTTTATTTAAAGACTAAATGAAACACGGTGGGGGGAGTATCCTCATTATTCTTTCAGGCATCACATTGAACTTCAGACTTTTTGGAAATTTTGCTGTTAACTAAAACAAAGCAAAGCAGTTTGACGGCTTCATTTAAGAGCTGAAGCCTTGAATGAGTAAAGACCTAACAGTTTGTTTGAGTTCCTGATAAGATCCACAGAATCTTTTCACTGCTGAAACAGCAATTGAGTCATTCCAGGTCTCAAAAGCCTGATGTCAAGTCAGTCAAAGTCAACTTTATTGTCAATTCTTTCATGTGCATCACATACAATGAATCGTAAATTCGCTTACTCTCTCGTGTCTGTTCAGGGGAAGAAAAATAAAACAAAGTATAATGCTTAAAATAAAATAAATAGGTAAAAAGAAAGAAAAAGATACAATTTACAATATACAACATAGGCAATTTAAGTTACAAAAGTGCGAGTGCACTAAGGCAGTGTCTCAAGGCAGCCAAGAATGAGCACCGTTCATGGGGATATGGGTGGTGGGTAGGAGAGGAGAGGGTGTTTAGCATCCTGATGGCCTGGTGTGTGTGAAACTGTTTCTGAGTCTGGTGGTCCGGGAGGAGGCTCTGCACCCTCCCTGAGGGCAGCAGAAGGCTGAACAGGTTGTGTGCAGGGTGGTGTGCATCCTTGATTACTGTTAGTGCTTTGCGGGTGAGGCGGGTGTATGTATAAGTCCTGCAGTCCTGCTCCAACAATTCTCCTGGCTGTGTTGACTATGCGCTGCAGGTCTTTTCCTGTTGTTGTGTGTACAGCTGCCCCCACACAGTGATGCAGCTGGAGAGGATGTTTCGATGGTTCCTCTGTAGAATGTGGTCATGATGGCTGGTGAAGCACCTTGATCTTTTTTTAGTTTCCGTGAGGAAGCAGAGACGTTGTTGACCTTTCTTTGCCAATGATGTGGTGTGAGCGGTCCAGGAGAGGTCCTCACTGATGTGAACCCCCAGGAATTTTGTGCTGCTCACTCTCTCCACAGCAGTACCATCAATGATCAGTGGTGTTGAGTGTGGCTCTCTGAAAGCTGGACAACGATCTCCTCCTTTGTCTTGCATGTAACCCCTTTCCTCTCCCTCCTCTAGACCCACTAGACCAGGGGTCACCAACCCTGTGCCCGCGGGCGCCTGGCGCCCGCGAGCACCCCTTGTGGCGCCCGCAGGGAATGCAACCAAAAAAAATCTTTTTTTTTTTTTTATTGAAGCAAATATTCAACAAACAACCACGGCATGTCCGTCAATGACAACAATTTCAATTCTGAGATAGAGATAGACCATAAAAAAACAAATATGACAACAAATATAACTTAAAAAAATATTCAATGAAAATAAGGGTCTATTACAAAGTATAAATAGATCAAATAAATTACACAATTTCTGGACATTCTATGATTCATGTAATGTAAAGATTTCGAGAATAGGTTGGAGGTGGTTGGGTAATCCATTAATGTCAGACTAATATTCCTGTGGTCTGTTTTTATTCACATTTTTGTTTAAAAAGTTAAAATTAAGATAAGTTTAAAGGCTGAAAGTTTAACTTTAGTGTGTTCAATAAATATTTATCTTGTTCGCTGCAACCCAAAGTCTGGTTTTAATTTAGGCTCCCTCTGCAATTGAGTTTGACCGCCCCTGTAATAATGTAGCCCAGATAATTCATGCATGCTTTGTGTGTAAATGAGCAAATAAAAATAGGGCCCCACAAAAGGAAGTCCTCAAATTGTGTTTTTTTTTTTTGGGGTGTTGAGGTTTTTTAGTGCTCTTCATACCACTTGGTGCCCATGAAATAGCCCTCGGTCTCAAAAAGGTTAGTGAACCCTGCACTAGACAGCGCTGAACCTTTTTTCTTCAATGATTTGTGATCTTCACTGGTGTCCATGGATTACATGAAATCTTTCCACCTTTGTATCCCCCTGTGTCATTGTAGGGAGATTTAAGGGTGGGGTCATCTAAGAGAGCACCACGGTTAACAAACGTTGATGATGAGTCACAGACAACAGACTGGCTGATGCTTTCAAAATTCCTCGCCTCTTTCATCAGAAGCCAGCATGACCGATGAAGCTCTGTGGCAGGCCCTCCAGGACGCGACCTCTTGCTTCCCACACGGCCTACAGAGTATCCGAGGCGGGGGCTTCACTCCGAGTTTGCCCCTGCAGGGGCAGTCTGCAGTGGAGGAGCTGCCCCAGAAGGTCTGAATTTGCTAAAACCTTTCATTTAACCTATTTTACTCATTCATTTTAGTACAATTTACATTTATTTGAATATTTCCAATAATTTTTTATATCCTTAAAATGCATTTTCCATTCACATCTGGAACATTAGGCATTAATTACACTTTTTTTTAATTGTTTTGGCTTTTGGTCAAAATTTTTAATAAGAAATTTTCACCATTTCTGATTTCTGAATTTGTTCTTTACTATTTTTCCCATGCTTACACTTTTTTCACAGAAATTCCTGTTTTTTCATGTTTGCTTTTTCATGCTAGACGTGAAGATGTCACTGTTTATAAACTAGCTTTCACAAAGTTTCTTCTTGTTGCCCGTCACTAGTTTTCTATTAAAACAGTATTAATGGGATTAAAAGTCATAAGAACATTTATAAAACTTACCTTAAAAGTATTCTATGGAAATTCAGCATAAAGCAGTGCGATTTCTAAAGTACAAACCTTTTTTCAGGTTTATTTTGGGTTTAATGTCACGCAGGCCTGCTATTCTCCTTATGTCTTTTATAAAAGAGGGCGTGGTCTTACCTGTGATTTTACTCATGATTTTTTCACTGAGACTGGTGGGATGACCAAGGGCGGGGCTCACTGCCGAAGCCAGACATCACAGAGGCTCCACCTCTCTGGAGTCCTTCCACCTCCTCCAGCAGTTCTATCTCAGGCAACTGCAGATTCTGTTCAGTTTAACGGAGAAATGGTGGAACCTTAGACTTTATCTGCAATTTCCCAACTGCTGATGTTTACACGGTTCCCTCAGAGACTTGTGCACGACCCAAATACTTCCAGGCGTTCTTGATAGATGGACTGCTGAGGTGGAAAAAGGACCGCGCAGCAGCAAATGCTGCAGCTCAGGAACATCTGTGGCCTCTGCACTCCCACAGGCTGTACCTCTGCACGCCCTGAGCCAGAAGAGCCAATTTGGTCTTTGGATGCACAGATTTCACCAAACCTGCTGCATACACAGGTGTATAATGACAAAAGAGGCCAGAGGTCTAGATCTGACTTTATATCAACCTACAAAAGTGACCTGAGCTCTCTGTCATCACTGCAGGGGAGCTCATCGGGGTGGAGTACCTGTACCAGCAGACGGGCAGCGTGCTTGAGGATGTCAGCGTGGACCCTGATGCTCCGGACGAGGCTGCTGCTGTCACTGCTCTCCAAGAGGAGGATGAGGGTATGAGGAGGATGAAGACCAGGTCAGTCATCATCTCTTCGGGACACAGCAGCCTGGCCAGGTGACCCAGCTACACCACCAGGTCTGGGAGCCATCCAGTCCCCCCACCACTGGCAGAAGAGGATGTCCATCCCGTACCGCAGACTTCTCGTGTGGTCTGCTCCCGCAGAGATTGAGCCACCGGACAAAAAAATACCTTCAAATGAGAAGTTTTATTTCACTTAACACAAAAATGTCATGGACCTAAATTAAAATGGGGCCAGCTTAACAAAATGTAACTGAGAGAATCAATAACAAAAAGTCACAAACTAACTGAACCTAAACTGACCCACCAACAGAAACATTAGGAGATTTTATACTGACTTATCAGGCCAATGACACAATAGGGAAGGAATCCACAATATAAAAACAGTCAAAACCTAAATATCAACCAAAGCAGTAAAATTACTTATAATTTAATGCAACAACAAATTAAACTGAACTCATACTTCAAAACAAGTTTAATTAAAAAAATACCAACAATAGTCCAACATATGAACAACTTCTTTGTCTTCCAGATGGAAGTGTTCAGGTTGTCTTGCTCCTCCCTTGTCCCTTCATCAGAACTTCTTCAGTTCTGCCTCTGCCCCAGCATCAGGCCCTCTGGTGACAGAACTAAAAAAAAATTGAATTACACAAAAACATGGTATTGTAAAAATTTGCTGCCAGAACATTTTTGGCTCGATAAAACATTTGATCCCCTTTGTGACTTTTTGTGTACCTGCTTGGACATTGTCAAGACCGACAAGACGGGCAAGACTCGGCGTACTAGTAATGATGCGATGAATGTCATGTCTTATGTCACGTGACGGCCAACCCAGTAACATTTATCAATGGCGACGGCTTTTATGCTACTGAGCAGCATCCTGCACCTATAGCAGTGTTATTTTACGAAGAAGAGGGCAGTTTGGTTAAAGTCTGAATGTATTTAACCAGTTTTAATCTCTTACCTTCAACTATTGTAGTTTTTTAGAAGTTTTGAGTAAAAACTGTGAAAAAGAGAGACACAAGCTCTAAAGGTTTTGTGGATGGCTCTCAAAAGAGCCGTTGTGGGTTAGTGCTTTGAGGACAGAAATGATTCTGAGCTGCTATGGGTCTGCTCCTCTGCAGGAGTGATCATGAAGGAGTCTCTCAGCTGAGAGCCTCTGTTGGCAGCAACCTGTTTTATCCCGTGCAGCGGCTCGTCTTCAGTTACCACAGCCTCATCTCTGCAGGTTCCTGTGGTGCTGAGGACCTGATGAAGCTGTGCAGAACACCAGAACTTCACGCTATGGTCTGGATCCTCAGTCAGGCGCCAATACAGACCCTACTGTGCAGAGCATCCAGAAAACATTCTTCATAAGCAGGCGGGCTGGGGATCGGTCAGTTAAGATGCACCCTATTGGGAAAATGTGACAACCAGGGAATGACTATAAGGGATTTCTGCAGGGAAGAGGCCCCATCTGCCACAAAGACACAGGGAAGGAGTTCTTTGTTTTTTCTGGTTACTCATTGGACAGATGATTGACTGATCCACTGTGAAGCGTTTATTCAAAGCTGGATAAAGCCAGTGTCCCCCGTGGCTCATCCAGCTCCAACTTCTATTACCAACAACCAACCAAAGCCACAAGAAGAACTGCAGAAAAAGTGCGTTTGCTCTGGGGGCCTTCAGGACAACATGCCTGCTCTCCACTGTCCCAGAGTTAATTGAAAAGCCACCAGACAAGAACTGACTAGTCTGGCTCCAGGGTGGGGCACTGGTAACTTTTATTGGGGAGGCGACCAGTAATCAAAAGGTTTTTGTTTTGTTTGAATCGCTCTTTAGTTCATTCCGCCTGCTAGGACTCAGCTTTGAGGTGGAAACACCACCTGGCTACTGCCCTGGGATCATTCGGGCACGCAAACCCCTCCACCACGATCAAGGTGGCGATTCAGGGAGGGGATATTTATCAGTCACTAGCCAATCACTAACAATTACCGTGGGGAAGCCGAAGATCTCGGAAAAAACCCACAAGACTGCCAAACTTGAACTTGTTTCTGCATTATCTAAACATTTTGGTGACTGATATTTAGTTTTGATTTATTGTTTATCTATGTATTCATTCATTGATTGATTACTTTAATTATTATTACTGTATTATTATATAACTGATTTGTATATTATATTAAAATAATGGGCGACAGTGGCTCAGGTGGTTGAGCGGGTCGTCCAATGATCGGAGGTTGGCGGTTCGATCCTCGGGCCCGACCAGCCAAAAATGTCGTTGTGTCCTTGCAAGACATCACCCTCCTTTGCCTCCAGTGTGGCTCAATTGGTGTGTGAATGTATGGATGATCCTGTGATGGCCAGAGGTCAGAGGCTAAAATGCACCGGCAGCCACGCTCTGGGTCAGCCTGCCCTGTGGCAGCTGTGGCTGCAACCGTAGCTTGACATCACCAAGTACATGAGGACTGAATGAATAAATGGACATAATGCGCTGGGTGTCTTGAAACACAGATAAATCCAATCATTATTATTATTATTTAATTTTAATTGTTATTATTAATATAGCCCACACAGTCACTTTGACCATGTTATTTAGCTCTAATTCACCTTTAAAAGTTTTAGAATCTAGGGAAAGCCAGAGCACCCGGAGAGAGAACCCACTAATGCACAAAGAAACACAAAACTATTTCTGCACATAGAGGCATTTGTGCAGAAAAAAACACTTCCAGACAACTATCCATCCATCCATCCATCATCTTTTTCCACTCATCTGGGAACGGGCCTGGGGGGCAGCAGTCTAAGCAAAGATGCCCAGACCTCCCTCCCTCCGGCCACTTCCTCCAGCTCTTTTAGGATGCCCTGAGACATTCCCAGGCCAGCTGAGAGACATAATCTATGTATTATTATTATTATGCATATGTATTTATCTATTTATTTAATTATTTATTTATTTATTATTAATGTATCATTATCGACGGTGTAAGTTATTTATTGTTAATTGTTATTATTTTGTCAATGCCCACTGCAGTCAATGAATATATTGTTTTAGCTCTAATTCACCTTAAAAGTCTTTTTTTAGGATCTAGGGAAAGCCGGAGCGACCCGGCTTTCCCTAATTTCCCACTCAATGCACAAAGAAACACAAAACTATTTCTACACATACAAGGATTTGTAGAAAAAACACTTCCATCCATCCATTTCTACTTGTCCATCCATCCACTTCTACTTGTCTGGGAACAGGTCTGGGGGCAGCAGTCTAAACAGATGCACCCCAGCCTCATCCTCCAGTTCTTCTGGGCTGCCCTGAGATGTTCCCAGGCCAGCTAAGAGACATAGTGTCTCCAGTGTGTCTCTGGTCTTCCCAGGGCTTCCACCCAGTGGGACATGCCTGAAATTGGTGTCCAGGAGGAATCCAGACCAGATGCTTGAGACGCTCCACTGTCTCCGCTGATGAGGAGGAGCTGGCGGTTTCTACTCCTCGAGTTTTCCTGGTGACCAAGCTCCTCCCTTTCTCTGATGGAGCGCCCAGACACCATTGTTCATTCCTCCCCATACCACACAGTGATGTGTATGATCTTGTTCACCAAATAATTTTATGATTCCATTGTTTTGTTTGCTTTTAACTAATGTGTCTTCTTTCTTTATTGTATTTTATCGTTGCACTGTAAGGCTTACCTGTGTCTAGAAAGGCTACCATATAAATAAAATTCACATATTATTATTATTAAATATAAATTAATATTAAAAGTATTATTTGACATTTGAAAAATATGTTCATTATATTTTATACTAAACTAAACAAAAATATATTTTTAAACCTCAAAAAATCAATATGAACTTAAACTTAAACAAAATACAAACATTGAATAATTAAAGGATATTTACCATTTAAAAACACATTTTCACTATTTTATATAAAAATTCAACAAAGATACATTTAAAACTTGAATGAAACAAAATGAAAACTCCAAACTGTTGAACAAATGAACAACGTTAACTTGTAATATGTACTTTTGTATTTCCAACTTTTTTTTTTTTTTTTGGAGTCCTACAATGCTTTTGAATTCTTTTTAAATCTTTACCAGAAGTCAATCTAGTAAATCATCAAAACTAACATTTCCTGAAATACATTCTCTGAGGAGCTGAGGTAGTGATGGTTCTTCCTGCCATGAAGAGGAAGATTCTTTTGGTACTTCCTCAACATTTGGTTCCATCTCAAAATTTGCCTCCTCTCTGTCAGTTCATATCCAACATTGGTGTTAGCTGCCTCTTCAAAGCCTTGTGTGGGTAATAATTTGTTGTTCAGCACTTAGAAGTCCAGGTTTTCTGAATTTGTAGAGCCATGCTCATCTCTTGAGAGATTTGGGGAACTGGTTCAGGTACATAAGATATTTGGTCCTGAATGAAAGGCTGAGGATTGTTGTTTTCTGTTCTCTTTTGCTGCTCGTTTCTTGTTTCTTGGTTTTAGTTGCCCTCTCAGAAATCTGTGGGGTAGAGGTGTGTGGTTGCCTTTTCCAGAATAGAACTTATTCTGATAGGGTTTAAGGACATCCATGTCTTGAGGTCTCAGCCTTCAGACAGGGCAAGGTATCTTGGTACTGGCTGTCAAATTCAGGATTTTGGCTACCTCTTGTCTGAGCTGTTTGGGTTGATTATCTGGAATATTTAAAGAATCATTCTGTTTCTTTTGAGGATTTTCCAGTCTGTGCTTGATCAGAGTGTTTGTCCTCCTTTTTCTTGCCCTTCTGCTTTTCCTCTTTGGTTTTAGTTGTTCTTCAGAAACCCGCTGCGGAGCTAGAGGTGTCACGCCTTCTCCTATAATTTAATTTTGTCTGTATGGTCTCCAGAATCTGCCATACCGCGAGGGGGTCAAGCTTTTCAGATACGCTTAGGTAACTGGTAACCACTGACAGATCAGGATTTTGCTGCTCTTTGTCTGAGTCGCTTGGGTTGACAATCTTGATCATTTAAAGAATCATCTCCTGCCCTTTTGAGTGACTTTCCAGGTTCTTAAGCTTGAACATTTTTCTCTAAAGCTCCAATAGTTTGGGAGTTTACTGTTATCCTGGATTTTTGTTAAAAAGGTTGTCAGTATTTTCAACAAGGGGTGTCGTAGCATGTTGTCAGGGCAGGAGCAGTTACAGAGTCCAATGCATCTGTGAGAAATCTATATCTTCAAGGAGATTAAAAATCTTGATCCATCTTGCTTGGTTCATTTTAACTTTTGTTTCAAAATAATAAACAATATAATATATAAACCACACAATCTGGGTTTGTGCTACACCAGCAGCATGGCACGAAGGGTTATTTGCAGAGCAATTTACTCGACAACGTTTGATCATTGTGATGTCACACTGCATGAATGATATCAGTATGACATCACATGAGGTCATCGTGATTACATGTCATGTAATGTCATGTGATGTCAACCACACAGTGATGTTTCATCCACAGGATGTCATGTCTCTAAAAATTGCTCCTCAATCTTTAAAATCTGGAGCCACACCCACAGGAAATTGATTATAATATTATAACATCTAACAAATCTTTGATCTTTTGCAAAAATATAACTTCATGCAAGCAGATGCAGGTAGGGGGAGGATTCTAATCTGGCATTCTCTATAACATTCTTGCTAGGAAGTCAGACAGAGGATAAATGAGGGGCTGGCAGACAGCAAATTGTGACGATCAACCACTACTGCAAGATGAAACAAAGGAACTTAATTGCTCTTATTCTCAATGCAACAAGGACATTGCTTCTTAGATAGAGAAAAAGGGGAAAACGTGAGAATTACAGTGGTGGCAACAAAGATACATCTGCATTCTGCTTTTTTCGGTGCAGAATAAAGGAAGAAAAATGAAAGTCTCTCTACAATCCCAAATGATATGCCTGATTGGGATGGGGGTTAGTGAGAGCTGGGAAATCGGGCCCAGTACACCACCTTATGGTGGCTTGCAGCACTGGGAGGCTGCCAGCTCCAGCACTGTACATGGGTTGAGGAGTAGGAGTACCAGAGGCCAAGAGAGGCAGAGCAGCCAAAGACAGCATTAACATACAAACTACATGTCATTCTCTGTAGCACAGCTCTTTTGAAAAGATAGAATAAAATAAAATAAATTGAATTGAATTGAATTGAAACATACAAAGTACACTCAGCTCAGGGAAAGTCAGATTAGTTCTTCATTTTTTGTTTTCCAATAATGAGCTTTGTCCTTGGTCTGAAAAACTTTGAGACACTTTTTCGGTCCAAAAGTCAAAGGAATTTTGAGTTTTTCAGATCTTAGTACAAAGTTTCTGGAGCTGTCGCCCATTTTTTCCCAAGTTAGAGCCTGCTTTTTGGACGAGCTGCAACTGTCTCTCGTCTGAGTCTAAACTGCTCCCATTGCTGTTTCCTGCTTGAAACTGCTGAATAAATCTCAGATAAATCCCAGTTGACAGAAATTCAGTCATCAAACACTCCACATAGATTTATTGCCTTCAACATTTTTCCAAGACAGTTGATAGACTCACCTGCTCTACCTGCCCCATGGATTGCTGGTGTAATCCCGTTCATTCGCATGGAAAAAAATCAAATTCATAGAGCAGCTCAGTAAATCAGAGTGAAAAGGCAGAGTGCGCATCAACCCTCAAATTGTATGTAAATCTTAGGGTTCAAATTATTTCTACACTTTTAATGTACACAAAACATAGAACTAACTCCTGATGTAGCTGCTCAGCCATGGAAACCCATTCCAAGAAGCTCTCTGCGTTCTGTTCTTGGGCTAATCTGAAGGTCACATGACATCTGGAGCTCTGTAGCAATAGACCGTGCAGAAAGTCTGCAACCTCTTTGCAGTCAGTATGAATTAGTACTTGATTTTATACACCTGTGACCAGGACAAGTGATGAGGACACCTGCTTCGATCATTTGAATAGGTGAGCGAATACTTTTGGTAATATTGTGTGTGTATATAGGCAGACACGTGCCCCCCTAGGGCCCCCAGGGTGCTTGAGTACCTACCCCTTTTGCTGCATATTAAGAAGTGCCCTTCTATTTTTGTATTAACCTGAATGTATTTGTGTAAAGAAATGTCAATGTTTTACTCCCCTCGGTATTCTATCAAACCCTTTTTCTCGTATTAGGGGTTCTGACAAGCTGCTTCTGTGTTTGCAGCTCTTCAGACTAAGTGTCTGCACACAGAGAGTTAGGGAACAGCTGGGGGAGAAGCTGCTGTTCAACAGAGAACTGAAGAGATGACGGACAGTGAAGCACAATTTGTACTCTGAGTTCTGGTCCACCTAGTGGGCCATCACCGATTTAACAAGCGAATATGCTTCATATTTTTAGAAAAATAGTTTTACTTGTTAGACGTCGAATGTAAAGAATTATTCAAACTATAGATGACAGTGAAGCAACTTGTACCTGTGAGTTCTGGTCCATCTAGTGGCCGTCCACTGATTTAACAAGCGTAAATATGCTTCATATTTTAGAAAAAGTCAGTTTTTACTTTTGCTAGACGTCTGAGCGGCGCATCAATTCAACACAGAGCAGAGCACTCTGTATCTTTCAGTTTTACCTTATTTTTATGTTAAATCTTATCAGTGACAACAAAAATAAGTGTTTAGAGCAAGGGGTGTGCAAGGGGTCAAACTCATTCTCACTGAGGGCCACATCACCGTAGTGGTTGTCCTCAAAGGGCCAGATATAACTTATACATGAAACTAAATGTAATGAAAAATAAATGCAACTACTCCTTAATGTTAAATAACTCAATATATATTTATGAAACTTTTAAAGTTACAATTACAGTTGCATATAAAACATATGTTTGCGTATTACTCAGGCATAAATCCTTTTTGATATTGATTCTTTCAGGTTAGGTTGTATGGACAGTGTTTAAGTCCTAATGTATAGTTGCCCAATCCCATATTTCCAGTCTGATACCCCCTAGATATGAATGAATTCACACCAATTTTTATTTTTTGTTTGAAGAAATTAAAAACTTTTATGCTCTCGCGGGCCACATAAAGTGACACGGCGGGCCTTGAGTTTAACACACGTGGTTTAGAGGACATGATGCAAAAGAGAATTTATCTGGGAATCCTGACATAGAACAAGAATCACCTTGGATATAACTGTGAGGAACTGGAGGTGTTGGAGCCAGAATGCAGGAAACTGTCTGTCTGTCTGTCTGTCTGTCTGTCTGTCTACACACATGTGGACAGAATTGTTGGTACTCTTTGCTTTGGTCAGACGATTATCCTGAGGTTCTGGTCCTGAAAGTCCAGGTTTGATAAAATAAACCTGGCAAACTGCTCTGCCTGGACGGCTCTACTTGGACCAGAGAAAAAATTATTTTGAGACTCAATGAACTCACTTTGAGCATTTTATTTAAAAAAAAGCAACCTTGTGTTTCCAGATGACGTTGGTGGAGAGGGTGGTGGAGTACACGGAGCTGGAGAGGGAAGCAGCCTGGGAAACCCAGAGGCGTCCGTCACCCGCTTAACCAGGCAGAGGAATGGTGTCCTTGAAACGGGGGAACTTTTCCCACAGCCCAGACGGGCCTCTGGTCCTCAAAGACATCAGCGCCACCTTCCAAGCCAGCGAGAAGGTGAAGAACCTGCTGGAATAAAATCCTTTTAAAAAAACGTTTGGGTGGAGTTCTGGACAAACTAAAAAGGGGGTTTGGTTTCTTTTGGAGTCAGGTGGGTGGGAAAAGCTCCCTGATCTCAGCTCTGTTCCGCCTGGCTGAACCTAAGGGAGAGATCTACATCGATGGCGTTCTGACCTCTGAGATCGGCCTCCATGACCTGCGCCAGACCTGTCCATCATTCCTCAAGTACGCAGACGTATCCTCACATACACACTAAAGACAGAGACGTCCTGAAAGGAGTACCTCAGGGCTTTACACTGAGACCCTTCAGTTTACCGCTATTTTGGGCTAAATCCCATAAAACGTCAATTCAGATGATTCTCAACTCTAATAATAGATAAAGGAACTGAACCTGCAACAGAACCTCACAAAGACCAGTTCCTGAACTATTCAGGCAAACTAATCTGTCCTGATGAGTCCAGAGAATTTCACTGTCTGTGTTGATGGTCTATAAAGTCACTTGTTACCATCTTGTCAAAAAAGTTTGGACCAAAGTTGTGTTTATTTAAAGACTAAATGAAACACGGTGGGGGGAGTATCCTCATTATTCTTTCAGGCATCACATTGAACTTCAGACTTTTTGGAAATTTTGCTGTTAAATAAAACAAAGCAAAGCAGTTTGACGGCTTC
>CM074510.1:15630468-15645552 GCA_037389245.1 Oryzias sinensis
ATTTGACTGCCGGGACCACAACTTAAACTTGCACCTTCAGCCTGCCACACACTTCTACAAGTGCATGAAATAAAGTATCAAATTCGAGCAGCAGTCAGCGCACATGTACGCATGCACACACCCAGAGCTGCACACCCAAATTAGAGTAAATTCCTGAGGCCTGACATCATGATGCTGTCAATATGATTGAGGGGAAGAGAAACCCAGATCAAAAGGGAGCGCAAGAAGAGAAAAGACGGGCAGGAAAGACAGAGGGGATGCAGTTTATCCTCAGAAGAATCTTCTGTTAATCTGCAGCTCTGTGCACAAAGCGTAAACTAAATCACCTCTTAGAATAATTTAAGGAGGTGAATTTGAGGCTGTGGACGAGTGCAAAGTGCTTTCGGGTGCTAAGAGTTTGAAACATTCTTCCACCTTTTCCTAAATCCCATAAGATGAACTCAGACATGGGAAGTGTTTCCAGGAACTTCCAACGTTTACCCTCCTGTTTATGTTCATGTCGTCATCTTAGAAAATTCCCAAATTCAATGCTTTATTTTTGAAAGTGCAATAATTGCACAGCAAGCTCAATTAACAAAACCAGAAAGTCTTTGATGTTATTGCGTTGTTCATTTTTGTTTAAATATGGTCTTTAAACACAAAGCAAATTTATTGACCTTTTTGCCAATATATCTCATCATTTTGATAGGTCTTTGCAAGTTTAATAGAAGATACCAGCTGCTCCACAACACAACATTTCATATGCTTCACAGTTAAGGTGGGCTTTTTATTTTGAATTTTGTGTAACTATTTTTTCTAGTTTGGATTAGCTCTAGACTTAAGAGAGGTCACTTAAAAGGAAGCAAATAAAAAAGAATTACTTTTTTCATGTTAAAGACGGTTTGGGTAATGGATTTTTTCACCCAAGTTAAGCAAGTTTCTGTTGGAGTTTCAAAAATACTTTTTTGTACATTTTTGTGTTAGCGTTGCAAACTGTTTTTTTTTTCTTGACAGTTGCTAAGTTTAGAAAAATTAACTTACAAAGAGTGTGTATAACCCTTGTGTAGTCTTGTGGATAAAAAGGTATGCCCAATGCCCAGTTGTAGAAAAAGTTTTAAATGTTATTTATGACTTTTCTTAAGGGCAGGGATGCCCAATTCGGTTTAGTCTGTTTACGTAGTTCAGTTTAGAATTTACCTATTGGATTGTATGACCTCACCATCCTTATCCTGTCCCAATTGTAGGGGCATTTGGAACTGTAGTGGTCTCCAAACTTTTTTTTTTTCATTCTAAGGGGGAGCCATGGCAACTTAGGGCTGGGTGTCCTTCCGCCGGTACGTTGATTCGCGTTGTACTTGTGATGCGGTGGGGAAGTAATGATTTTTTTGTTTTTGCATGACTTTTTAAATGGATAAAACTGATGTTTTTTTATGCATTATCTGAATGCTGGCAGCTACACGCTAACATAGATAACCGGCGACTATTGATCATGTAAATGAGTGGTTGCAACGTCCGGATTGAATCAAATCAGATCAAACTGTATTTCTAAAGCACTTTTCCAACAAAAACATAACACAAAGTGCTTTACATTAAAAGAAAACAAAATGTTTTGGGCCCTAACTGATGAGAAAAGACAATGGGAAATAGGCTGAGCAAGCAGACATAATGTTGGTTGTTAAAAGGCTAATATTTGGGACTTCCCTTTCTGTGAATAGCTGCATAGCCAGCCAAATGCAGCATCACAGGCGGGGACCAGCCTCACCACAGCTAAGCGATGCAGGTCCCCATCTAGAGCTGCAGCGGCTGAACTGCAGGTGACCCAGAGGGAGATGTCCCAACTGAGGAAGATACTATTTTTCTATAACTCTCCACTTAGAGGGCTAAATGTAGGGGAAGGGAAAAGCCGTAGGGGAAGAATTTGGATTTGGACGTGGTGTGTACACTCCACTAGAGTCTAACGATCGTCTTACGAGTCATTTTTTACTCGTGAATTATAAAAGCCTTTGATCACCAGAAACAGTTCAAAGATCACAGCAAAACTCACACATACACACTCTCCTATACACACACAACTACACACTTTCGCACCTACACACAACTGCACTTAAAATTGTGAACTTTTGTTTTGGTCCCCTCTTAAAAGCTACTAACTCAAGATAAATTTCGTTTGAAAGTATACATACAATAGTGGTCTTAAAGGAAGTATCAGTGGCTGTGAGAGTGAATTTCTATTATTTATTTATTTTTTAATATTTGATTTAACTCTTTTAAAAGCACTGTTGTATGCTGTTTTTTAATGTTTTTATTTTTGTGTACTCTCTTTTTCCTTGTTTGGCCATTATGTTTAATCATAACCTGAGGCCTATAGAGTCTGAGATGTGGTGCATTTGATTTTTGCTGTTTCTCTAAGAAATTTTGTGCCAAAATGCTTAGTTATGAGCATATTGGTAATGCTGTCAAATAATGTACACTTGAAAATAATCTTTACTGCTTAAAGTGAGGCTTTCTAAACTGATCTCATCTTCAATCACCCAAAAAATTGCACTAAAATTGAAAGGTTATACCCTTGTGCTATCCTATGGGGTCCAGATGACCCAATCCTTACATCGATGTGTTCTCCCTACCATGACTAAGGTGGGTGAAGGTGAAGAGGATTTCATGTAATCCATGGACACCAGTGAAGATCACAAATCATTGAAGAAAAAAGGTTTAGCACCTTGTCTTGTGGGGTCTATATGACCCCACTCCCAATGTTAAAGGGCCTAGGATAGCACAAGGGTTACTTTAATTGCTCAAAAACACTCATTGATCTTTCTCTAACTGCCTTTAACTGCTGGGGTGAAAACTAGTAACAAACTAAGATTCTTTTAACTTTGTTCCATGAACCAGAAGGTCTTCAGGACGTCTGTAAAACTGATGACATGGGACAGAAAGCTGGGGGCTACACGTCCTCTGAAATCCATTAAGAAATGCCAGGACTAAGTCAAAGGAGCGGATCGGTTTCCAATACAACACAAGTTTGGGGTGAGCCAAAAGGCTGAAATCTAGTTTTACTGCTTTGTCCTCTTGCATTTTCTCATTTTTCCTGCTCCTCTTGCATTTGCATATTCATTGGTTAATATTTTAACCAATCATTTAAACAGATATTCCCCTAAAGCATTCCATGCTAACATGATTGTATCTTTATCTTTATTTAACCATATTAAAATTTAGAACCTAATTATGTGTTTGGACATATGCCATGGGCCACGCATTGAAAAAGAGTGAGAAGAGTGAATGCGAGCAAATTTCAGTTTGGATGATGAAGTCGGAGCCAGAGAGGGTCAGAAAGTCCCCAGACACACAATCACTGTATTTCTTCTTGGCTCGGCTGAGCGTTCACATTTATTTGGCTCAGCAGACAGAAGACATCTTGAAATAAGTTTGATAAGAACATAGAAGGGGGGGAGTTGAGCAACACATTTTCAAGAAGTAATGGTGCAGGATTGTTCTGTTCTTTTTGTTTTCATACTAGAAATTCTGGAGCAGCTGCTTTAACCTCCCATGTATCTGTGTGAACAATTGCACTTTTAACCTTTTAGGTTGTAATAAATCCGTGAGCAAAGGGAAAGAACTGGATAAATACCCCAGCAGAGGGTGAGGGGTCTCTGTAGGACCCCCCTTTCCTGTAAAACACACATGCACTTAATGTTTTTCTTCACATTTCTGCACTTTAAGTGCTATTACAGAGCGTAAAATGGATCACAGTGCTAAAACAACCTACGGACTACGGAGAGAAGCTCGCCGCGCCTGAGGGGTTTCCGTCAGCAGGCCAACGAAACGAGATGTTTACAAACAGAGCCAGGGTTGCCTTGGCAACGGCCAGCGATCCGCACTTGGGCTTGGAGGTTGGGACGCGGTGCCATAAACCCGTCGGAGATGTTTCCTGCAAGCATAAGTGCTGCCGGACCGCGAGGCAACAGGAGAAACGGCCTGGGGATTCAGCTCAGACTGGAACTTCTCCAGGACGGGGCGTCGGTGCCGACAAACGTAGACGCCGCGGCTCACGTGGAGGCGCTTTCTCATTTAAAGCTGACGGATACACCTTATGACAGTGCCTAGTGCTATAGAGCTATTAAAATGCCAGTGTGGAGGGAAAAGAAACACTTTTCTGTGCGAGATGATGCAATGTTTGAAAATCTCTTCTGATCAGCACATTTTCCGAGCCAGCGCAGCTGAGAGACAGGCGTCTGGTTCAGATAGAACTCTACTGCACTGTCAGAATAGGTTCACTAATGTAAAAAAGAGCAAATAACAGTCTCTTTAACATGCATCCTAAAAATAATGCAGATACATTAGGTTATAATATGCCAGAGGATCCATTATGCCACCAGGGGGCGCCATATTTCCACAAACTGTTGTTATTCAACGTAATTTTTGATTTTCACTCACTCTTTTCCATTTCTAAAAGCACAAATGCAGATATGTATGTAGTTAGTTAAACATATTTCAAGTAAGGTCATATATTTTTTAAATAAAAATAGAAAATTTGTCCTGTAGAGGTTTTTCAGAATATCTTCTAATTTGTAGTCCCTTAGTGACTGTTTTCAAGAAATGCAGCTAAATTGGTGATTTGTCCACCAAAGATGTAGCTAAATTAAAATAGTTGGTTTCAAAACATGAGTAAAAGTGCATTATTTAGAAAAAAGTAATAAGACATAAGTTTTTATTAAAAAATATATTTTTAGTAAGTTGCACCTTACAAAAGTTCCTCTTCATTGTTTTTTATTTATTTACTTTTGACAAAAATACATAATGCAGGAACCTATTTAGCTGTTTTATGAAGCAGATGCTTTCAAATTTTTCAAAAGTGTTTGCTACAATGAACAATAGCCTGAGAAAGATGCACACCTTCATGTGCAATGAAGTCATAAAATATGTACTGTAAAAATGTACTGACTTAGTCTTTACTGTTCAAAATATTTGAAGAAAAACACATGTCATAATGGGAAAATCCTTCATGTTTGATAATTGTTTTTGAAAAAAATTAATAAGGACATAGGCCATAGTTTTTCTGTTTATTAAAAAGAAGAAAAAAAGAGTTTAAGAAGAAATGTTTGACTATTGAATTTGAAAGACATTGCATCCTGATAAAGATTTTTTTCTTTCCTGTTTAGTTTTAAAATTATGTAAAGAGTAGAAGTTTATACCCTAAACATAGCTGTAAAAAAAACTGTAATATCCTCGTAATAAATCATTTTTTACATCCCTCATTTATATTTTTTCCAGGTTACTCTTTTCTTTTTTCATTCCATTGTCCCCACATTGAACTTTGTCAGTCCAAGGATGGCTTTCTTCTTTTTTTTTCTTTTTTAAAGCTGTCTTGATTCAGCACAACGTGATGAAATCCCATGCCAATGCTTTTGAAACTGCCAAAATCTTTGTTTAACCAGGGCAACAAATACATGTTCTATATTTGCCCAATGTATTTAATATCCTGGATCAGCTTTCCCTCTTTGGCAGGTGCTTCGTGCTCAGTGTCATCAGACTGTAACTTTGTCTGTTCTGGAGCAGGTGATTATGGGAGAGGGGCCTGATGTGGTTTGAGCTTGCCCGGATTTGCAGGATGGCAGCAGCGTTGCTCCACGGGTCACAGCGAAGCAAACAGAAGTGAGGGGTTACCGGGTTCAGACTCCAAGATGACTTTAATGCTACGTACACAATAGAGATGTGTCACCGATTCAAGAATGCACTGAACACTTGGTAGAGGCCAGTGACGGGTGGTCATAATCATTGTTTAATGTCGCTTTCCCTGCACAAACTCCACTGTAGTCAATGTCCGTTTCACCCTTGTCCAGGGGATCTTTTAATAAACTCCTTGTTTCGACATTACAAGTATACAGCCTTCACTTCCGGTGTTACACTCTCAACTCCCCGGTCGGAACCCAAAACTAAACAAGCAATTCCTATTGCTACATCCCTTTTCTTTTAAAAAATTAAATAACTCAGATTCTAACAGTATCCAACTTAAATATTCACTTTTTTCAGGTTCTTCAAAATAAAGTTATTTTCTTACCAAAATAAATTATTTTCTCCCAAATAAAATTACATTCTTTTGTAATAACCTTACATTCTGTTCTAATGGCTTTCTTTATTCCAAATAATATAACATTCTTTCTCCTTTTCTTTTTTTTTTTTTTTTCCAAAGAAAGTCTCTATAAACAAATATTAACATATTAACTGCAAACATAGTCTTTCAGGTATCTTGGCTGGTGAACAACACGTCCTGACTTGGTGGTGGTACTTTGTAGGTCTCCTTGGCTTTGGCCTGAGTTTAGCCTAACAGGTTCTGGTGTTGTTGGTATTTTTAAGTCGACCTCCACAGCTCTTCTCAAATGTCGACGGTTCCTCCGCAGGACTCTGCCATTGTCCATCTCCACCTCATAGGATCGATCTCCAAGTGTTTTGCACACTCTCGCCTTGTCCCATAAGCCGTGTGGTTCGAAAGGTTGAACTCTGACTGAGTCTCCTGGTTTCAAATTGTCCATGTCTCTTGCTGTGCGGTTGTAATATTTAGATTGTCTCTCCCTGTTCTTTGTCAGTCCTTGGTTGTTCTTTGTTACTTTGGGCTGTAAAAGACTGTCACTCATTGGAATAAGTGTTCTTGTTCTCCTGCTTAAAAGTCTCTGTGCTGGACTTGTGTCCAAGCCTTGTGTTGGAGTGTTTCTGTGATCCAATAAGGCCAAATATGGATCCTGTCCAGCCAGTTTGGCTTTTCTCATGAGTCTTTTTGCTGTTTTGACTGCAGACTCTGCCTTGCCATTGCTCTGAGGGTAACCAGGTGATGATGTCTTATGTTTAAAGTCCCATTTCCGGCTAAAGCTGGCAAACTCTGTTGAGCTGTACTGTGGCCCATTGTCAGAAAAAACAACTTCCGGTATTCCCTGACGTGCGAAATGAGCTTTCAGTTTCCTAATCACAGTACTTGACTTAGTATCTGGTAGGTAATCAATCTCCCAGAAATTGGAATAGTAATCCACTGTAATTAGGTACTCTCTACCGTCAAAGTTGAACAAGTCTGTCCCAACTTTGGTCCATGGTCTGTCGGTCAGCTCGTGTGGTCTTAGTGTCTCTTTTTGTTGTTTAGCGTCCACTTTTCGGCATATATCACATTTTGCGATATATTTTTTGATATGGTCATTCATACCGTGCCAATAAATGCAGTCTCTGGCTCTTCTGAGGCATCCTTCTGTGCCAATATGTGTTGAGTGGATCCGCTGTGTTATTTCCGCCTGCAGCGCGTCTGGAATCACCACTCTTTCTCCTTTGAAGACCAGTCCATCCTGTGTACTCAGCTCGTCCTGCATAGATTGGAATTGGGTTATTTCTGTCGGCACCTCCTTTTTACAAGCTGGCCATCCCTTTTTTATTGTTTCTATCAGAATTTGTAGTTTATGGTCTGTTTTTGTTCCTGTGCGTATTTTTTCCATGCTCTCCGTTGAGACAGGTACATACTCTACCATGTTGACACATTCTGTCTCCAACTCTGTCTGACTTTTGTTGTTGCTTTCTTGTAGGTAGGCTCTGCTCAAGGTATCGGCTAGCAGCATGTCTCGGCCTGGAACATAGGTTATGTTAATCTCATATTTCTGTAGTCTCAATAACATCCTTTGCAGTCTCTTAGGCGCTTGCATCAGCGGTTTTTTGAAAATGTTTTCGAGCGGCTTATGATCTGACTGCACTCTAACAAGACGTCCGTATGTGTATTGGTGGAATTTTTCCATGCCAAATACAATGGCTAAGCACTCCTTTTCAATTTGTGCATAACCTCTTTCTGTGAGCGTTAATGCACGGCTTGCAAATGCCACTGGCTTACCTTTTTGAGTCAGAGCAGCACCCAACCCCGTCTCACTGGCATCACACTGCAGTGTCAGCTCCTCTTCTGGGCTGTAATATTTTAAAACTGGGACTTGTGTTATTTTTTCTTTCAGTCTTTTAAATGCATCTTCTTGCACATCTGACCATTCCCACAGGCTGTCTTTGTGAGTAAGTTGTCTAAGAGGTTCACAGTCATCTGATAAATGTTTGTAAAATTTTGCCAAATAGTTGATCATTCCTACCAGTCTCTGCACACCTTTAATATCCGTTGGTGCTGGCATCTCTGTGATTGCTCTCACCTTTTCCGGGTCAGCTCTCAGACCATCAGCTGTGAGCAGATGTCCAATGTATGGAACTTCTCTTCTCCTGAGTTTGAGTTTCTCCGCATTCAGTTTTATGTTTTTCTCTCTGCATCTTTCTAGAAAAAGTCTCAGGTTTCTGTCATGATCTTTCTCCGCTTCCTCAGTTGTGTCACCTTTTCCTGTGATCAGAATATCATCAGCGATGACGTATGTGCCAGGTAGGTTCTCCAATGCCTGCATCAGTCTGCGCTGAAAAACCTCTGGAGCTGGGCTGATCCCCATCGGCATCCTCAGCCAACGAAAACGACCAAATGGTGTTGCGAATGTTGTGAGCTGACTTGACTCCTCCGTGAGCTTTACATGCCAGAATCCATGTTTCACGTCACATACTGTGAAGACCTTGGCTTTTGACACATCTGGTAGTATGTCATCTATTGTCGGTAGTGGAAAATGACTTCGCTTTAACGCTTTGTTAAGCGGTCTTGGGTCAATACAGATTCTGGGTCTTCCATTCGGTTTCTGCACCGTCACCATACCACTGATCCATTCTGTACTGTGTTCGACAGGTGTTATGATCCGTCTGTCTTCAAGACTTTTCAGTTCTTCCTTCAGTGGTTTCATCATTGAAACTGGGACTCTGCGTTTCGGCAGTTTAACAGGCTGCACTGTTGGGTCTATTTCCAGCTCATATTCACCTTTTAAGCATCCATCTCCTGTAAATACATCTTGAAATTCTGTTTTTATCTCCTCCAACAACCAGGTATTTTCTTCTGCAGGTGCTTTTGTCACTGAGCTGTCCAAAGCGTAGATGTTGTCATATTTGACTTGTATTAGCTTCATTGCTTCACTCGCTGATCTTCCGAGTAGCGGTGTTTTGCAGTCCTCTCCTACCACTTGGAACTCTACTTTGTATTTTTTATTGTTTTTTGGATTAACCATTTTGACTTTACATTTTCCTAATGGACACAACTTTGACTTGTTGTACATCACTAGCACCTTATCCGTGTGCTCCATTTTTACGTTCGGGTTCAACAGGTTAATGGGAATGACGTTGCATGTTGCACCACAGTCGATCTGAAACTGTACCAGGCTGTTGTCAATCATCATGCCTGCAAAAAGCTGTTCTTTCTTTTTTCCGACTCCTTCTTCCAACTGGTTCACTTCTTCTGCAGTTTGTGTTATGGCTGTGACTGTCAGTATATCCTCACCTGAGTCTGAATCTTGCTCTGTCACTGTGTGGACCATTTTTCTTTTTTCTCTCAGAGTGTTTTCGTTCCTGACGGTTTTACTCCTGCATGTTATAGCAAAATGATTTTCTTTGCCACACTTTTTACAGTTTTTTCCATATGCTGGGCATTTTGATTTGATTCTTTCATGCGTCCTTCCACAATATCTGCAGGAAATCCCTTTCTCTTGTCTCTTCCTCTCTTTTTGTCTTACTACATGCAGCTCTTCTAATGTCTGTCCAGTTATGGTTTTGTTGTATTCTCTTGAAATCTCCATTGCTCTGCATATATCCAGACATTTGTCTAATGTGAGATTCTCTTCTCTGAGCAGCCGTTCTCTCCAACTGGAGCTGCTTGTCCCACAGACAATCCTGTCTCTGATCAATGAGTCTCTTAATTGTCCAAAGTTGCAGGTACTTGCTAGCATTCTCAGGTCTGTGACATATTTATCAATATTTTCTCCCAGAGCCTGATTGCGTGCAAAAAATCTGTATCTTTCAACTGTTTCATTAACTTTGGGATTACAGTGTTCATCTATTTTAGCCATCAGACCACTCACTGTTACTCTTGACTCAGCTCCGATGAGCGTTCCGCAGAGCTCTCTTCCACGTTCCCCGATGAGATAATAAAACAGCTTCACTCTTGCCTTTTCCTCAGTGTCTGGCAGAGCTAGTTCCGTGTAGAGTGTAAACTCTTCTTTCCACGTTTTCCATGCTTTCGGAAGGTTTGCTGCGTCCATACTCCATTGTGCAGGTGGTTTTAATCCATCCATCTTTTACACTTGCTGTCGTGCTCCGTTCTTCGGCGTCTGTCCTGCCGCTTTAAGCCGTTAGCACCCACGCGGCTAACTAGCTTAGCCTAGCTTAACGGTACGGTCCGCTCCGCTTCTTCTTCACTCACGCACCGGGTGTGTCGTTCGAAGCACCGCTGCCACCATGTTTAATGTCGCTTTCCCTGCACAAACTCCACTGTAGTCAATGTCCGTTTCACCCTTGTCCAGGGGATCTTTTAATAAACTCCTTGTTTCGACATTACAAGTATACAGCCTTCACTTCCGGTGTTACACTCTCAACTCCCCGGTCGGAACCCAAAACTAAACAAGCAATTCCTATTGCTACAATCATGATGAAATAGAAAGGGGTCTGTCTGTCACTTTCGGCTTTTCCCATCAGGGGTAGCCACAGCGAATGAGTCACATGGTAAATTTGGCAATGTTTTACGCCGGATGCCCTTCCTGACGCAACCCTCTCAATTAATCCGGGCTTGGGACCAGCACACAGAAGTAGAGAAGGGAACAGGGAGCAGCCCGGATTCGAACCCTGGTTTCACGGACGGAAGGTGCCGCAAACCAGCACGAGCTAAACCGGCTCTCCCGATCAAATAGAAAGGGGTAAATTAAGTAAATATTATTTTCCACTTATCTGTGTTAAATATACATTTTCAGTCAACTCGACATGTTTTCCACAGTTTCTGAGGTTAAAATCACCGGATTTGAGTGTTGTGCAATCACAGACACAGAAGGAAACTCCTGGTGAGGCTCCGGAGCGCTGTGCCTCATGTCTGACGGTAGGGCTCAATGACAGAGACGTGCGGTGGAACCACTGCTATAGGCCTGAAGAAAGGGCTCCAGGTGACGCATGCCTCATCAGCAGGAGGCAGATGTGAGACAGAGGACGTCTGTCTCCATTGAGAGGGGAGAAACTTATAAAATAAAGGACAATATGGAAGACTTTTCCAACAAATCATAGAGCTTTCGGCGGACAGACTCAAAAAGGCCAAACATTTTTTTCAATGTTTGTTTTTAAAAAATAACATGGGAGTAAGTGGATAAAAATGTAAGTAAAATAATTTATTTTATTTTTTCACAGACAACATTTTCACAGACAACATTTGATAACACTGCTAAAAGCAGCAGAATTTGAAGTTGGAAAAATACCAGAAATAGTCACTGAGGGTCAAATGTGTGCTGTATACTTTAATTTGTTTATAGTACATACACTGAACAAAAATATAAACTCAACACTTTTGTTATTGTTCCCATTTTTTATGGTATGAACTCAAAGATGTGAAACATTTTCCACATACACAAAATAACCAGTTCTCTGAAATATTGTTCACAAATCTGTCTAAATCTGTGATAGTGAGCACTTCTCCTTTGCCAAGACAATCCATCCCACCTCACAGGTGTGCCACATCAAGATGCTGATAAGACAGCATGGTTATTGCACAGGTGTGCCTTAGACTGGCCACAAAGGCCACACTGAAATCTTCAGTTTTGTTTTATTGAGGGGATCAGGGGACTCAGACAACCAGTCAGTATCTGGTGTGACCACCATTTGCCTCATGAAGTGTGACACATTTCCTTTGCATAGAGTTGATCTGGTTGTCTATTGTGGTCGTGGGGTTTTGGTATGGGCAGGTATCTGTTATGGGCAAAGAACACAGGTGCATTTCATTGATGGCCTTTTGAATGCACAGAGATACCGTGACGAGATCCTGGGGCCCATTGTTGTGCCGTACATCCAACAACATCACCTCATGTTGCAGCATGAAAACGCACGGCCCCATGTTGCAAGGATCTGTACACAATTCTTGGAAGCTGAAAACATCCCAGTTCTTGCATGGCCAGCATACTCACCGGACACATCACCCATTGAGCATGTTTGAGAAGCTCTGGGTCGGCGTATACGACAGCGTGTTCCAGTTCCTGCCAATATCCAGCAACTTCGCACAGCCATTGAAGAAGAGTGGACCAACATTCCCCAGGCCACAATAGACAACCTGATCATGTTACGGTTTCTGTTTCTTTGCCCTTGTGGTTGGTTTCCTTTTGTTCTGTGATGTTTTGAGTTTCACTTCCTGTTTTATTTTGTAGTATTTCCTGTTCCGTTGTTGTTTCGAGTTTTACCTTGCCCCATCAGTCCTGAGTGTTTCCACCTGTGTTTGTTGCCTTGTATGTATTTAAGTCCTGTCTTTCCCTTCCTCCTGTGCTGGTCCATATTGTATTGTTCCCCTGTTTCGAGTGTTATGTATTTCGAGTTTTCTAGCCTGCCGTATGCAGTGGTTTTTGTTTTGTAGTTTTGTTATTATTAAAGCCTCGTTCCCCTGCAACCTCCTGCCTCCTCTCCTCTCTGCGCCTGGGTACTTCCCTTTCCCCCCGTGACAGATCAACTCTATGCGAAGGGGATGTGTCGCACTTCATGAGGCAAATGGTGGTCACACCAGATACTGACTGTTTGTCTGAGTCCCCTGATCCCCTCAATAAAACAAAACTGAAGATTTCAGAGTGGCCTTTTCTTGTGGCCAGTCTAAGGCACACCTGTGCAATAACCATGCTGTCTAATCAGCATCTTGATATGGCACACCTGTGAGGTGGGATGGATTGTCTTGGCAAAGGAGAAGTGCTCACTATCACAGATTTAGACAGATTTGTGAACAATATTTCAGAGAACTGGTTATTTTGTGTATGTGGAAAATGTTCACATCTTTGAGTTCCTACCATAAAAAATGGGAGCAATAACAAAAGTGTTGCGTTTGTAGTTTTGTTCAGTGTATGAATAATTTCTACACAGGAAGAGTGTTCTATCTATCTATAGAAAAAATATTTTCTGTAGGACAATTATGTTCTTTTGTGTACACTAGTTTATAAGCTGTTACCTGCTCTTGGATAAATTGTGAAATATTCAGTTCTTTCATTGTAAATCTGGCTCCAGAGGAGTCAGTGCCTCACCAGCCATCAACCTTACTGCACGTCACTGGTAGAGGCTTAGTGCGAAATGTCAAATTGGTGCAAATCTCGTAACTCTTGCTCTAGACTTTTTCTTTCACAACTCTATTCCAATAGATGAAAGACTTGGTGTGATATAAATTTGGCCGGACACAAACCGCAATTATACATTTCTCCTCTATTTCAAACGGTTGGCACTTCTGTAAATTGCACAGGACGCTTTCTATACGTCACTACTAAATCCGAGGCCCTGATTGGTCAAAGTTTAACAGGTATAACTTTAATCAAATATCCGGTTTGTGCGTAGAGCCCCAAAACTGAATTAAAAACTTGCATAGCGATGCATGAACGCAAGAGTTCTGAAAGGCAGAAGCCCAAACGTGCTTGTACGCACGTCTACATAGACGCATATTGCTGATACCAGTGTTAAGGTAGCATTAGACAGTGTTTGGCAACTATTTTAACATGCCGTCTTGTCATTATGGCACAAAATAATGAAGTTATATACAAAAAAAATTGTGTTTGTTGATGTTTGATTGTTTCAACGTGGACATAAAGTGTACTTATTCAAGTGTTAATGGTAAATTTATGGCGATGAAGGACAGGTCTACCTTTTGTTTTTCTTCTACGCTTTGGGACGTATGAGAGATCAATGGCAGCACATCTTTCTTGAGAAGAGGAGAAAGGAAAAGAATTAAGAATGTTTGATAGAGTCTCTAGACCGGTCTCAAAATTTATCAAATTTTACAACAAATGAGTTCCATTGCTACCCTCATGAGACATTTTTGTAGTTCTTGTTGTGCAAGGGGATCACTTCTTTTCTGTTTGTATTGTGAGAAGTTATGAATATATTAACACCCTCGAGATGAGCAAACTGGATGTTTGTTGTAAAACATATTAGAAGAAAATAGTTTTTACTTTTATTTGGTCAGTGCCTATAAAACGTAAAAGGGCTTGAAATGAATTAAACTGTCTCTTGTATACATCATTAGTGCTCTTTGAGATGCTAATTTTGATAGTTTGGTTCAATAATTGGTCATATTTGGCATTAGCCAGTGGTACCCAGCTCCCGCCAAACTTCCTGGGAGAAGGCAGCATTTCAAAATCACTCGGATGTCCTTCCGCCTGGAAAATCTGATCTCCTGTTCCTGCCTCCCCCCCACACACACACACACACACACAAACACACCGACGGTCCTGTGTGCCCAGCATGACAGAGCAGCCCCAGACGGATCCGATGGTAGCGAGGCGTGAATAGCTGAAAGGGGCCTGTCACCACAAGGGCCACCAGAGGAGAAGACGGATCACCTACAAACACCACCAGCCTCCCTGCTTTATCCCCAACACAGTTCATGCCTCTGTTTGAAAGCCAGCTGCTCTGCACAGACGTAGGAAGTTGATAGACATAAAGCCCCTGTTAATTCATATTTTCTGAATATAGAATGAAGAGATGCTGAAAAAATGACAATTCAGTTTAGGAAAAAAATCCTATACAAATTAACATACATTATTCTGAACCACCCGTCCTTTCTACAACTTTAAGGAATCTATTTAAAGACCCACTCCGATAAAAATCAAATTTTTGGTCTTTTTAGGATGACCTTGCGGTATTTTGCTGTTGATGGAGGACATATATTAAGAACTTTCAGCTCAAATTTGCATTTCTGACTGTCCCTTTAACCAAATTGTTGTGAAGCAGGATCAGATGAAAAACGCTGTTTGAAAAAAGATCAAAATTGTTATCTACGTCTTTGTTTTCCTTGTGCTGTATCTGGATCAAATCTGTACGTCTGTATACCTCTGGCATTGTGCACCACTTTTGCTGCACTTGTAATGTTAGGCTAAGGGTGTGAGGGGCTGTAAGCTAGCAGGAGAGCATATAAACAGAAAGCTCTAGGCAGGGGTACAGGGGCTCCCCACCCACAACTCGGAGGCGAAATGTTAACGGACTACTGCCACTCTGCAGAAACTATGTCCTAGAAAATGACACAGT
>CM074510.1:15646052-15673333 GCA_037389245.1 Oryzias sinensis
GGGGGGGGGGGGGGGGGGGGGGGGGGGCGCCGGGGGAGGGTCTCGCCCGGGGAGTAATTCAGGGTAGAACCGCCACTGCAGCGAGAGAACCGGAGATGATTGAGCTGAAATCTCTTTATATTACATGTTGGAGAACAGAGAAATCCGCGTGTGTAAAGAGCTGCTCTCAAGCTGCTGTCGATGTTCTCCTCAATATATGTATGTGAGTCCCTGTTTATTACCTTAAAACATGTGAAATCAAGGCATTGGTCCGTTCTGACTGACAATCACATAAAGCAGTGGTCCCCAACCACGGGTCGCGGACCGGTACCGGGCCGCGGAACACTTGGCACCGGGCCGCGGGAAATTTTGATACCGGGACGCACAGAAAGAAAAAATAATTTCCTTTTATTGTCCTTTTTTTTTTTTTTTTTTTTCGAAAAAAACGTTTTATTTTGAAAAGTGACCGGATTCTCTCTGTTACATCCGTAACACTTAACGCACGTCAAAGTTGCGACATCAAACATCACGTGATACTCACCTTGCGTTGCATCTCAGGCCAAAAGTCAAAAATTTTGCAGCAAATTAAAGTCAATATTACGTTTTTTTTTCTTTATCTATATATTGTAACCTCCCTTTCAAGAATTGTGAATGATTGTACAATGAGGTTCCTTTCTACATCATTTCTACTTATATTTTTACCTCTATGTCTTATGCTGCAGTAATTCATTTTTTAAGATTATTTTTTGAAAATTCTGTAAGAGATTTGGACTCGGAGTTTGTTTAGTGATTCAGAGTTTTACGTGTGTTTAGATCATGCAGCTGCAGCAGCTTTAGCCAGTAAATAAATGGAGATGTTGGAACTGACAGGACATCTTAGCGGTTGGAGAGGATGAGGACTTCAAGGTCCGAGGCTTTCTTCCTTTTTGCCATAAGCCCCAGAGAGCTTACAACCCCAGCTCTGAACAGCAGTGGAGGGTGTCCTGGTGCCAAGTGCATTGATGGACCCCTTGTGTTAACACATGATGTTTGTTATGGACAAAGAGAGCACAGAAATCCAACAACAAAACAGTGACTGTGTTTCAGATCCCAGACTGTGCAGAGAGTTGTGACAAAGTGCAGTCATAGGGAAGGAGTCCAGCCATCCTGGACTATTTCTCTGAGATTCTACGGAGTGTGTGATATATACATATAAAATTGAACTCATCACTGTTTGGGATTCATATATTCAATATGTTTTTGCACTCACACAACCCTCTGCATTTATCCGGACTTGGGACCGGCACAAGTGAACCCTGGATTGTGTTTCCTTGTGGTTCCATTACATTCATTCACTCATTCAGATCATTTTATTACATCTGTTACATCTAACACATGTAATGTTGCTTTCCCATCCACTCATTTCATCCTAACTGGTGCTTACCAGTTACTGAGTGGTGCTCACTAGTAACAGCCATTAATACAAACACCAATTGGTTTCAGTTTGTACGGAGCCCCTAAAGGCTCACCTGCACCCGTTAGTAACAGGTGAGAACCTTTTACTTTTTTATTTTCATAATTTTCTTTATTTTCTCTTTAGGGGCTCCATGTTGTCAATTGTATTTTTTTTTCTTTTCTGAAAAACTGTGCTTTCCATGTGATGTCAGAATTTTTCTAGTTGTTTATTGAGGTAGACATTTGTTCCTTTTAGTTTTCTTCCTTGCTTTAGGAGAGCATTTTTATGGTTTCTATTTGAAAACGGCATTATTATCACTGTGGGGTTGTTTTTTCGTTTTCTTTGGGAGAGGATGGCTAGCTTCAATGACATTGCTGTTTACAGCAATGCCATTGTTATTTAGAAAAGCCACGACTTTGTCATGGTTTGAGTTTGTTGTCTTGTTTTTCGTTTTAGTTCTTGTTCTGTCTTGTTTGGTTCTGTTTCCTGTTTTATTTTGAAAGGTTTCCTGTCTTGTCTTGTTTCTTGAGCTTTACTTCCTTTGGTCCTCATCTGCTCTGATCGTGTTCACCTGTGTCTTGTCTGCCCTATCTGTATTTAAGTCTTGTCTCTGCCTTCCTCCTGTGCTGGTCCATTAGTTTAGTCATGGTGGTTTTTGTCTTCCTGTCTTCATGCCATGTTCCATGTTTTTGCCACGCTCATGTTTCCATGTCCCTCGCCACGCCACAGTAAGTTTTTGTTTGTTCTGTAATCCTGCTCTGCAGCGCTTTTTGTTCATTAAACCCTCTAGTCCCTGAACCGTGTGCCTCCGCCTCTGCATCTGGGTACTACCGGCTCTCGAGCCACCCCCTCATCGTGACAGACTTGTTTCACTGATTATTGATCTGTCTGTCTTTCTGCTTCCACCCATCATCTGCTGCCAAATATAATTTAATAAAAATAATTAACTTCTTTACCGATTTCTATCTTAAGTATATTTAAGCAACACTGATGCCATACAATTACTGTATAAATCACAGAATCAGGCTGATCTGGAAAGATATAAACGAAGATGGAACTTGAAAATTCATGGTCTGAAAGAAAAAGATGACGAGAACATCAGAGAACATGTGGCTGGAATCTTGTCCAAAATCGCACCACAGTGGGCAGACGTGATGGACACAGCAGTGGACACGGTTCATCAACTGGGGAGGAGGGAGGAAGGAAGACATCGCCAGGTGATCCTGCAGTTCGTCACGAGGCGCCATAGAGACGCTTTCTGGAAGATCACCATAAACTGCCAGACCTGCAAAGACCTGAGACCGGAGGTGGTAATGCATAAAGCAATTGCCTATTAAAACATTATTTTTGTAATTCTTTGTCTAAGCAGATTAGACTTTTTTGATGGGATTTTGATTTTTTTTCCTTTATTTTCTTTTTTGTTTAATGTAACTAACATGTCCTTGGACTTCCGGTTATGGCGGCCATTTTTTTTAAAGGAGAACTTTATTTGCTGCTATCCAAAACTAAACTACAAGTGGAATGAAGGACTAATGCCTAAAACAGCTAACTAACATATCCTTTGTACTTCATCAAAAAAGTGAATGTTTATAAAAGAGGATAATTGATTGATTTCAAGCATTGCAGTCACAGCAATAAGGAATTCACAGAGATTTATCAAACTCAATACAGAAGTGATTACATAACTAAAATATACTTTGTACTTCATCAAAGTCGTTATGCTTTCTGTGTGGAGTTTTGCATGTTCTCCCCGTGCATGCGTGGGTTCTCTCCGGAATCTCCGGCTACTTCCCACCATCCAGAAACATGCTCCATAGGTTTTTTGGCAACTCTAAATTGTCCATAGGTGTGAGAGTGAATGGGTGTGTGATTGTGGACATTCTACCCTGCGACAGACTGGCGACCTGTCCAGGTTGTCCCCTGCCTTCGCCCACAAGTGGCAATCCTGTGACCCTGAAAGGGACTAAACGGAATAGAAAATGAATGAAAAATGAATGACTCTTCATTTTCTGGTGGTATAACTTAAAAAAAAAAATACAACTTGTACGTATATTTAGTCAAGTTTCTTCTGTATTTTTTTTTTTGTCTGGGCAGGTGTGAAAACCCACGTGTGTTCAAGCTGGGCTTGATCTCGTGGACCTGGTGGGCACTGGCTCTACTCTGCTGGATCAGCGACGAGATATTCTGTGAAATGTGGTCATCTGTTAACTTCCCCTATTTGCACTGCGCCTGGTAAGCTCAAAGTCTGCTGGGAGAAATTGTTCTGGCAGAAACATCTGAACAACTCGCTAGTACACATGATTTGTTTAGCTTTTTTTGTATTTGAATTTTGGTACTCTTCTGGAAACGCCGGTTTATTTCTAAAGCATAATTTCTAAAGTGAAATATATGGATTGTTACAAATTTGTTACTTTTTTGTTTTAAATATTGGGAGGTTTCAGTTTCTATTCAGGAAAACATTTCAACATCAGTGTAGACAAAAAAATGTAACCCTCTCGTTTTTTTATTTTTTATTTTTGTTCCCTTGTGGCTTTCTACATTTCTGATGATTCTCTTTCCCTCACAGGCACATCCTCATTTGCCTGGCGTCCTACTTGGGTTGCGTTTGTTTCATATACTTTGACGTTGCCACAGAAGCACCGGAGCGAGGCCCCTTCATTATGTCCTTGCCAAATGAGAAGTGGGCTTTCATTGGCGTGCCGTACGTTTCCTTCCTCTGCGTCCATAAGAAGCCAGTGGTCAAGGTCACGTAAACACGGCCAGGGTTAGACTTTTTCGACCACAACAACAGCAGCGAGACGCCACAGCACCTGTTGGAGCCGTGCGTCCTCCACTGCTGCTTTCATGGTTTCAGGACATCTACGATGATCCACTGTCAGCTAAACATGAAAAGATCCCTGCCCTCATCTGGGCTTGTGTCATATTGATCTGAAATGAAGCACCAAGTCTGTTACATTTATTAACTATATAACAGGGTTGCACTTTAAAATGGTGTCAAAGGTTAAAATACTCCTTGTTACTCACCAGCTCTCAGGCGTTACATGAGAAATCATAGAATCTCTATTGAGTATTCCTGTTATGCATTTACTCCTTTATGAAACACAGTTTTAGCACACTTTGTGATCACCAGAAATCCTCTGTGCAAACTTTATAATATCAGCACCTCATTGATCCAGTTTAGTTTCAATCCCCAAAACTGGTGCACTGGAATCATTTCTTGTATTTGAGGCTGGACTCACTGTTAAGCCAAATATGCAAATCTGTGAATTTATAGATTTATTTTGATGTTCCTCCAAAGCCTTAAGATCACATGCAACTGCCCTTTATGATAGCGTTTTTTTGTTTTTCTTTCTTCTGCTGAAGATGTACTTTCAGCAACTGTGATTATTGAATGTCAGAAAACATGCTTTAATATATTTCAGTGTTTATTTTTAACAACATAATACTTTTTGAAGATGGAAATGTTTTCCTTTTTTTTTCTAAATGATGTGGTACTTTGTGGTTGATGCCTAAAATGAACATTTAGAAATGTAAGATTTTTTAAAAACATGAAAAATACATTACTTTGTGAAGTACAAAGCCTTTTTTCCTATCAGTCTTAGTTATTTTCTTTTTTTAATAATTCTTCAGTTTATGAATAAGTATTCAAAAGTCTTCACCAAACAATATAAGGGACTGCCTATGAGTGTGCATTCATTTTATAGACTTCATTTTTTTATTAATTGCTTTACATTCAACAAAGCAGGTCTAACACCTGAAAAGGTGCTTATTGATGAAAGTCATAGTTATATAAAGCAGCTGAGGAAGTTATGGGTGGTAAGTGCAAAAAAACATGTTAGAAGGTAGATGATTTAATGTCCAATGCTTTTGCATTTCGTGTCATAGCAGGTCAAGTTTAGAATATTTTTGTAATCAATACAAATAATTCTTGTCAGAAGTGAATCAATGTGACTTTAAAGGCTTTGCTATAGAGAAAGCTTTATCCCTTACATTGTATTATATAATCTAACATCTATTTCTTTAGCAAGGTTGAAAGTACTCATGATTTGCACAGAAATATTTATATTTCATAAATTAGGCTCTTTTGTACGGAGCCAGCTATTTGTAAAAGTATGGACGTTTTGATATTATATTTGTTCAATAATTATATACAATAGCAAAAGTTTATTATTTTTTTATTCTATGAATGAAGATGCAGGTACCTTTTGCTGCCACCAGGAGGCAATATTATCACATTTTCATGGAGTTCCAAATCTTGAACTGCAGTTGGTGTTTTTAAATTTAGCCATGGTCAGCTGCAGACAGTTAGACACTAAGTTTTAATGACTATTGCAGCAAAATCACAGACTGATTCATAACTATTGCAAATATTTATCTAACTTTAGGGTTTTGGTTTTCTGATTGTTCTATTGAGCTTCAAGAATTAATAGGCAGCTTGAGCTGCATTGGTTTTAGCAACTAGAATGTCTCTGATGGCTCAGATAGTTGAGGCTTTGGCCATTAAAATTAAAGTATCTCAGATAGATTTGAACCAAAAAAAAGTGAGCTTTCTTTTATATTTCACAACATTTGTGAAAAGGGAAAATGAAGTATTTCTGCAAAGCTTAAAGTCCTGAGGTCCAGCATACATGGTGCTTCCTCTAAATTTTTGCAGCACTCGTACTGAAATATAGCATTAATTACAGTTTCTCTCCTCCGTCCCTCGTCAATAAGTGCTGCTCATTTGGCCCTTCTGGCTTCAGCTGTATTTTATTGTTGAATCTCTTTGAGAAGGAGGGGATGTAAAGCACTGTAAGTTTGCCTGCATGTCTGTCTTCTAGCTGAACTGGTGCTGAAATGCCAACGCATGCCTCTCTGACCAGCACTAAATCAACAATCCAGTCAAGGTACTCTTGGAACAAGTCCTAGACGTTTTCCACATTCATGCTTAAAACTCGAGGAGGCACGCACATCCACACACGCACACACTCGTGCAGAAACCCAGTTAGTCCCAAGGACACTCATGTGGTTTTGCATCCAGTCAACCACTCAAACAGACCAATTCAGTCTTCCAGTCATTCTAAAGCCTGAACCCACAAACAGAGCTCTGGAACTGAATTATCCACTCTTAACAAGTCCCTCTGATCTAAATGACTTATGGTGCATTGGAAACATCAACCAGAATTTTCTGGATTGAGCCTTAGAACTTTGGGTGTCATTTTTGACAAAGATATGTCGCTGGAGCAGCACTCCAAGCAGTTAATCAGGAACTGTTTCTTCCAGTTGAGGAACATTTCTAAGCTACGGAAGATGGTGTCATATGAAGATCTAGAACTTCTTATTCATGCCGTTGTTTCTACACGGCTAGACTACTGTAACAGTCTGTTTTCCTGTCTGAATAAGAAGGAGCTGTCTCGCCTGCAGCTGATCCAGAACTCTGCTGCGAGGATCTTGACCCGCACCAAGAGAAGAGATCACATCTCCCTGATCCTCAAAGCTCTTCATTGGCTCCCGGTTGCTTACCGCTACCAATACAAAATTCTAGTTTTGACTTTTAGGGCCCTTCATTCCCAAGCTCCTCCATATGTTTGTGATCTGATCGCCCCTTACAGACCATCTCGTGCACTGAGGTCTGCGGATCAGAACCTGTTGATGGTCCCTCCCACGGTTCCGAACTAGAGGAGACAGATCCTTCCAGGCTGTTGCTCCCAAACTCTGGAATGAACTTCCATTGTCCCTACGTTCCCTGGACTCTGAATTCTTTTAAAAGTCAACTAAAAACTTTTTATTTTTGCAAAGCATTTTAACTGAAACTACTTTTATTGGGCTTGAGATGATTGTTTAACATGGTTTATGCTTTTTTATATTTTATGTTTTTATATGTGTATTTATACATATTTTAACCTGTGAAGCACCTTGTGACTTTTGTCTGTGAAAGGTGCTATACTAATAAAATTTACTTACCTTACTTACTGCTGTTGGAAGCCTTGAAAAGGCCTCACAGTATCCACATGATGAAATGTCCTCCACAAAATGTCCAGTTTTTAATTTTCATTTTTCAACAGATTTTGGCATAGATTCATATGCACTGCTTGGTGTTTGATCCTTTTCGTGCAATTTTTAGCCAAAGTTACATTCTTCAGTGAAGATTCAGATCCTATCAGAATACGCACTGTGTTCTCAGGAGTGCCATTAGAATGAGATCAGTAGTTAGCTCCAATGAAAAAGCCTTTTCTGTGTTAGTAGAAATAAACATTTTAGAAAAGACAAAGATCTTTTTTACTTGTTTAAATATTAGGGTAGCCATTTCTGAAAGAATTTTTTTGAGAACCGTAATAAATTCCTCTGCCAATTCATTGTGATAAACATGAATTATATTAGCCTTTGCAAAATTCTTTAGACTTTATCATTTTTAGCAATACTATCAGGTACATATTTCTCATATTTTCTTGAAAAATAGCAGGCTTTAAAAGCAGAAAAAAAAAAGAGCATAAATGGCAACAGAAGTATTGGGATCAGTTTTTATTGCCAGTTGTCACAACCTCCTGTTCTCACCAGGAAACAAAAATGCTGAGCCAGAGAAACAAGAGAGGGGTTTAAAAAATTTTTTTCTTCTGCCTCAACATAATTCTGGGATATTCAAAAAGCAGAACCTTTAAATCTGTGTCCATTCACATCCAAGCACCTCTTGTGGAAATGTGATTCATAAAACTGACACACTCCTTCCTCTAAGGAGCCATGACTTCAGGTGGAGCTGACGTTGGATTCAACACACAGGTTTCTTGTCAGAGGCAGACCCAACATGGTTGTAAAGCCTTCAATGCTCTAATGAAAAAAAGAAGCCTCCTAAGAGTCTGCTTAAAAAGGTTGCAAAGCCGTTTATTGGTAATGTGGTCCCGAGGGAATTTATTTTTCTATTGGCAGATGCACACAAAAGGCAGGAGACGGAGGTACAAAAATTAAAATGATATTACAAAACGTTAAAACCAATTAAAAATGGACCTGTTAAAAGACATGCACAACAAATTCAGTATGCTGAGGACCAGAAGACTTAAGGGAAGTGGAGGCTCCCAAAGAACAAAGATAAAATTTCACCCCACTCACGTGATGCAGACCACACACACTGTGAACCCTTCACCCAAGGACACGTCACTCCAAACTGGGGGGATAGGCTCCACCTAGAATTCTGGGCTGGCACCTGAGTCCTCAGCACTGAAGGAGGGGGGAAACAAAGGTGGATCACACAATAAAATCCAGTTAAAACACAGTTCTAAAAGAATTGTGTAAAAATGCTAAAAACAAAATAAAAGAAACTCTCGTGAGAGGCCCGTACACACCGGGACGAATTTCGCGCGCGATTTTCGCCGACGTTTAACGCCTCGTGACTAAACAAAGGGCACCAATGAGAGTGTGCACACCGACGCGAAAAAACGCCACGCGTTAAAGCCTCGGGTTCGTTTTTTTTTTCGACGCGTCGCGTCGAAATCTACTCGACCAATGAGAATGGCGCTTTTGCACACGTGTCTGGAGCTTCTGAAGTTACAGTAAAACACAATTTGGGGGCGCTCAAACACAAAACTGCCTTGCTGAACACACATACCAGCGAAGAAGATAAACGCCAAGTAGCGTCTACACTGCCGCGAAGAAATAATGACGGACATTCTAAAACATCCCCGAACCAAGCACCAGTTGGAGCTACTGGTGCTTGAAATATTCATGTTTTCTTTGTTTGAACAAAAAACGTGGCGAAAAACGCTGGCGAATAACGCCTGGCGAATATTCGTCCCGGTGTGTACGGGCCTTAAGTCCGCCCGTAGGGTGCTGCTCAATGAACGGAGCGCGGCCGAGCTTTTATTCTTGTTGGTGGTGG
The DNA here is from genome assembly GCA_037389245.1 of Oryzias sinensis. Lineage (NCBI taxonomy): Eukaryota > Metazoa > Chordata > Actinopteri > Beloniformes > Adrianichthyidae > Oryzias > Oryzias sinensis. The sequence continues at coordinate 15,655,316 of CM074510.1, forward strand.
AGGATTCAGGCGTGACGCCCCATTTAGTCCTCCGTTGCTCAGGCTCAAAGGCAGCTGAGGAGCACCCGGACCCAGCAGAACCGTGGTCAGGAGTCTACAGGGATTCTGATCACGAGCGGTGACAATTCCTTAAAAAAGTTTTAAAATTCAATATATGAGAAGCAGCAGCTGTTCAGCAGGTGGGAGCGTCAGAAAGTCCCGGCGCTGCAAGAACACCACAAACATTACCAAAATAAAACAAACAGCTTAAGGCAAGCGCAGGACTTGACCCTCGCCGGCTTACCAGGCAAACTGTTCGTCACCTGGGAGGCGCACTCAATTGCAGAGGCTGTATTTTTCTCAATATCCGTGCCTGCAGGTCTCATCCGGAGCTGAAAGAGCGTGTCAGTAAGAAGCAGCGAACAAACTCCTGTCATTAGCCTGCCACCGCTACTTTACCTGTGAGGCTAACCAGAGGTGTGCAAACAGGAAGTGGGCGGTTCCAATGGCCAAATGCTGCCCCTGGCCGAGTGAAGGCTTCTTGGCCTTTTATAGCGCCCCATGAGGCCACTGCTAGTAATCATCTGCCCTACAGCACCTGAGCCAATTAATCCTGCTACAGTAACTATTGCAAATTCATGATAGAAAGGGGGACTGAATTATGCCAAGGACCTAATCTGTATTTCTGAAGATTGCACAGCACAGCTCATGGAGATGGGAAATCCTGCTGTTATTGTTTAAACAGTGTCTACACCATTTGCCAGTTGTACTCCAAATTCAAGCTATGATTTGTTTTCAATTAGCTTTCTCCTGCCGCAGCTTACATTTTCTGTCCGTCTCCCCTTTTTGCAGTGTGCTTTTGTGGTGTGGTATGGACTGTTTCTGAGCGAATGTTTGTGCCCTCATGAATTTATTTTTTTCTTTCAGTGAACCAAAAGGCCGGTGAGCCAAGGATAAACCATCACCGTATCTAAACAATCATGACATAGAAAGACGAGGGAGCCGACGAAAAAGAGCGGAAAAGGAAAAACGGAGAAATAAGGAGAGGAAATGTAGATAGGAGCATGTAGAGGAATGGAAATGGCACCTCTGCGAGACTTTTTGTAACAGCGATAGTGAACGTCAAGAATGTAACAGTGACTGCTGTCTTTGAACTCCATGCAAGACAAATATAAGGTGGAAATTTTATACTTTGTTCACAGCAAATGAGTCTGAAATTGTCCTGTTTACTGACTGAATGAAACATAATACAATAATTGTTGTTCTCGTTCCCTTTTTTTAAATAATAATAATGGATTAGATGTATCTACGCTTTTCCAGATGCTTAAAGTGCTAACAATGTGTCCATTATTCATTCACTCCTCATGTATACTTGGTGATGGTAGAGGCGTGGCTGCCAGTGCGCCTACGACCCCTCTGACCATCACTGGGACATTCATACACATTCACACACCAGTGAAGCCATACTGGAGGCAGGCAGGGTGAAGTGTCTTGCCCATGGACACAACAACAGTTGACTGGGGGGAGCAGGGATCCAAACTGCCAAACCTTCGATGATTGGACCACCTGCTCAAGCTCCTGAGCCACTGCCGCCCAGACTGCAAGACCTACACTGATGAAAAAGGTGTTTTTGGTGTATTTTAGAATGCTCTTGTGGCATTTTTTTTTTCATGATAGAGGGCACGTATTTAAAAAAAAAGCATAAGATGAAAAAATACCGTTTGAAAAAGCTTGTCGCAGTGACGTAGGTGCAATCGGCGGGCCAGAAGCTCCATGTTCCACTCCATTCTGATACATCCACTTGTAGACAAATAAATCCATAGATCCTTCTTTTTCCTCATCCGAGCTGACATCCGACTCTAAACTGTATAACTGGATAGCTCCAGACGATAGCTCTAGTACACTTGAATGGTCGCTATTTTTGCAGCACCAGTAATGTTAGGTTGGGGTTGTAAGGGGCTGTAATCTTATGGGAGATCAAAGGAATGATGGGAAATTGGGGCAGGCTTACCTTGTGGCAATGACCCTGCCCACAATTTAAAGGTGAATTTCTAATGAACTAATGCCATGCTGCAGAATGTCCTACAAAACAACCCAGGTTTTTTAATTTAAAAAAAATGGCATAATCATAATTAAAAGACCACTGGGTGTTTAATGTCGCTTTCCCTGCACAAACTCCACTGTAGACAATGTCTGTTTTACCCTTGTCCAGGGGATGTTTTAATAAACTCCTTGCTTCGACATTACAAGTATACAGCCTTCACTTCCGGTGTTACACTCTCAACTCTCCGGTCGGAACCCAAACTAAACAAGCAATTCCTATTGCTACATCCCTTGTCTTTTAAAAAATTAAATAACTCAGATTCTAACAGTATCCAACTTAAATATTCACTTTTTTCAGGTTCTTCAAAATAAAGTTATTTTCTACCAAAAATAAAATTACATTCTTTTGTAATAACCTTACATTCTGTTCTAATGGCTTTCTTTATTCCAAATAATATAACATTCTTTCTCCTTCTCATTTTTTTTTCTTTCAAAGAAAGTCTCTATAAACAAATATTAACATCTTAACTGCAAACATAGTCTTTCAGGTATCTTGGCTGGTGAACAACACGTCCTGACTTGGTGGTGGTACTTTGTAGGTCTCCTTGGCTTGGGCCTGAGTTTAGTCTAACAGGTTCTGGTGTTGATGGTATTTTTAAGTCGACCTCCACAGCTCTTCTCAGATGTCGACAGTTCCTCCGCAGGACTCTGCCATTGTCCATCTCCACCTCATAGGATCGGTCTCCGAGTGTTTTGCACACTCTCGCCTTGTCCCATAAGCCGTGTGGTTCGAAAGGTTGAACTCTGACTGAGTCTCCTGGGTTTAAATTGTCCATGTCTCTTGCTGTGCGGTTGTAATATTTTGATTGTCTCTCCCTGTTCTTCGTCAGTCCTTGGTTGTTCTTTGTTACTTTGGGCTGTAGAAGACTGTCACTCATTGGAATAAGTGTTCTTGTTCTCCTGCTTAAAAGTCTCTGTGCTGGACTTGTGTCCAAGCCTTGTGTTGGAGTGTTTCTGTGATCCAATAAGGCCAAATATGGATCCTGTCCGGCCAGTTTGGCTTTTCTCATGAGTCTTTTTGCTGTTTTGACTGCAGACTCTGCCTTGCCATTGCTCTGAGGGTAACCAGGTGATGATGTCTTATGTTTTAAGTCCCATTTCTGGCTAAAGCTGGCAAACTCTGTTGAGCTGTACTGTGGCCCATTGTCAGAAAAAACAACTTCCGGTATTCCCTGACGTGCGAAATGATTTTTCAGTTTCCTAATCACAGTACTTGACTTAGTATCTGGTAGGTGATCAATCTCCCAGAAATTGGAATAGTAATCCATTGTAATTAGGTACTCTCTACCGTCAAAGTTGAACAAGTCTGTCCCAACTTTGGTCCATGGTCTGTCGGTCAGCTCGTGTGGTCTTAGTGTCTCTTTTTGTTGTTTAGCGTCCACTTTTCTGCATATATCACATTTTGCGATATATTTTTTGATGTGGTCATTCATACCGTGCCAATCAATGCAGTCTCTGGCTCTTCTGAGGCATCCCTCTGTGCCGATATGTGTTGAGTGGATCCGCTGGGTTATTTCCGCCTGCAGCGCGTCTGGAATCACCACTCTTTCTCCTTTGAAGACCAGTCCATCCTGTGTACTCAGCTCGTCCTGCATAGATTGGCATTGGGTTATTTCTGTCGGCACCTCCTTTTTACAAGCTGGCCATCCCTTTTGTATTGTTTCTATCAGAATTTGTAGTTTATGGTCAGTTTTTGTTCCTGTGCGTATTTTTTCCATGCTCTCCGTTGAGACAGGTACATACTCTACCATGTTGACACATTCTGTGTCCAACTCTGTCTGACTTTTGTTGTTGCTTTCTTGTAGGTAGGCTCTGCTCAAGGTATCGGCTAGCAGCATGTCTCGGCCTGGAACATAGGTTATGTTTATCTCATATTTCTGTAGTCTCAATAACATCCTTTGCAGTCTCTTAGGCGCTTGCATCAGTGGTTTTTTGAAAATGTTTTCGAGCAGCTTATGATCTGACTGCACAAGACGACCGTATGTGTATTGGTGGAATTTTTCCATGCCAAATACAATGGCTAAGCACTCCTTTTCAATTTGTGCATAACCTCTTTCTGTGAGTGTTAATGCACGACTTGCAAATGCCACTGGCTTACCTTTTTGAGTCAGAGCAGCACCCAACCCCGTCTCACTGGCATCACACTGCAGTGTCAACTCCTCTTCTGGGCTGTAATATTTTAAAACTGGGACTTGTGTTATTTTCTCTTTCAGTCTTTTAAATGCATCCTCTTGCACATCTGACCATTCCCACAGGCTGTCTTTGTGAGTAAGTTGTCTAAGAGGTTCACAGTCATCTGATAAATGTTTGTAAAATTTTGCCAAATAGTTGATCATTCCTACCAGTCTCTGCACACCTTTAATACCCGTTGGTGCTGGCATCTGTGTGATTGCTCTCACCTTTTCCGGGTCAGCTCTCAGACCATCGGCTGTGAGCAGATGTCCAATGTATGGAACTTCTCTTCTCCTGAGTTTGAGTTTGAGTTTCTCCGCATTCAGTTTTATGTTTTTCTCTCTGCATCTTTCTAGAAAAAGTCTCAGGTTTCTGTCATGATCTTTCTCCGCTTCCTCAGTTGTATCACCTTTTCCTGTGATCAGAATATCATCAGCGATGACGTATGTGTCAGGTAGGTTCTCCAATGCCTGCATCAGTCTGCGCTGAAAAACCTCTGGAGCTGGGCTGATCCCCATCGGCATCCTCAGCCAACGAAAACGACCAAATGGTGTTGCGAACGTTGTGAGCTGACTTGACTCCTCCGTGAGCTTTACATGCCAGAATCCATGTTTCACGTCACATACTGTGAAGACCTTAGCTTTTGACACATCTGGTAATATGTCATCTATTGTCGGTAGCGGAAAATGACTTCGCTTTAACGCTTTGTTAAGCGGTCTTGGGTCAATACAGATTCTGGGCCTGCCATTCGGTTTCTGCACAGTCACCATATCACTGATCCATTCTGTACTGTGTTCGACAGGTGTTATGATCCGTCTGTCTTCAAGACTTTTCAGTTATTCCTTCAGGAGGAAATCCCTTTCTCTTGTCTCTTCCTCTCTTTTTGTCTTACTACATTCAGCTCTTCTAATGTCTGTCCAGTTATGGTTTTGTTGTATTCTCTTGAAATCTCCATTGCTCTGCATATATCCAGACATTTGTCTAATGTGAGATTCTCTTCTCTGAGCAGCGGTTCTCTCCAACTGGAACTGCTTGTCCCACAGACAATCCTGTCTCTGATCAATGAGTCTCTTAATTGTCCAAAGTTGCAGGTACTTGCTAGCATTCTCAGGTCTGTGACATATTTATCAATATTTTCTCCCAGAGCCTGATTGCGTGCAAAAAATCTGTATCTTTCAACTGTTTCATTAACTTTGGGATTACAGTGTTCATCTATTTAAGCCATCAGACCACTCACTGTTACTCTTGACTCAGCTCCGATGAGCGTTCCGCAGAGCTCTCTTCCACGTTACCCGATGAGATAGTAAAACAGTTTCACTCTTGCCTTTTCCTCTGTTGCCTTTTCCTCTGTGTCTGGCAGAGCTAGTTCCGTGTAGAGTGTAAACTCTTCTTTCCACGTTTTCCATGCTTTTGGAAGGTTTGCTGCGTCCATACTCCATTGTGCAGGTGGTTTTAATCCATCCATCTTTTACACTTTCTGTCGTGCTCCTTTCTTCGGCGTCTGTCCTGCCGCTTCAAGCCGTTAGCACCCACGCGGCTAACTAGCTTAGCCTAGCTTAACGGTACGGTCCGCTCCGCTTCTTCTTCACTCACGCACCGGGTGTGTCGTTCGAAGCACCGCTGCCACCATGTTTAATGTCGCTTTCCCTGCACAAACTCCACTGTAGACAATGTCTGTTTTACCCTTGTCCAGGGGATGTTTTAATAAACTCCTTGCTTCGACATTACAAGTATACAGCCTTCACTTCCGGTGTTACACTCTCAACTCTCCGGTCGGAACCCAAAACTAAACAAGCAATTCCTATTGCTACACTGGGAACGCTTTTAAATTTAATCAAAAAAATAATTGGAGTGGGACTTTAAGTAGAATATTTAAATATTGTGAAAAGGATTGGAGAAATGTAAACCAGCATTAACAGCTAGTAGATGGTTTTGGCCCATCTCAAAAAATGACTTCTAACCTTTAACTTTCTTTTTAAACCAAGTTTTACGTGGATGTCTTAAAAAATGTAAGCAGAGTCAAACTTACTGCAAACAATACAACACACTGGTCACACAGACTTGTCTATAAGCTTTCTGTCCATCTCTCTCTTTGTATTCCCAATTGAAAATTGTAAATGTCATTTTACCTTTGAAAATTGATCCTTTATTATAGGGATATGAAGAATACAGATATGTATCAAAATTTGATTGAGCACTTTGAGTAACACCAGTTTCACTTGAGAAAAAAAACAGATACAAAGAAGATTATGTGGGTAAAACGGTAGAAATCGATCTGGAAGTAAATACTTTCCTGCAGACTTTGTCCTTTTCTCTTCCTGTTGTGTTTTCTACTGTTTTTGCCTTTTTATGTACATGCAATGCAAGCAAAAAGACATCCAATCACAAGCTAAGTTCTACTGAGTCCGGTCAGTTACAACTGAATGACAGGGAATCACAGTGACGGATATGTGTTGTGAGCGCTAACCATGTGGACCATTTTGTGATGACCAACAGCACTTCATAATACCTGAATACATTCATATGACACACTTTTTTTTAAGCACAAAGAATAAACAGTGGGCTGCCCAGTGGTTAGCGCTGTCGCCTCAAAGCAAGAAGATCCCAGTTCAAATCCCAGCTGGGGCCTTTCTGTGTTATGTTTTCATTTTCTCCCAGTGCATGCATGGGTTTTCTTTGGGCACTCCGGCTTCCTCCGACAGTCCAAAAACATGCTTCATAGGTTGACCGATAACTATAATTGTCCCTAGGTGGGAGTGTGTCTGGGTATTAATGTGATTGTGTGGCCCTGCAACAGACTGGCGACCTGTCTGGGATGTACCCCACGCCCAACAGTAGCCAGGTTAGGGATCAAGCCGGTTAAGAAAATGGATGGATAGAGAATAAACTTTTTGAAAGACCTAAAATTTGTGGTTTCAATGTCTTAAGCTGTTATTTCCTTCAGACATTTTGTTCTTGTTGCTTAAAATAAAAAGTGCCAGTGAGTAAAAAACAGTTTCTTTCTTAAAACTTATTTTCATTTATAGTTTTAAATGCCAAATTAATAACATATATCTAGATTTACCGATTTAGGCAAACAAACTGGACTGTATCGTATCGCCACAAAGTTAAGTCAAGATGCATATTAAATTAAGTGAGAGGAAAAGATAAACACCCCACTTTATATTTATTTTCGTAATCAAAGAAATGTGTATATATCAGCCAGAGAAGAAGAAATGTCCAGAAGAAATCAAATTAATACATACTTAATTAAAAAGCTACTTGATGTTTGAATATTCTCAATCATCCAGGTCATGGTATCACAGGAAACTGTACTATCAGTGGCTCTAACAGAGTAAGAAAGGGTGGTCTACGTCTTGGCAGGGAACATGCATAAGATCAGTGTATTTTAGAACAATTATCAATTGTTCTGAAATACCCAGACCAACACATAAAAGTCAAGAAACACTGAATTTCAGAATTTTTAATGCACTTATATCCTTTGTGTACCAATTATTTAAAAAGATAACAAACTGTACTATATCTGCCAGTGCACTTCTCTATTATTTCTAATTCTATCAAAACAACCCACATTTTGTATAGGCCTGGAAGAATCTGCACATCAAAAACTGAAAGCTTTACTCACACCCTTTGAAAGCATTTGCATCAGGCACTTTTCCTGTCAGTGACAGGTTGGGAATGATAACTAGTTGCTAACATGAATGGCTGCTATTATTAAGCATTCAGCTGCCACAAAACTGTTGGATATTAACTAAAAGAGACATATGGATACCTCTGATATTCCCTCAAAGACACCCATCTGTTTATGTTTATCACTCCCCATAGTTCATCATTGCGATATCAGGAAGTGATGAGTCGGGCAGCTGTGGTTTCTGTGGGAATGCAAGGATAAATAGTGAGCTGGTCAAACCTGCATCTGAGTGTCTTAAGAATAGAATGGATAAATTTGATGACAGCATGACACAATGGGTAGAAGGTAAAAGCAGAACAATAAACCTTCATCTCTTTTACGGTACTCTCTGGCATAGTGGCATAAAATCTCATTGATTTTTTGTTTAATTCCAATTGTATTGTAGCCACTATGGATGTTCTGGACTCATGGAAGCTGTTGAGGTGAACAGGGGTTCCATATTATTTTCTATGATCTTTTCATTATGCATTACAGGGGTTCTATTGTATTTTCTATGTTCTTGTTATTAGGCATTTAATGGATTCTAGATATGCATGTATATTGTACTCCAGACATATGCTTGGTTCCTGCCCTCAGTAGCAGATATGTGACGAAGTCACCAGGGGGGTATTCCAGGAAGCATGTTTAAACTAGCCTGACTTTAACCCTGAACTCTGGCTGAAATCCGCCTGAACTTGCTTACTCTGGGTATGTCGGTTCCAAAAGACCGGATATGAGTTGGCGTAATTACGCTCGACTTGGTAACCCTGGGTTAACGCACGGTACATGAAGACATTCTCAATAGATCGCCGATTTCTGGAGTCACCATGGAAACGCGTGGAGAAAAAAAAAAAGAAAGCGCGACACTTGAGACGGAAGTGAGACGGAGTCTGAGATTTTAATGACGGCGGATAGAAATTATAACTCCATCAAAAAAGTAACACGGCTGAAAAATAATTTGAATATTTTAGTTAAATTAATTCAAACTCAATAATTGTTTATACAACTCAAATTTACATATTTATCTAACTAAATGTCACATTACTTCATTAATCTTTTTTCCATCTTAATTACTTATATTTTTGAACTTTCATATGTCTAAGTTTGAGCCGGCAGATATGCTCATTTTTATAACAATAAAAAGAACGGGGAAAAAAAAAACGGAGTTCAAAAGTTCATCACAGAATATTCAATCGCTGTCGTATCATATGTGGATGGTAGGGGTGCTATATAAACTCACCATCCTTTCCTTTACTCTCACTCATGGTGCAGAGACGTAAGCATAGTAGGACAAAATAGCTCGGCAAAACACGGTGAAACACAGTAAAACAGCTATACAACTAAACACATATTGTAAAAAAAAAACCACACTTAAACCCAAATCCGTCCAGACAGGCAAAGGGAATGATATCCCAGAATCCCTTGCGGTGCCGATCTAACAACAGCATCAAAGTTACACCTACTTAATTGAATTAATTTGAATGAAAGGAAAATAATTGTCTGAAAACTACGTGTTATTTTTAAGGTGACCTAACAAAAAAATGATTTATCTTAACTGAAGCAAATAATTAAGTTAGATCAAAGTAAAAAGTTTATCTTTCCAACATCCATATGTGATCTTATCACCCTCTCACGGTGTAAAAAGTATTATCTGAGCTTCTTCATCCACTAAATCATCTTCAAATGGACACGCCATGCTGCTTCACCTCTCTGTAAACAAACTAAGCTTCAACTAAACCTGCTCCAGACCAGGTTATGTTCAGAGCATGAGTTGCCATGGTAACTTGACCTACCCTGAAACATACCTCCATTTCTGGAACCAAAAGCTGAGGTTATCAACTTACTTAGCCTCAAACTTATCGTGGGAGCTAGCATAACCTGCTTTCTGGAATACCCCCTTGGGCTCATAAATTGGGCATCATGACGACCCCTCTGTGTTAAAATGAACACTTCTGCTCATTTACTTGTTTTTTATAATGAACAAAAAACATAATGAATAAAGTCGATGAGATGAAAGCACTCAAATTGCTAAACGGCACTGAAAGTGGAACTGTTGGCAAACTTTAACTGACTATAGAACACAAATGAACAAATAAACAACCACTTAAATCAAGAAATGTTCTTTAACCATCATAATTTCATTGAACCCAGTCACACTCCATGAATCGCGCATCCGATTACATTATAGGTATGTGCACGCGTTTACAATGATTCCCTATTGTCCGTCTAGCGACTTCCACCTGTACGCGCGTAAGCGCTCCAACTTAAAAATTCCTCCCAAAGTCAAACAAAAAAAAAAAACTGAAATGATCTCACCCCGTCCTTCGGGTTAACGTCAGGGAGTCTCCGTTTGCTCCTGGTCACTTTCCAGCCACGTCCATCCCCAAAAGAAATTAATAATAATCCCCGCGGCAGTATTTTGAAAGGTCCACGTCAGATCCTCCTCTGTAACTCCCGATGGTCGGTTTCCGGGGTATTCCGTGCGTTCTTGCTCCTTGGAAGGGCCCTCGTAGTCTCCCTTTCCGTCTCGTCAGAGTTTTCCACTCTCCTTAGGCCTCCAGCCCACCTTGTCTGTCCCTTTTTAACCCGGAAGCCATGCCGTGTGTTAACGCACCCCAGCTGATCGCATCAGCTGTGAGGAGTGACGTCAGCGGCATCCCCGGTACACAAATACCCAAATTACACACATACACTAAAATAAAAGGAAAACATAGGACCTCTTCACCTCATAGGGTGTAAAATACAGAAAACATGATACATTTATGTGGCTTTGTCACAATGTAATGCGCCAAGACAAAAATGAAGACAGCGTGGCAGCTGGGAAAGAAACTGCTTCCATGTCTAGTTTTCAGTTTCTTCTGATGCGTTTCTGCAAAGTCTTTTCTCCCTCCATTCTTTTTTATTAATCATCTTCATCCTCCTCCTTGTCATCATCATCTGACGTCTGGTCCTTGGTGTCAAGGTCGTCTTCATCTTCCACCTGGAAGGAGAGAGCCACAGTCTAACTACAGCAGAGACGACACAAAGCTGAGTGACATCTTTCACCAGCTGAAACAGCTCACTGAAAGTCAGAAGAAAACCGTCAATGGCGCTGCTGAACACTGACGCCGACCTAAAACCACCATGTGCCTTGCCCAAGGGCACTTTGACAGATGGGATGGCAGACTGGGAACTGAACCTGAGGCTCTCCAATCAACCTACAAAACGTTTTCAGAAGAAATGATCCAAAGCGACGTTTAAGTTTGGTTTACTGCTTGAGTTAACCAGGAAGTCGACAGAAAAACCGCTGAGTGTGACTTTGTTTCAAGTGACAGATATCTTTATTGTATTTTAAAATCTTTGTGTTTAGCTGATTCTGATCTTCTGTTTTACATTAAGCTATAAATGTTGGTGATTCAATGCTTATTTGCATTTTTATACGTCCAGTAAAAAGACACATGAACTGTTGATCTTGATTGGTGAATTGGTGAAAATCCACAGCTCTTTAAGGATCCATTTGAGCCTCTGACTGTGAGACAATGTAGGACCGTCTCTGACAGTCTTGCTCTGAGATCTGGTTTTCTTACCGTTTCTCCCAGGTCCTTGAGTCTCTTCTTGAGGCTGTGGATCTTCTGGTCCTGGTCCGCCAGCAGCATCAGCAAGTCGTCCTGCTCCTTCTTGGACTCCTGGACCTCGGACTGCAGCTTTTCCTTTTCTGTCTGCAGGATGGCCGCTGTGCTCGTGGCAGCAGCCAGCTGCTGCTCCAGCTCAGCCACGCTCCTCTGCAGGTTGATGAACAGCGTGGAGGATCAACCGAAAAAATGACAACAACATGCATCTCTACAGGTGTTATTACACACCTTCATCTTCTCCGTCTCAGACGTCTGTGCTGCCAGTCTGCTCTCCAGTTCTGCTGAAGCGCTGGGGGGCGCCGTGTCAGATGGCTAGCGGTCATAAAAATAAAGAAACGGTTCAGGAATGCAGGAAACTTTTCTTAAAGCAGTTTCATGTTTGGGGATTTTTACCTCAGCTTCTGCTCTTGTGAGCAGCTCCTGCCTCTCCGTCTTTAGATGACTGATTTCTGACGACTGGGACTGAACCTGACTCCGTAAAGCCTCCAGCTCCTGCAGCAACAGAAGACAAACAAGGAACTCCCATTAGCGCCTTGATGACTGTAAAGAAATACAACTATTTGTGTCTAAAACCTGACACGTCCAGCATTAACCAGTCTTTTCTTGGAAAGGGATGGAAGAAAGGATTGTGGGTAAAAGTCTGTGAATTTCAGAGAATTTGAGAAGGCATTTCTGGCTGCTTAAAAATGGCTTTAATGTTCGCCAAATATGTGTTCAGATTAAAAACAAAACACTTTAGGGAGGGCAACAAATGTTTTGTAGAGCTGTTTTCTTCTGATACCATATCTGTACTGAAAGGCCTGACAGTTTGTTTGCATTGGACGCTTTGCCAAATGTCTACATAGTTAATCATAAATTATACAAAACATTTGTATTTTCAAGCTAAAAAAATAAATCTGCATGAGTTTGGGTTTCTTTTGGTATGATTTCAGGTCAAATGCGTTAATACCATACAGCAAAATGACAACTAAAACACCCTGGTAAAGTCGTACTGAATAAAAATGACCAACAGTTTTTAAGGTGAAAACATCAAACTCCAAAGGAGACAAAAATTTTGAATTCCACCTTAGACTCCTGAGAGTTAAATAAAGGTTCAGCACCAAAGGTACCTCTGTAATTCATGCCTCACAGGCGGTGAGTTTACTCCTCCTGCTGGAACAACTGCAGACTTTCTCAGACCAGGTGGTTTGTGTAAAAACCACAGGCGGGGTATTAAATAGCTCTGAGATCAAAGTCCCACACAGCTAAACTGAAACTGAGCTGATAGCTGATCAGTGAGAATGATAAAATAATCTCACCAAACCGACTTTGCGACTTAACAAAAAACGATCATTTGAGAAAAATATAGCAGTATTTTAGTTATGTTAAAATGCACGACTTTAGAAAGCATTAGTCCCAGACTTTAGCGCTCTGAACGGTTTGCCAGATGGAAACGGTTCAAACTGTCCATCTGTTCTGATCGTCTTTTTAGATTGTTTGAAATGCTCAACTCCAACAATTCTAGGGAAAGATCCGGTCTTTCAGCAGCGGACAGACAGACAGTCAAGAGGAACTGAGCTCCTGCAGATGTTCACAGGATGGAGGGAGGCAGTTTGGGGTTTGTGTTTTTTACAACTTGATTGCAGAAAAGTCTTAACCAGCTGGTGATAGTCAGCAAACTCTTCTTTCTACCATCAAGACTGGATCTGCAATGACCTGAACCAGGAGATCCTTCAGGTCTGCTTTTGAAGGCTTTTTCCATGAGGTTTGTGTCCGAGCACCACCTGCTCTGATGGTCCACATCCATTAGGACTTTCAAAGTAAAAACAGGGAGCAAAGTGAAGAAGATGAGGGCTCAGCACACTGCCCTGTGGCGTATCTGTATTCGTGCTTTTTTAAAGTCTCCATGACAGACATGACATGAACTGGATCTTTTTACAGTTGGCGTTGTTCTCATGTACTAACTGGAGCAAACTCGTATCAGCACATAAAAAAGTCCCAGTTCACCTGCAGCAGCTCTGTGTTGTCTGATCCTCCTGCCGGGCTCTCTGTCGTCTGGGAGCTCGACTGCTACAGTTACAATGCAATAAATAAACATTAAATACCAGGAATCACATTTCAAGACATTTAAACCTTCAAATTGAAGTAGATTACAGCTGGTGACAAAAACGGATGCAATGGTTTTTCTGCAGATCTGAACAAAAGTGTCACTTTTCAAATCAGCAGAAATTATTTTATTTACTGGTTTATTTCATGACGTTTTTAGAATCCTCCTCATCCCAGCACACACACACACACACACACACTCACTCACTCAATCTTCTAGATCTACTAACCAGGGTGGTGATTAGTGCGTCTCGCTCGGCGAGTTGCGTCTGCAGGACTGCGTGCTGCTTGCGGAGCTCGTCCAGCTCCTCTCTGAGCTGAGAGAGCTCCTCGGTCTGCAGTCCGTTCTGCTGGGAGCCGTCCCCCTGACTCGGACTCTCCTTACCTGAAGATGACAATACACATGATTACATACCAAAACACTCCAATCCTTCAGACATACCACACACCTGTTCTTAAAGCATCGGTAAAACGAGTCTCATTTGTATAGAGGGCTGACGGGAACACCGTTTCTGTTTAAACAAACAGGAGAGTCAGATAGAAGCTGCTGATTCAGCACTATAGACCTGCTGTGGTTCGCAGACATGAAGATTTATCTCTCAAATCAAAATGTCTGCTCAAAATTGTGTCATTGAACTCTAAAAGGCTAAACAAGTCTTTGATTTGAAGAATTTTCTTCCATCCAGCTAAATCTTTTTTTGGGTCACAAGCCAAAGGCGCGGTTAAAACCCTGAACATGTCGCCGGTCTGTTGCAGGTACACAAACTCACACAAGCACACCTGGGGACATTTTAGAGTCATCAGTGAACCTATGAAGACGCTTTTTGGACTGTGGGAGGAAGCCACAAAACCCTCACATGCATGGGAGAACATGCCAACTCCACACAGAAAGAACCCGGCCAGGATTCAAACCTTCTCCTGTGAGGCGAGAGTGTTAACCACTACACCACCATTAAGCCGATTTGGAGAATTTACAAACTGAAAATATTATTTACCATCAAAGGAAATCAAGAAAATATTTTAAGATTACTGGCTGTTTTTTTTTCCAATCAGGCACAGTAACAAATATCATGTAATGTGATATGACTACACTACCCAGAATGCCTAGAAGGGCCAGGAAGCAGGTGATTGGTCACAGGAGTTGATGGCAAATTGTGTTATTCATGTTTGTGTCTTAACTGCAATAAAAAGCTTCTGCTGCAACACGACAGACGGAACAAAGTTAAGCTTTGAAAACCAAGAAGTGACTTTCTTTTACATTTCTGGAAAACAGGAAAAAAAGGACTACAATAATCAGCAACGTTTCATACCAAAAGCCATCATCAAAAACTAAAAATCTGAAAAAGCTCAGGGAAAAGTGACTTTTTCTGTGGGACGTGTGACTCAAACCTTTCAAAGTGTAAATAAAAACCCTACAAATCCAGTCTTCAGCTACAGTGGAAGCTTTTCCCTCAAAGGCAGATAAGAGACAAGAAAATGAATTTCCTTTAATAACATAAGCTGCTCTTTAGAGCAAAAAGGATCAGACATGAATGTCTCCATCATTTCTAAACCAACAAAAAGGTTATAGAAACTGTAAAAAGTGTCAGAGTGAGCTTTTGCGTGTTGGACGAGGACTGACCTAGTTTCAGCTTCAGGATGTTGTACTGGTCTTTGTGCTGCTGGATCTGGGATAGCTGCTGTGCGACAGTGGCCTGCATCTGCTCGTGCTGGGAGGACAGAGCTGCTACCTGTTCCTTCAGCTCCTGGATCTGAGCATCCTGAGTCACACAGTCCAAACTCTGATGTTATCTGGAGACTACAGCAAATCCACGACTAATGGGCAACATTTTTAGAAGCCAAGTTCGACAAACCTGTTCTCTGATCAGCTCCTTGTATCGAGTTACGATGTTGTCGTGCTGCTCCAACGTCTTCTTCACCTCTTCCTCCTTTTTGTCCTCCTCGCTGGACTTGTGAACCGCTTTGGTGATCACCCCTGTGATGAGCAGCGTTAGGTCAGCTGGGACTCAAACCATCACTTGCACATGAGGACGGCGGCCTCCCCGACCTTCCAGGTCTTTGACCAGCTTGGTGAACTCGTGGTCGAACAGCATCTGCTCCGGCGACGGGAAGACGGGCTGCGGCTTTAGGGCCGCCCGCGAATACAGTTCATGTTTGGTGATGAAGCCCAGCTTCTCCACAAAGTTCTCCTTTCCGATGCGCTTCTCAATCAGCTGCTTTAGCTTCTCCCTGAAGACGACGGGAAGAAAATCTGTGTTTTCATTCAAACATAGAGTCTAACAGAATGTTAAAGTGACTCAAAGACACGTACTTTGTGTAGTTTTCCAGTGAGTTATCGTTATGATAGATACAGATGCCGAGCAGCAGCGCACAAAGGCCCTGCACCAGCCTCTCGTCTTCTCCCAGGTTCTCAGAGATCTGAGCCGTCAGCTGCAGGACTCAGAGTCAAGGCTCATCCAGAGAAGCCAGTGGAGGACAGGGGCTCCCTCCCCAGCAAAAAACACAAGGGTCCTCTTTAAACTAAGAGCTTGGATTTGAAGAGAAGATGCATTCAAGCAGAAATGTAGACTCAGAGGTCAAAGGGGGGAGAAAGTAAAAAGGTCGTGATGAAGGATACAAAGGGAAGGTTATCGTGGTTGTGCAGGAAGTGCGTGACAGCAATGGGACAGTTGCTGATCCATGTGCACAGCAGCATGAGGAGGCTCACCCTGGTCTGGACTTTGCTGCCCTGCAGAAAACCAAACAGTCAGTCTGACGAGGAGCTTCTGACACGCGAGCAGAGGCATCAAAAGCATGTTAGACAGCTCACACAAAGAGACTTCAGACCCAAAGAACTAAACACAGGAGTGGAAGTTAGAAGGGTTAAAATCGATCGGGTTCAGAGTTCATCTAAACCTCAACCGAATCACAACCACAGAACACCCGCAAAATTAACTCCTTGGTTTTTTAAAGCGCTCAAGCACAAAACAATGATTTCCATCAGTCTTGTAGAGCAAAGCATCATGGGAGTGGACTTACATTAAAAGGTATTGGCTCATGCAGCACTGACTCACTAATAAACCTTTTTTTGTTGAAGGGGAAGGAAAGGAAACTTAAAGTGAAAATGTTTATTTTTTCTCTGTCTGGCCCAAAACAACAGTTTGTTGACCGGATTTCGCATTTTAATGACAGAAAGCCAGAAAGCCTTTGTTAATACTACGCAGTATCACAGAATGAGGAATCCGCTCAGTTTGGTGGAAACTGCTGGACAAACTCTTCAAGGACGACATCCCAGAGGTCATCAAATAGATCCAAACGTCAACAATATTTACATTTTTCTCATTAACTAAGATTTTCTCCTGCTTATGGTTGCCAAACTTTTAAAGAAAAACTAGTCTGCATTCCTTTTTATGACTACTGGACTCCATAATTTTACTTGATAGTCGTTTGTTTGAACCAAAACTGGATTAAAACCCTCTTAATTATTTTATTTCCACTTTGAATTCTGAGGTGAAAATAAGATTTATCAAAAAGCAATCAAAGCCATTTTTAGAAACTCAAAGATTTGCGTCTTCAAGTGACCACTTCCAATTAAAAATTGAAGTAAAATGTATGTGTATCTTTTGTACTTCTGCGTTCATGTGTTGCTACGCAAGTTTTTACGTCCCTTTTCTCCATACAAAACATGTGTACACATTGGAAGTTAAACTAGTTAAACTTTGACCAAACAGGGACTTGGACTTTTAGTGACATTTGGATGGCGTCCTTTTCAATTCACAGAAGAACCAACAGAAATTAACAATTGAGGTTTGTTCCAAGCCAGAATTCTATGACACCAAGTTTTTCCTCTATCGGAATAGAGATGTGAAAGAAAAAGCAAGATGCACCAGATTTAAACCGCTTCCACATTTCCCACCAAACTCTTTCTACTGCGAGTACATGTGCTAGCTAGCATCGGGTAGTGAAGGTCCAGACTGAACACCACATGCTAACACAGCCCAGCACTTAGCACTAGACTATTTCCAGAAGAAAAATAAGAGAATATGAAACCCCATGATGCACTGGGTTTGTTCTATCACTGCAAACACTGAGGTTCTGTCTCCACGTTCTGCTGCTCTCCTCAGAGGAACCGGTTGAAGCAGAAAACAGCTTTTCCCAGTCTGGTTAAGCTTGTTCTTTCTTCCTGTTAAAAGTCCATTTTCTTTCTTTTCAGGGTTTGTTCGTTAGACTGGTTGAAGTTTGTTTTAACTGTAAACTATCTGAATAAAATTAGACACCAAACCTTCACTTGTAATAAATTGTAAAACACCGGAAAAATGTTTTTGCATTTTGTTCTCTTATACTCAGATATTTGCTCACAATGATTTTTTTTTCAGGCAGAGTAATAAACATTTAGGCCTTACTCAGAGGATGTTTTTT